>CM076580.1:152952696-153481674 GCA_034641835.2 Pinus albicaulis
GTGTGTGTGTGTGTTCTAAATTTGATATTAAAATAAATTAATTAATGTGGATATTAAAAATGATTAAAAGTTGAAATAAAATTATCATTTTTTATATATAAAAGAGTGAGAATAAAATATTTTTACAGTATCTCCTTTGTATTGGGTTGTAATATCCACAATCATTAAAGAAAACACAATTACAATGAGACTACATTTTATAAAACTTTTAAGTAAAACTAAAGAAATATGTATATTTATTTTTTTAATTTGATTATAGAAAACATTATTCTTTAATTTCAAGAATATTTTATATTTACTTTAAAGGGACACAAATCAACTCCATGTTAAGCACATAGGGAATTACACTCACATATTGAATTACACATCTCCTCATACTCGTTGTAGAATGAGCCTCTTCCTAAACAAATAATAAAAATTAATTAAATTATAATTTATCTCAAATTATTATTATTATAAATGATAAAAAAATTAATATATATAAGTCAAACATATATCCATTAACAACATATAACAAGTTTCTTAACCATGAATATTTACCTCCACTCTCTCATGGAGATTCTTAATGTATATATAGGCTTTGACACAATAGGATGAGCTAATACAATGGGTTATCAATACCACATGCCCAAAAAACCATAATTTATTTCATACTACACTTGTTCATATCACATTTTTTTTAATTAATGAATTTAATTAAAAGAGCAAAAAAACACATAACTACTTTGGAGATAAATCTTAGTCTTTGATTTATGTATACCAATATTCTATGGAGGTTAAATCCATACCATCCACTAATAATTATTGATAATTAAATTAAAATTGTAGAAGCACTATTCCAAAATAGACATGCCTATCATTATAGCAAGTTTTTTAACCATGGAAATTCAGCTTCACTTTATGATGGAGATTATTAATTTGTACAATAGTGCAATACCATTGCTTATTAGTACCACAGGTCCAAAAAACCATAATTTATTTCATATGCCACTTGTTCATATGATATTTTTTTTAATCAATGAATTTAATTAAATGGGCAAAAAAATAGATAACTACTTTGGATATAAATCTTATTCTTTGATTTGTGTATATTATTACTAACAATATTTTAGAATATATTCTATGGAGGTTAAATTCATGAAGTCCTAATCCAAATAGACATACCTATCAGCATAATTAAACATTAGTACATAAATTTATTAGAATAAATATAGAAAATATGCAATTATAACAAAATTATAATTTTTATTGATTTAAAATTTTAAATTGAAGTATTAAACATAAATTTTAAATTATAACAAAATTATATTCAAATATTTTAATAACTAACACAACCATATAAATCATATGGTTGGTAAACTTTGATAGACATAAAAACACTTACCTCATGATACATCTCACATTGCTAAAACTAGCACAACCACATTAGTAAATGTGGTTGATATACGTCGATCAACATCATTTTCATATGTTGATTGATGTATAAAAGGTGGAAAATGATGTCGATTGACATATACTGACCTCATTTACAAATGTGGTTGTGCTAGTAGATGATTGGCACGTATGAGGAGATTAATAGACCATGGTTGAATATGGCTAAATAAGTTTATGTTATGGTTAAGGAGGGTTTATTATGGTCAATATAGAGTTGACTATGGATGTCCATGATTATCCACAACTAAGTATAGTTGATTATGATATATTATGATTAACTACGGTTGATCATAGTTGTTCATGTTTGATCAGGGTTGACCATGGTTGATTATGGTTAGGTGTGTTAACCATGATTAATGATGTTAACCATAGGTGTACATGATTTGATCAATTTTACCATGATTGACCATAGTTTTCTATTATAGATTATGGTTATCCATGTTGGCATTGGATGGCCATGGTTGAGCATGTTCAACAATACTGACATTGGGTGAGCATGTTTGATCATTCTAACCATGGTCGACCATAGTTTTCCATGTTCAGCATGGGTCGACCAAAATTTTATATTGTTGCATATGATTGACTAGAGATAACCTCAATATTAATGTCAATAAACAATTTAAACCTTATTAATATCAATATTAATAATCTTATTAAACAATTTTAAACCTTGATTATGACTAAGTAAGGTTGACTATGGTTGACCATACTTAACTAAGGTTGATTAAGGTTGACTATGCTTAACCATGGTTGACTATAGTTAAGTATGTTCAGCTAAGTTTGATTAAGAATTACTATAGGTGAACAAGGATGACTATCCTTGACTAAGTTTGACCATGGTTGAATATTTAAACATTGAATATAAAAGTTAAATACAAAGGTTGACTATGTATGACTATGTCATCACGTTGTAACATTGTTATTTATTTGATAGAGTGTGACATCATTTTTCTATTTGTTACATTGCAATGTTGATTTCAATTCATCATATTCTAATGTTTATTTTTTGTTTGTCACATTATGATGTAGATTATTTGTTTGTGATATTGCGACATTGATTCTTTTATTTGTTAGATTGTGACGTTGAGTTTTGTTCATCACATTGTGACGTGATTTTTTTTCCCACAGTTATCACTCCAATAATTTCCTAGGGTTGCTATGCTTTTTTTTCAAATAAATATTAGAGGTAACCACAAACCTACTTTTGAGATCAAGATCTAGCCTTCCTAATGCTCGGAGAGGGCTCTCTCTTTATGATTTAGCTTTGTTGTTTTTAGTTGAGTTTAGGCTAGTTATGTAAGATTGATTGGTTTTTATTTTGGTTTGGTTTGGTAGAATTATTGATTTAGATGGATAATTGACTGTCAATTTACCATTGGGCTATGGAACCAAAGTGTCAAGAAAACAAGACTAAATCAAGGTCTAAAGGAAGTTTTCATAGGGCAAGGTATCTGAGTAAATTCATATCTTTTAGGCTGGATGGTGAAGTGGTTTCAATCGGGATCAAGGAGCAATTAAGGATTCCTCAAATCGGATAATGAAGGAGGGTGAAAGAGGTCAATCGAAACTAGGGAGAAATAAAGAATTCCCTACTCTAGATATCAGAAGAAAACATCAAAATGAATAACAATTCAGAACAGAGTGTAGTAAAACAATTTCTGCAATAATATTCCTGTTATAACATTATTGGAAAACATGCAAGTATGTGAAATACTTTAAGAAAATAAAAATTGAACAATAGAAATATACTTCACTGAAGTGGCCCAACACATGAATCCTGTAATGCAATGCCTTTATTACTCAATCCATTTTGCTGACTTGAAAATGGTACAATAAACCCTCAGGTTTCAGATCAATACAGGGCGGAAACGTGAACCTCGGTTACACTTTTGTGAGAATTGTGGGTTGAAATTTTTTTTCGGAAATAGTTCGGTCGAACATTTTATCGAGTTCGGCCGAACTATGAAATAGTTCAGCCGAACTTGTTTTTAACGTTCGGCCAAACTCGTGATTCCGTTTAGCCTGACGGCCTACTGACGGCGCGGGCAAACAGAATTTTTGCCGAAGATTGGAAAACCGGCAACTAAAGTTTGGCCGAACCTATATAAAAGTTCAACCGAACATGGAGTTCGGCCGAACTTTTACATTTAAAATAGTTCGGCCGAACTATTTTCTATAAATAAATCGCCCGCGAAGTTATGTGGTTTATTGTTCCAGCGTTGTTGATGTCGTTGTTGTTGTCGCTGTTTCTCCCGCCTTTTCTCTGTCGGTGGTGCTGTCGCTGTTTCTCGTCGCCACGCTGGTGTTTTCCACGGTCGTCCTCGTCGCCGCGCTGGTGTTTTCCACGGTCGTCCTCGTCGCCGCGCTGGTGTTTGCCACGGTCATCGGGTATTACGAATCTGATATATTCATATGTATGTTTAGTTTTTTATGTAAATTGTAAGTTTAATCTTATCAAAATGTAAATTCTGTAAATTTTTTAGATTATTCTGTTAATTATTCATAATCTTATTCTGTAGATTATTCATAATTTTTTAGATTATTCTGTAGATTATTCATAATCTTATTCATAATCTTATTCTGTAAATTTTTTAGATTATTCTGTAGATTATTCATAATCTTATCAAAATCTAAATTCTGTAGATTATTCTATAAATTTTTTTAAGACTACGACTTCCATTGCCTGTATTCCCTGAAGTTTCAAAAATCAAACAATAGATGGACACTGACTGCATAATTCATAGAACCTACCAGTGTCACAATTGGACTGCCATTGGCCTGTAAACTAACACCAAAAAAATGATGCTCTTTTCATCTATAAACAGAGCATAAAATTGAAAGCAACTTCGGCACCAACTCAAATGAAAACTTGACATCGCCTCCTTCCCAGCGCAGAAATTTATATTTTGACATAAGCCTGCTTGGCTCCACAACATCAAGCCTGATCTGCTCCATTCCCAAGACACACAGTGATTAGATTTTCACATATTTTGACATAAGCCTGCTTGGCTCCACGACATCAAGCCTGATCTGCCGAATTCCTAAGACACACAGTGATTCGATTTTCACTGCAAAAGTTTTGTGGAGTTTGGAATTTTCTAAGGATAATCTAGTGTAGTGCTTGTGTGGCAATGGCCTGGTCTCAACTTGCAATGCACAGTAGAGATCCAACTTCAATAGACACTAAACTTTATAAAAAAAATATCTCATGGTTGTGGTACAGTCTGCAAGACCCTTTCACCTTTGCCATGTAGCGTGTTAATATGGTAGTCAATTCCAAACCAACTAATACATTAATACATTATCTGTGCTGTGTAATACATTATCTGTTCTGTTCCTGTGTTGTGTAATACATTATCTGTTCTGTGTTGTGTAATACATTATCTGTTCTGTTCTGTTCCTGTTCTTACTCTACTCTGCTCTAGCGTTTTCTTACTCTTCTCATGTCTTACTCTACTCTGCTCTAGCGTTTTCTTACTCTACTCTGCTCTAGCGTTTTCTTACTCTTCTCATGTCTTACTCTGCTTTTCCCTTGTCTTACTTTTTCATTTATATACTTCTTGTTAATCTCTTTCTCACATATGTATGTTAGTTAGTCAGTCCTTGTGCAACTCATTCAAAGTTAGACCTGACATGGGATCTCCTTCTAAAACTGCTAATGTTTAAATAGATCTAGGTTACAAGGATAGAGGGATAACCATAGAATAGAAGCATGTACACTATTCTATTGTTATATTTTTATGATTTTGTTTAGTGATTCCACTAATCTTAGAAATGTTAATCTTTGAAGAAGATTTAGGCACTTTATAAAATTTTGATTTTAATTTGAAATATAAATATGCAATCACATTGTCTATACTTTTGAATCCTATTGACCAACCTTGTGGTCATTCATTGGACATATATTTATTTATTTATTTATTTATTTTTATTTTTATTTTTATTTTTATTTATTATTATTATTATTATTATTATTATTTTTTATTTTTTTTTTATTTTTATTTTTTTCAGAAATAAAACATATTATTTATCGGTAATTGGAATGAAATTACATCTTTCATGTGCAAAGAGAACTTCCCTGTAGTCCTACATTTTCCATAAAGTTGAAGGTCACCAAACAATTGCGGTCAATAATTTTTTGGTCCATTCCATTCTCAAGTGCTAAAATCTCTAGCATTTCAAGTTTCTGGTCATCATAGCTATTAAGGAATGAAAAAGGACACTAGTATTGATATATTGCTTCCATTATATCATTCTTTTTGAAGGTTGATTCCATCTTTGTTGAAGTATATTTGTCTAAATCCTTATCTACAAGGGCACATTGTGTATTGTGGTGCATGTTGTGTATCTCTTGTTGTGAATCTCAAGTTACTTTAAAATTTTGGTCACCTAGTATGCTTAATGAGCTTGGAATTACACTTTAGAAAGAATCCAATTACAATTGAGACTTAAGTTCTACCATCTTAAAATAAGAATTCACGAATTTGATAGTGAGATATGTTTCAGTTTTCCATTGTGTTTACATTTGTTTTTGTGTAGCATATATATTGTTGACTATATCTTGGATCCACAAAACAACAATGTTTTAGTTATTTGGTGACTCTTTATTTCCTTTATTTTGTTTTCTCAAGGAAGATATTTGGTGGTTATTTTTGCTTAATATTAAGCCTCTCATGCCTTCTGTAGACCTTCAGAACTTGAGTTTTTTGTTTAAGCTCTTGGACACCTACAATCTTGCAATTGTGAATCTTCTCTATTTTCATCTTGCTTCTCTTCTAAGTACAAAATGGCCTTGAGAAATATACTTTGTTTCCTTGTTGTACACCTTACGAGTTCAAGTTTTCAGTTTTTTTCATTATTTTTTATCCTTTAAGCTCTTGGACACCTAGAATCTTGTAATTGTGAATTTCTCGTGCTTTCATGTTGTAGCTTTTCTAAGGACAAACTTGACAAAGAAATATGCTTTGGTTCCTCGTTGGAGACCTTGGGAGCTAAATTATTTTTATTTTATTCCTTTTTCTTACACCTCTTGGACACCTAGAATTTCGCAATCGTGAATTTCCTTAACTTTCATCTTGCAGTTTTTCTAAGAAGTAGCACAAAGGACAACCAAATCATTTGGGTTATATGTAGATAAAATGTAACAGCCTAACCCTTACCATCAGTGGGGATTTGGTTGGTTGGTAAATTGATGGTGCTTGTTGGTTTCCACATATGTGTTATTTCCTTATTATTTAGATGGTTTCAAATATGGATTATTAATTATTGTTTCATTAAATTGCAGAATATTCAAGACTTTATGTATATTTATACTGATATTGAAAGAAATAATTTTTGGATAGATCTCTATTTCCCATAGTATCATATATTTAAACCCCATAGTACATTGGAGTTAAAACAAATATATATAATTTTTGTTTTCACATTTAGCTATGATTATTTCACATCCAAATTCACATTTTAAGTAATATTTAATTTTTTTGAATTTTTTGAATGTTTGAGTCCTAGGTAGCTTAGAATCCTACTTGTTTTCAAAATAAGGATGCACTCCCATTTGATTCTCATGAATAGGTTGTAATCATGAGGCTCTCGCTCAAGAGTGGACCTTCGCAAAATCTTGTGACGTCTTGTCACAAACAAAACCATCAAACTGAAAACACATCATTTTTCTCCTTCAAAGAAAAAAAAAATTCACATCATCTGAATATGTCCATGTACTCTTACATATTGGTGTACAAAACCATCAACCAGACACAAGTTGACAAAACATGCCTCTTCAAACAACTGACTCTCAAGTCAAATAATAGAGCTCATGTACTTTCAACATCTTGCTTCATGCAACATGCACCATACTTTGAATTTCCAAAGAAATTAATGAAACATCAAAATACATGCTAGGCCTTAATTGGATAAGAAATCTAACCATTTGTTAGCAAACCATTTCAATGGCGCTTCTTTTTCTTTCAACTATGTTGAATTTAGTTTTTAGTTATATTTTTAATTTTGGAGAAAATAACTATTTATTTCATGTGTAATTAGATTAGTGATTTCATGTGTTAGGGTTGTGGATTCAGGCATTGAAACAAAACCATTATATTTCAAATTTAAAAATGATGGTTTGAGTCCTAGGTAGCTTAGAATCCTACTTGTTTTCAAAATAAGGATGCACTCCCATTTGATTCTCACGGATAGGTTGTGATCATGAGGCTCTCGCTCAAGAGTGGACCTTCGCAAAATCTTGTGACGTCTTGTCACAAACAAAACCATCAAACTGAAAACACATCATTTTTCTCCTTCAAAGAAAAAAAAAATTCACATCATGTGAATATGTCCATGTACTCTTACATATTAGTGTACAAAACCATCAACCGAACACAAGTTGACAAAACATGCCTCTTCAAACAACTGACTCTTAAGTCAAATAATAGAGCTCATGTACTTTCAACATCTTGCTTCATGCAACATGCACCATACTTTGAATTTGCAAAGAAATTAATGAAACATCAAAATACATACTAGGCCTTAATTGGATAAGAAATCTAACCATTTGTCAGCAAACCATTTCAATGGTGCTTCTTTTTCTTTCAACTATGTTGAATTTAGTTTTTAGTTATATTTTTAATTTTGGAGAAAATAACTATTTATTTCATGTGTAATTAGATTAGTGATTTCGTGTGTTAGGGTTGTGGATTCAGGCATTGAAACAACACCATTATATTTCAAATTTAAAAATGATGGTTTGAGTCCTAGGTAGCTTAGAATCCTACTTGTTTTCAAAATAAGGATGCACTCCCATTTGATTCTCCCGGATAGGTTGTAATCATGAGGCTCTCGCTCAAGAGTGGACCTTCGCAAAATCTTGTGACGTCTTGTCACAAACAAAACCATCAAACTGAAAACACATCATTTTTCTCCTTCAAAGAAAAAAAAATTCACATCATATGAATATGTCCATGTACTCTTACATATTGGTGTACAAAACCATCAACCAAACACAAGTTGACAAAACATGCCTCTTCAAACAACTGACTCTTAAGTCAAATAATAAAGCTATGTACTTTCAACATCTTGCTTCATGCAACATGCACCATACTTTGAATTTGCAAAGAAATTCATGAAACATCAAAATACATGCTAGGCCTTAATTGGATAAGAAATATTTAACCATTTGTTAGCAAACCATTTCAATGGCGCTTCTTTTTCTTTCAACTATGTTGAATTTAGTTTTTAGTTATATTTTTAATTTTGGAGAAAATAACTATTTATTTTATGTGTAATTAGATTAGTGATTTCATGTGTTAGGGTTGTGGATTCAGGCATTGAAACAACACCATTATATTTCAAATTTAAAAATGATGGTTTGAGTCCTAGGTAGCTAAGAATCCTACTTGTTTTCAAAATAAGGATGCACTCCCATTTGATTCTCACGAATAGGTTGTAATCATGAGGCTCTCACTCAAGAGTGGACCTTCGCAAAATCTTGTGACGTCTTGTCACAAACAAAACCATCAAACTGAAAACACATCATTTTTCTCCTTTAAAGAAAAAAAAAATTCACATCATGTGAATATGTCCATGTAATCTTACATATTGGTGTACAAAACCATCAACCAAACACAAGTTGACAAAACATGCCTCTTCAAACAACTGACTCTTAAGTCAAATAATAGAGCTCATGTACTTTCAACATCTTGCTTCATGCAACATGCACAATACTTTGAATTTGCAAAGAAATTCATGAAACATCAAAATACATGCTAGGCCTTAATTGGATAAGAAATCTAACCATCTGTCAGCAAACCATTTCAATGGCGCTTCTTTTTCTTTCAACTATGTTGAATTTGGTTTTTAGTTATATTTTTAATGTTGGAGAAAATAACTATTTATTTCATGTGTAATTATATTAGTGATTTCATGTGTTAGGGTTGTGGATTCAGGCATTGAAACAACACCATTATATTTCAAATTTAAAAATGATGGTTTGAGTCCTAGGTAGCTTAGAATCCTACTTGTTTTCAAAATAAGGATGCACTCCCATTTGATTCTCACGGATAGGTTGTAATCATGAGGCTCTCGCTAAAGAGTGGACCTTCGAAAAATCTTGTGACGTCTTGTCACAAACAAAACCATCAAACTGAAAACACATCATTTTTCTCCTTCAAAGAAAAAAAAAATTCACATCATGTGAATATGTCCATGTCCTCTTACATATTGGTGTACAAAACCATCAACCAAACACAAGTTGAAAAAACATGCCTCTTCAAACAACTGACTCTGAAGTCAAATAATAGAGCTCATGTACTTTCCATATTTGTTGCATTTTAAGTGTGTCTAACATAACTCTATAACATCTATATTCATGCACTGTATACTTTGAATTTGCAAAGAAATTAATGAACCATCAAAATACATGCTAGGCCTTAATTGGATAAGAAATCTAACCATTTGTCAGCAAACCATTTCAATGGCGCTTCTTTTTCTTTCAACTATGTTGAATTTAGTTTTTAGTTATATTTTTAATTTTGGAGAAAATAACTATTTATTTCATGTGTAATTAGGTTAGTGATTTCATGTGTTAGGGTTGTGGATTCAGGCATTGAAACAACACCATTATATTTCAAATTTAAAAATGATGGTTTGAGTCCTAGGTAGCTTAGAATCCTACTTGTTTTCAAAATAAGGATGCACTCCAATTTGATTCTCACGGATAGGTTGTAATCATGAGGCTCTCGCTCAAGAGTGGACCTTCGCAAAATATTGTGACGTCTTGTCACAAACAAAACCATCAAACTGAAAACACATCATTTTCTCCTTCAAAGAAAAAAAAAATTCACATCATGTGAATATGTCCATGTACTCTTACATATTGGTGTACAAAACCATCAACCAAACACAAGTTGACAAAACATGCCTCTTCAAACAACTGACTCTTAAGTCAAATAATAGAGCTCATGTATAAATTTCCATATTTGTTGCATTTAAGTGCACGTCTAACATAACTCTACTTTCAACATCTTGCTTCATGCAACATACTTTGAATTTGCAAAGAAAATCATGAAACATCAAAATACATGCTAGGCCTTAATTGGATAAGAAATCTTTAACCATTTGTCAGCAAACCATTTCAATGGCGCTTCTTTTTCTTTCAACTATGTTGAATTTAGTTTTTAGTTATATTTTTAATGTTGGAGAAAATAACTATTTATTTCATGTGTAATTAGATTAGTGATTTCATGTGTTAGGGTTGTGGATTCAGGCATTGAAACAACATCATTATATTTCAAGTTTAAAAATGATGGTTTGAGTCCTAGGTAGCTTAGAATCCTACTTGTTTTCAAAATAAGGATGCACTCCCATTTGATTCTCACGGATAGGTTGTAATCATGAGGCTCTCGCTAAAGAGTGGACCTTCGTAAAATCTTGTGACGTCTTGTCACAAACAAAACCATCAAACTGAAAACACATCATTTTTCTCCTTCAAAGAAAAAAAAATTCACATCATGTGAATATGTCCATGTGCTCTTACATATTGGTGTACAAAACCATCAACCAAACACAAGTTGACAAAACATGCCTCTTCAAACAACTGACTCTTAAGTCAAATAATAGAGCTCATGTACAAATTTCCATATTTGTTGCATTTAAGTGTGTCTAACATAAATCTACTTTCAACATCTTGCTTCATGCAACATGCACCATACTTTGAATTTGCAAAGACCTGAATTCTCCACCCCCATTAAAATGACCCTACAAGTTGATTCTTTCAGTTTTTTCACTCTATAAGCATCAACGTACGATTATGCATGATGGAGAATCTCTAGCGCTTCCCTTGTTAATATATTTAATAATCTCAATATTTATTTAAAAGTATCAATAGTATTTCGACCATGAGATTTGAACAATGTGATGTCGTCGAAATACTATTGATACTTTTAAATAAATATTGAGATTATTAAATATATTAACAAAGGAAAGCGCTAGAGATTCTCCATCATGCATAATCGTACGTTGGATTTGGTGATAATTGTCTCCATATTTTGGCTTTCTGACCCGCAAAACATAATTATTTTACAAGGGAGGGAAGGAGGGATGATCACATTGACTTTCTTGATGACATGTTAACTACCTCAAGAACTATTTTTTTGCGTAGGGAAAGAGACACATTCCCATGTCTGAGCATGAAACGTTCTTTGATATTGTTAATGCCTCTAGTGTTTACTTCTACAAGTTCTATATGCAGAGTCTGTAAAGGGCCAGGTAGCCTCTAGATCTCATCTTTTATGAAAGGTGACATATCTAGTAAATGCCCCTGCAGTCAATCTCTGGAATGGATCTAAATAGAAGTTCTGAACATTTTAATATCCGTAAAACACAACAACTTTAAAGTAAACTATGTACATGTTCCATTCATCATGAACACAAACCTCACAAGCCTCCTTGGCTTTGGAGCATTTTCCATGTTTTCCATAACCAAGACCCAAATAATTAGGCCCTTCTTGAAGAACATTTGGCTCAACTATGCCTTGTACATGCTTGCCTTTAAAACCCTTTAATTTCATAGCACATTTTCATCAAAAATTTGGACCTTATTCCTCTAATGTCTCTAATGTCTCTCAAAAGCATGTACACATTCATTTTCAGAGGAAATTGAAGGTAGAAACCAATAGCTAATTCTTCTAGATAACCTTGACTAAAATGAGCTAAATTGTACTTTGATACGAACTTGATTTAAATTGTCCACCCCACATTAGGCACCAATGATTATAACCTTTAATGGGCTAGCACTGGTTTGTAATCATCATCTCAAAATGACCTAGTAGATGAAAAATTACCATGTTTGTAATCATCGTTCCACACCATCTACATATGACCCTTCTACACATTATATGATTGAATTTATGGTAGGTCATCCCTTCTATCTAGACCATGATTGATTGTGACATTAGGTGAATAAAGGAAATTTGATAAGGAAGGGACACTATAAGTTTTTCCTCCTCCACCGACTCCATATTTAGTGATTGCCTATTTTTTCTCTTCCAACATTTTATTTTGGAAATTCATTTTGGTAGTTAATTCTACTAATAGTCACAACACACCTGGAAGTCAAAGAAATTGTTATATGCACTACTAAACTCAATTAACATTGTTTGTTATTGGACTTTACAATAACAAACAACGTAGAGTTCATTAATGTAGTAGTGTATATGATAATTATATGTATAGTGGTGTGGCTATCGATAAAATTAGCTGCTAATGAATTTCGAGAATAGAAAGTTGGAAGTGGAAAATTGAGAAATCACTAGCTATGGGGCGGATGGAGGAGGACAAACTAGAAACTATATTCTGCTTATAAATTGTATTTTATTCACCTGTTGTCACAATCATTCATGGGATAGGTAGAGAGGATGACATTCCAAAAATTCATGCATATAATATGTAAAAGGGGTCATGTATGAGATGGTGTGAAGTGATGATGATTGACATGGTAAATTTTCATCTGCCAAGTCATTTTTAGATGATGATGACAAACCAATATTAGCCATTTTAAGGTTATAATCATTAACAAGAAATATGGGGAAGGAAATTCAAATGTCTCATCATGGAAATTATAAAAATTGTAAGGATGGGGTTATAAGCGTTATGGAAATTCTAAGTGCCAAATTCTAAAGAACAAGCCATATTTGCTTCTCAAAAAATTTATTTGATATATTCTTAAAAAACCAAGTACAAATTTTAGTAATCCTAGAATCATGCTTTACATAAGGTAAAATTGGGGAACTCATGACTTGTACTATAGATAAAAACATTTACACTTACCAAAAAATATATGATAAATGATCTTGATTGTTCCTAAGTCTCATCAGTTGCTTCTCATGTATTTATTTATGACCTTGATTGGAAAGAAAGCAGACGATAAAAATATACGTTTCTCTGGATTTATGACTAATGGTTTCCTAGAGTATTGATTTTTTGAAATCTATTTTGTGAATGTCGACAAATAGATATATATCATGGAGGATGAAAGACGAAGATCAGCTGAATCCCATATGGAGGTTCAAGGATCGGAGGATGTTCACGGTATTTAAATATAATCTTAAATCTCCATACATGTGTGTACATATGGAATTGATTTTTTTATTAACTTTGTGAGTGAAATTAGTTGTTAATAAGTTTCATATTTTTAATTTTTAGGAGGCAGAGAAGGCTCTATCTCAGCTCATGGAAGCGTATCTTGGTTGAGTTCAACCGGTCGAGGTGAGTGGTGCGGGTTGCAGAAGGGGTGATGTTGTTTCCCGAAAGCAATCAGCAGATTTTAGTTTCTCCTGTATTTAGATGGATTCAGGTAGTCATTGCAGGGTTGGTTCTCGGCGGGGGTCATGTTGGAGATGATGTTAACCAACAACATCAAGGTTGCCATCAATTTCAATATTTTTTCATTAAATTTGTACAAATTTTTTTACACGTGTTTTTTCTAATATACGAAATTATATATATATTGATGCAGAGGCTGAAAATGTTCGAGCCAGTGGTCAAAAAAGACGCAGGGCAGCGCACTACATTGAAGAAGAAGGCTGTCAACCCAGTACAACTTATCCGGCTGAGATTACTGATATACCATGGGAAACGAACATAGCGGAATGCACCTTACAAAGGTGTCAAAGACTTCAAGCAAAATTGCAAAGAGATCTCAAGGCTTTGTCTCTACCTGCTGAGAGTAGACAAAGCCTCGAAATAGTTACACATTCATTGAGTGAAATGGTAAAAGTGTACAAAAATTTGGGGCCAACGACTGATTCGTTTGTAGAACTGATGAGAAAGAGAAAAGAAATAGTGATAGGTCCCGATAAATGGCAGGACATAAAACAAAAAGTTTCAAGAGATGATGCTAAGTCAATGTTTAATTATAAGGAAGGGCCAAAAAGAAAAATGTTGAAGGTGCAGTATTTCAAGCACCCAGACAAAGCTGGTTATTTGTATGATCGACATCTTACGGCCTTTGGAAGGCTTCCATGGAACGATGAGGTTCCTGTTTATTTTGCACAAATGTTTTATGCAGAATTTTTTTTGGGTATGAAACCCGACTACAATGACCTTCCTTCAGAATTTTTTGGCCCGGGGAGAGGTCGATTATGTCAACGTAAGGGCGCTAAGCGAGATGTGGAGTTGCCTCGCCCTGAGCCGCCATTGGTGAGTCGACCGTCTCGAGTCGAAACCCTGCGATCAGAGATGGATGCGACTTCTCAAATAAGTTGTGAAGCAAGAGATGTTATGATCGAAAATGTTCATAGCGGATTGAGTGGAGTCGATATTTGCTTAAATCGACAAAGAGCACGTGAAAATGCACGTGCCAATTTTGTTTATCATACAGATGAGGAGATTTACAACATGAATGTTGAAGATCTCCGAACATACGCAATAAATTGTCGCAATGGTCTGCAAGACCTAATTTTTCGTGAGAAAGAGGGCACCGGAACGGTATGTGTTAGTGACCTTAGGGTTTGAAATTATATTTACATATACATGTGTACAATTTGTAATAAATACATGTGTATGTACACATGTATACATTTATTTGTATGTGTACATTAATCTAACAAAAATGTATGATTATATGTTAAAACACCATTTGCAGTTCTCAGGCATGATGCGTGATGAAAATGTTAATATTACGTTTGGGACCTCTGGCTCAAACGATGCAGCTGGGTCTGACCATCATGATATGTTGGCACATGTATGTTAGTGTTTTTTAGGTGACTCTAAAATAAATAATTGTTGCCACACATGTACATGTATGTATATATATAATTCGATAAAATGTTTTAACAAGTACCGATTCCGTCTGATGTTTTTGGGATGGCGGTACCTTCTTCTTCCTTAGGAGATATACCTTCTACTTCATTGGGAGATGTACAAGTATGGACAAATTTTCACAAGTTCAAAATTTATGTTACCTCAAAAAGTTCCATTAAAAATTGAGATATATAGAGAGAGATCTATATTTTGAGTTATTTAAAATTTTTTGAATTTAGGTTCGTATAGAAGATTTTTTTAATCCGAGGACTTTAACGACGGAGATAGGAACATCCACAGCATTTGAAGAAGTTGTCTTTAGTTCTTTTTTTTAATATTATTATTCAAATAAGTTTATATCTGTAGACGTGCATTTTCATTTGAAAGTTTTTAATTTATATAAATTATTTATGTATATATATATTTATATTTAACTGTACATGTATATTGTACAGGTTACCACTGGAGATGTTTCTATGGCAGATCCTATCCATCAAATGGAGAGGCAACCTTACGAGGTATTGCGTGATTTTTTTGTTATATTTTGTTTTTTACATGAAGTTCTAGATATATATATTCTCATTCATTTTTAAAACTTCAAATTTTAATGTTCAAGTACATGTGCATTGTGTATATAGGTTTCCTATTTACAGGATAGGGAGCTAACCGAGACCCAGAGGCTAGATCCTCCATTTGATGGACAAGATTTACAGTAGATTTGATTTGATTTCAAAATTTAGATGGTTTTAAAATTTGTTAAACTTGATACAGTTCGATACTTGAGTGAGATTTACAATTTTTGGACATATTTTATTACAATAAGTTTTTTGGACATATTTTTGGACATATGTTAAATGTTTTTGTTGGATAGTTGAATTATAATTGGCATGGCATGTGATATTTAATGCTAAATTTTTTTTTTAGATATTTGAATTATAATTGGCATGGCATCTGAAGTTTTTAAAACTACATGAATGATAGAATGTGAACCTACATTTGCACATGTGGTAAATTGAAATGTTACTTGTAACAAGACAATCCCCATTGATTTCATTACAGTATATGTTGATTTCTGATTTGATATAATTGCATGTATGATGGTACATTACTTTTAAAGTCATTGGATTAATAGTGTTCATTGATTTCAGTGTAAGCGCAAAAAATTATTGACAATGTAGAACGATTTTTGTGTTATAATAATTAAACCTAATAATATTGGAGAGCAAGAGAGACTTGAGGTATGGTGTTTACTACAAGAGTTCGAGCTAAATATTTAAATGGTTTACCTGTGTGTTGATTTCTGATTTGATATAATTGCATGTATGATGGTACATTACTTGTCAAGTCATTGGATTAATAGTGTTCATTGATTTCAGTGTAAGCGCAAAAAATTATTGACAATGTAGAACGATTTTTGTGTTATAATAATTAAACCTCAAGAGAGACTTGAGGTATGGTGTTTACTACAAGAGTTCGAGCTAAATATTTAAATGGTTTATGATTTATGATTTATACTTTCTTTTTAATATAATCGATACGGAAAGATGAAAAAACTAATAAGGGTGACAATAAGAATAGAATTTCATAAAATAGTTTAAGATTGATCACAAGAATTAAGAGAATGTCTCGGTCCATCATTGGTATGGCTTGTGCTGCAACCATGAAGTCTCGTCCCAACACCATAGAATGATCATCCATGTCAATGACTCTTAAGTCTATCTTTCCAAAGAGATGAAGTTGCCTTTCAACTTAGGAAGCTATGGGTAGCTCCCGTGTCTATCAAAGCAGAGAACTTTTTCCCATGTACGGTTGTAGACACGAATCTCAAGTCCAAGGAACTTTCATCATCATTCCTTCTCCTTGTCTTGCGCCTTACTTCCGCAATATTCTTCAACATTTCCTCTTCCAATATGTCTTTCGAACTAGCCCTTGGCTTAACAGTCCTTTTCACATATCTCTTCTCATGAAGCTCCATAGAACAATCCGATCCTGGGTCTACTTGAATTGGTTCAAGCTCTTTCCTTTTCGAATTCTGTCTAATTGCTCCAATGTCTTGACTTTAGCCTGCAACGTGGTGCTTCTTTCCTTCAAGTGAGCCCTTTCCATAAAGAGTTCTTGAAGTATTTGTTCACCTTGTCGTATCTCCATGTCAAGCTTTTCAATTTCAGCAGTTTGTCCAGATAGTCCATCCTTGGAATTTCTTGGGTGAAAAACCAAGTAGGTTGAACCAACTTTGGTCTAGTGCATTGGAATTCATTAAAGAATTGGTCATTGGCGTTGCTTCAAGCTAGGAGTGAGCATCGTCACCAACCTACATTGAATATTTTACACTCCCTAGGGTGAATGATACTTTAAATTGATTGACAGTATAAGACTTTCTAATTTTTCTGAATGCCAAATGATCTTACAAAGTTAGTATTTATAATATCCTAGTAGGTCATTCGGTGACAACTTTTACCGGAAACTTGAAATAACTTTGGCATGTGATATTTAATTTGTTGAATGTTTTTGTTGGATAGTTGAATTATAATTGGCATGACATGTGAAGTTTTTAAAACTCGAGTTTTGGATGGTTTCAATCTACATTTTTCATGTGATATTTAATGAACTTTAAATGTTTAATGTTTTAATGTTGCACAATATATAATCAAAAGGGTTTTAAAACTTAAAGTTTTGGATGGTTTCAATCTACAACTTAAATTTTTGGATGGTTTCAACCTACATTTGCACATGTGGTAAATTGAAATTATGTTACTTGTAACAAGACAATCCCCATTGATTTCATTGTATATGTTGATTTCTAATTTGATATAATTGCATGTATGATGGTACATTACTTGTAAAGACGTTGGATTAATAGTGTTCATTGATTTTAGTGTAAGCGCAAAAAAATTATTGACAATGTAGAACGATTTTTGTGTTATAATTAAACCTAATAATATTGGAGAGAAAGAGAGATAAGGTATGGTGTTTACTACAAGAGTTCGAGCAGGTCATTCGGTGACAACTTTTACTGGAAACTTGAAACAAAGAGAATCTATCTTTGGCTAGGACATCATGTAAGATGCCTGACATAAACAGTAAAATTGTACTTGAAAGCTGAGATTCGAGCAAGTGGGGACAACCACTTGTTATCTCGTCCCTTGAAGGCTAGGCCATATGGGGACCAAATCTGACCTTACAAAATAAAGTGAAATAATTTGTACCATATGGTCGGAGAACATATACAAGAACAATTAACATACAAGAAAAATTAATTTATCCAATATTGGATATATATATATCCAATACATATAACATTTTTAATCAATGCACATGTATAGAAAAACTACTTTCAGTTGATACTAGAGCACGTGCTTGTACCCAAACAATTTGTAACATGTGGAAACCACAAATAACATAAGCAGCTCAATTTTTAGTTGAGTATTGGAAGTTCTAAAACATATTTAATCCAAAGATAATAAATTGTTGGACACTTCACCCAAAAAAATTCTAATGGAATTCCATCCTCAATAATCCGTTCATGATCGGATTTTGACATTTTCCATTTCTTAATTTTTGATTTTTTCTTTGATTGAACTTCTATCAACTTTATGCGTGCTGCACACACCAAGTGACTATCTTGACAACTTATGGAATCAGGTTCATAGTCTTCGAAGTAAACAAAGTCTCCACTTTGACGAGTTTGTTTGAAAAAATGACCTTTCAGTATAATAGACCCTTTGTCATACTCAAATCCGTGATCATTATAGTCTTGTAATAATTTCATTTTTTGTTCAGTGCAACGCATCAAATAATACTTCACATTTTCATTGTTGTCAATAGGTGCAATTACAGCAAAAACATCCCCTACACAATAAAATAAATTTAACATTTAATTATGCATATTTAAATTTATTTGTAGATCTTTAAATCATTAAAAAGTAATTCAAATGTTACCTTCTCTAACAAGATCAGAAACTCGATCACCATCGGATGATATTGTAGTTTCCTCTGATTGCATTTCTTCAAACATTGCAACAGAGATTTTGCCCTTTGTATTTAGCTCTGTATGTTTCCAATCGTTCACATACATTTTGTTTTCACAAACGTCATTGGATTTTGTGTTGTCTATGCAAACATCACAAAAACATGAATATTTTCTTTTATCCAATGCAAACACATTTGTGGACAACTTTGTTTGAATTGAATGCAATTTTCGAGTCCCTTTTATTGTTTCAACGTCATTTCCAATTGATCTATTTACGTCTCCGATTCCAGTATGCCAGAAAAACCTTTATATGAAAAATTAGAAAAAGAATTTGTAAATATGATATCAAAATACAATTAAAAATAATCATTGCATGATAAATGTACAATGTTTAAAATTATATTTCCAATATAAATTAAATTGAATGTACCTTCGCACTTCTCTTGATGGGTTATTCTCATGGCTTAGAGCAGCGATGCACCATTGAACAACTTTTTCAGCGTTCACAAGTCGGCGTGCAGAGTGGTTCATTTGATATCTTCGAAGTACTCGTTTTATGCATGCTCCTGCACCGTCATGTTCTCCTTTTCCATGGCTAGTCTCAAAGAAATTCCAACAATGTTTAATGCAGGTTTTCTTATGAAGACAACACAACCAAAAAAATGATCGTGCAGATTTGAATTGACCTGCGCATCCGTCTGACCATATCCAATGTTCATTGAATGTTATTTCACGATTTTTCAATGAATCATAAATTCTTCCAAAACAATGTTGTACAAAACATGTATCATGTGTACGATCGTCACTGATATAAAAGTGATATTCTTTAATGATATGTCGATTTTCACTCGTGCTTTCTATATGATCGACATTTTGTTCAGCATGTCTATATAGAATATGGATGAGCATGGAGACTTGGTCAGAGTGATAGTATTCACTCTGAATTTCTTTTTGTGGAACAAATGTGTAGTTTTCTGCAAAATCAATCACTGACAAAATGGTCCCTGGTGAAAAAACTTCACGAGATTTTTTGAATTGCAAGTCTTGCCATCGAGCTCTATGGGAATGCTTGGTGTATTTGTAAATTTCTGCTTCAAACTTTCTCAAAAATTCTATCAGAAAAATTTCGTCTTCTCGTAATTTGATTCTTTTAACACTATCTGCACCTTGAATCGATGTACTGATATATTCATATCTCTTCCATTTAACTTTCATGTTGGACAATGATTGATCATTTATATCAATACGATATTTGTTTTGAAATTTAGTCAAATTTCCACAATCATCGCATTTTTTACCACCAACACATTTTTTTTGTAAAATAGTTCATCGCTTTCTCTTTCACATAGAATTTGAGATGTGAATTCACGGATAGTGGAAGGAGGAGGTGAATCCTTCCATAATGTTCTACCGAAATCAATGAATGTGTCATAATATAACTCAAATTCCACATGATAACGGCAACAACAAGTGTCGCGTACGGTGATAGGTTTTACATACCATGGTTTTTGTTGAACAAAAGCATTGAGTGAAACTTGAATTTGACGATTCTCTTCTTTGAACTTGTTGAATAACTCTATTTGAGTGGTTTCCAAGAGATGTTTTTCATGTTCTTCGTATTGATTTCGTGCTATTCTTCTTCGCATCACATGTCTTGCAGTGGGTGAAACACGCGAATTGTTCTTCCAATGTTCATATATTATTTTTTTAACATCTTCTCCAAGTCTATCTTTGTATGGTTGCCTACAAATAGCTCTCCAACAAGCGAGTTCATCATTTACGTCTATTTGCAGTCAAAATTTTCAATGTTTGTGAAGAGTTTTTCGTGAGGTTCCCAGTGCTCGTGCCATAGATGTTAGATTCAAACGATTCTCTTGAGTACTTGGTGAAACCATTTCCATTTGTATTCCTCTACGTATATTTGAAACCTATTTATCTCTAGATCTCTTAATTGACTCTATAGCACTACTCATATTTTTTATCACTTCTTCTTTCATTTTTTTATCTTTGGTTGATTTTCGAATACCCAATAGTGTCGTCGCTTCTTTTAATTTCCTTGATGATAGGAGACCTTTCAACATTTGAGCTTGAACTGTCACTTGCTCATTTTTGAAATACATTTCAAAAATTTTATCGACACGATATCGTATAACATGGTTAGGTTTTTTATCTTCATATGTGTGAGTGTCGACATTTTCTAACATCTCATTATCGATAGTGATTTCATCTGTACATATTCAAAAAAATAGTACATATTCCATAAATAACTAAATTAATAAATATGTCAATAAATATTAGGAAAATTTTAAATATATCAATAGATCATAATATTTACATTTACATACCCGATTCAATTTCTGCTTGAGGTTGATTTTCTTCTTCAATATTTTGAGGAGTATCTCTGTCTGTTTACATTAAACAAAATATTTTCAAACTAGTTCATCAAATAAAAATTAAGCTTCACATTTTACATTGGGAAAACTTTAAAAATATATTAATAGATCATAATATTTACATTTACATACCTGCTTCAATTTCTGCTTCAGGTTGATTTTCTTCTTCAATATTTTGAGGAATATCTCTGTCTATTTACATCAAACAAAATATTTTTCAAACTAGCTCATCAAATAAAAATTAAGCTTCACATTTTACATTAGGAAAATTTTAAATATATATCAATAGATCATGTAATATTTACATTTACATACCTGCTTCAATTTCTGCTTGAGGTTGATTTTCCTCTTCAATATTTGAGAGAGCTTCTAACTTTCTTGTGCGATATTGTCTCGTCTCTTCTCTACGTTCCTCGGGCTTTCTTTTTCGATCATATTTTCTCACACAAGTTCTTCGATTTCCCATGATAATAGGGTATGAGGTTTAAAAAATTTCCTTTAAAAAATTAGACAATAACTCAATTACAAACAATATCACAAAAGATTTAATTTAAAAAAATATTTTCTAAAAAATACGTAATCCAATCCAAAACACGTACTTCAACACAAAACAAGTACATACCTCCAAGAAAAATCACACCGCCTCCAAGAAATGTCTTCCAAAAAAATTCTTTAAATCCAAAATTTGAAGAAAAGTTTTTGAACAAAGAAGCTTAAAAGATTTATTTCAACACAAAACACGTACATACCTCCAAGAAAAATCACGCCGCCTCCAAAAAATGTCTTCCAAAAAAGTTCTTTAAACCCAAACTTTGAACCTCCAAGAAAAATCACGCCGCGTCCAAAAAATGTCTTCCAAAAAAGTTCTTTAAACCCAAACTTTGAAGAAAAGTTTTTGAATTCAAACCAAGTTGTAAAATGAAATGAAGTGCGAAATGTGTGAAAATTGTGAATCATTTCGCGGCAATTTATATTGACGCGAAATATGTGTTTTGTAGGGGGCTCCACAAAATTTTCCGGCCGACGGAGAATTACACAATAGTTCGGCCGAACTTTTGATTAGAAGTTCGGCCGAACTATTAAGACGTTCATTTTAACGACTCATAAGCGGAAAACATAGTTCGGCCGAACTATTAAGACGTTAGTTTTAACGACTCATAAGCGGAAAACATAGTTCGGCCGAACTTGGAATAAAAGTTCGGCCGAACTAACGCATCACCAATTACGCAAAACCAGGCTCTGAAAACGGTTCTGCAACTTTGGACTGATTAAACTCCATGAAAGGTTGTTAATTAACTGTCGGAACCAAGACAAGAATTTTCAGAATTGAATCTACTTTCAGGAAATATAACTTTTATGGAATTTCGTAAACATTTATTAATTTTAATTATTTTTCTAATAAAATGGGTGCAAACAATTTCTGAGGGTCATTGTGATTCAGTGAAAATCAAAATTTTGTATCTCCCAAAATCCATTGTAAAAAAAATTGAAAAAATTATGGGGCATTACATTGGTCCGTTGACTCTAATGGGTAGCTTTTAGATTTTTATTTTATAACTTATATGTTAAGAAATTTGTTGCCACGCGAAACATATCAAAAATACGCAGTTTTTCGTATTGGACTAGTTCAAAAAATTCTAGTAATTATGATATGCATCCATTGGCTTTGTAAATATGATGAAACCAAAGTAGACTCTGTCTAGATTGTTGTAACACATTTTATTTTTTCAAAAACACAAATTTTCAATGAATACAACATTGCGTCATAACATGACTTCTTATGAATCCTTTGATTGTTAAGAAACACACACTCAAAGAAACGCTAAGTTGACATATCAAATCTGCATAAAAAAATTTCAAAAATAAGTAATAGAAAGCTAACAAAATTTCTCACAACTTTTATTTTTATCGCAAAATGAAATTCTACACAGAAAAATTGTTATAGTTTGCAGAAAGTTGAAGAACCGAAAAAAATGAATTTTTTTTCTCAAAAAAGGGCAAAAGTGTAACCCAGCTTCACATTGTATTTTGTAGCATAGATGTATGGTTTTGTTTTATTTTCATTCGTATGTTAGAAGTTGTAATCATTTCTAGAATTTCGTAGTGTTTTAAAATAGATGCATGTGTTTTTTTATCACTTAATGTAGTTTCAATCATTATCTTTACTGTGTTATAGTCATTTCTAGAATTTCATCTTGTTAGAATAGAATCGTTTTTATCATTGAATGTAGATTCATCTTTCTTTTTAAATGGTTAAATTTCATAAGTAATATTAGTTTTCTTTCCTTACAGGAAGGGATTTCTGTAGATTAGTTTTTCTTGTGTGATCTATTTTGAAGAACATTGAAAGATTTCATTTCCAATTTCAGTGAGTTCCTTTCAAGAAGTAGTGATTTAATGATTTACTTTTTGGTACAAAGATGAGAATTCTTTCTAGTTTTATAGTTATTTCTGGCCAGAACAATAAGTGATTTTCTCATTTCTTTGCTCAACCTCAGTTACATAATATTTCATTTCTAAAAACATTAAAAAAATATATATCAGAGTTTTTTTAAGGTTTGATTTTCTTATATCGGATACTCATAACTTTTAGATACTAATAATCAATTAGAAATTTTCTTCAAGGGATTTTTTTAGCTTTTGTAACTTAGCTAAATTAGAATCTAGTTGAAATTCAATAAATATATACAAAAACAATTTTAAAAACAAACCTTGACAAACACACAATAAACTAAGTAAGAAAGGTTTCTATCATATATAGTGCATTTTCACTTCACAAGATTACCAGCTCTAGTCGATAATTTATGATAGCAATTTAAGATAATTAAATTGACTAAACATTTTGACGTCATTCCCGGGGAAGTGTAAATAGAAGAATTTTCTCTCTTAAAATAAAATATAAAATAAAATAGAAAAATATAAAATGGCATGCACAGAGAAAGAGATCCTAGGGGTAATTTGTAGCTAGAGGAAGAATCTTAATTACAACAACTCCACTCACCCCATCAAGACCTCGTAGTTCCACACCATCCACCCAAACTCCCGTACCATTTTTAAGCGGGTAGACATATAATTCTTGATGTATGAAGATCGGAAATTCAACCTAGGGATTCACCAAGATCATCAAGCGAAGAAGTTGTGGAAGAAGAAGATCTACATCCCCAGCGAGGAGGAAGATCATAAACTCATCAAGGTGTGAATTTTGACATAACTTAATCAACCACTACCACTAGTTGTTTAAGTAAGTGCAAACCACTGTCACTTTAAGGCAAACCATGTACATGTGTCATTTATCCCATAAAGGTTTAGGAAAACTTAAGGCATGTGTGGTTTTTATGTCATTTCTCTGTCATTTCTATGTCATTTCTCCCACAAACTATAAGGAAACGTAATTTCTCCCATATATACTATAAGGCAAACCATGTACATGTTATTTCTCTCCTAATCTCTAGGCAAGGCAAACTTTAAGGTGAATGTCATTTCTAGATGTGATTTCTCCCATAAAATTTAAGGAAAACTTTAAGGCAAACCATGCACATGCATTTCTCCCACAAAATAAAGGCTTTCTCGCATTAATTAAAGTCAAATTTTAAGCCCTAAAAACTTAACATAAAGTGGCTGAACTTCCATAGGATTTTAGTCTGTCTGTTGAGTGTTAACTTCTACAAGTTCTAAAGGTAGAGTCTGTAAAGGGCCAGGTAGCCTCTAGATCTCATATTTTATGAAAGGTGACATATCCAGTAAATGCCCCTACATTCAATCGCTGGAACAGATCTAAATAGAAGTTCTTCATTTTAATATCCATAAAGCACAACCACTTTAAGGCAAATCATGTACATGTGTCATTTCTCCCATAAACTCTTAAGGAAAACTTTGAAGCACGTGTCATTGGATTTTTACCATTAACTTTAAAGCATGTGTCATTTCTCAAGGCTTTCTCCCATTAATTCAAGGCAAACTTTAAGGCCTAAAAACTGAAAGTAGCTGAACTTCCATAGGATAGGATCACCCAAACTCAAGTGGAGTAAAATGTAAAATGTTAAAAGTTTAGTGTTTTATGATGTAATGGATCTTAATAATATAGATTGACATGGTTGTATTTTATTAATGTACCTAAATTTTCACCTTCCATGTTGCTTTATTCTTTTAAGATGTTAAAAGTGGAGTGTTTTATGATGTAATGGATATAAATAATCTAGATTGTATTTTATGATGTAATGGATCTTAATAATCTAGATTGACATGGCTGTATTTTATTAATGTACCTAAATTTGCACCTTCCATGTTGTTTTATTCTTGTAAATATTAAAAGTGGAGTGTTTTATGATGTAATGGATATAAATAATCTAGATTGACATGGCTACCGTGATATGATGATAGTGTAGCTTGATGTTGAAGTTGTAAAATTCTTGTACATATCAAGGATGAATGATAGTACAAGCCAAATATGACATTATTATAAATTATTAAACAATTTGATAAGTGCTAAATCATACTTCTTATTAAGGATATAACTAATTTGTAAGTTGAAATTTTTTTCTTAATGTTCTTAGCCTATTTATAGATGTCAAAATAAAGGTTTTTAGATGTGATTTCTCCCATAAATTTCATGGCTAACTAAATTCTAAGGAAAACCATGTACATGTCATTTCTCCCACAAACTCATAAAGGTGTGACTTTTGACATATGTCATTTCTCCCAAAAACTATAATACAATGTCATTTCTCCCATATACTATAATGAAAAATTTAAGGCAAACTATATACATGTCATTTCTATCTTAAACTCTAGGTAAGGCAAACTTTAAGGCATGTTATTTATAGATCTGATTTCTCCAATAAACTTAAGGCAAACCATTGACATGCCATTTTTCCCACAAACTAAAGGATTTTTCCCATAAATTCAAAGCAAACTTTAAGGCCTGAAAACTTAAATTGGTTGAACTTCCATAGGATTTTGATCTTCCATAGGATTTTAGTCTGTCTGTTGAATGTTAACTTCTACGATTTCTAAAGGCGGAGTCTATAAAGAGCAAGGTAGCCTCTGGATCCATATTTTCTGAAATGTGACATATCAAGTAAATGCCCCTACAGTCAATCTCTAGAACAAATTTAAATAGAAGTTCTTCATTTTAAAGAGAATTCCTCAAGGGACGATGAAGGAATTCTGAGGCATCCAATCTTGGTTTGGTTTTGTCATCTTGACATCGACTTAGGTGACATCACTGTATGTTGAGGGTGGAGGTGGTTTAACCTTTAGATTTATTTATCCCATGAGATCTCACATTCATGCTTGGAATATGGCACAATGGTGATTAGCTGAAAAATAATAATAATAATAAATAAAAAATTAGTTCAGCCCAATCTATGGACGGGTGATATGTGGAAGTCTTGGACCTGGTTGACTTGTTCATATGTTTAATAAGAGCTAATTTTTTCTTAATTTTGATGAGTAAATGTACTTTTTATTATGTGGCTTTAATGGTTGTTCTGCCACTTTTTGTTTATTTGGTTATATATTAGTTATAAGCATGGTTATATGATAGATCTTAGTCATGGGTCTCTTCATTTTTTTTACTTATAAATGAATGAATAATTAAAACATGACATAATTGGTGTTATGATAATTATTTTTAGAAGGCATTGGTCCTTCTTGTTAAACCTCAGATAAATTTTCATATGCTTATGTTCATATATGCATTCATGACTTGTAAGTTGCATGATTACCAAGTGTTTAGCAAAATGCCAGTCCCAGTTAAGAGAGGTTAGGTTAAGTCCTAGTTCAAGTTTTTGGTTTATAAGCTTTTTTCTATGCCATTCATCATTTCTATAAGTTTCATTGAGTTATGGATAGAGGCCTGAGTCCTAGCCTTGAAAAATTGGCTTAGAATTTGGGGTCGCTGGCATAGAACTGATAGGAAAAGTCCACACTCGCTAGCAATCAGGCCTATGGGAGCGACTAGAGGACTATAGTCACTTGCATGCCTTGGGAAGGGAGAAACTGAGGCTCTAGTTCAATGAAAAATAGAGTTATCTTAGGGGTTGGGCACTTGGAGGGGTCGGGTTGCTTCTGGAGGTCCTATAGCACTTGAGAGAAGTCGGTAAGGTATTAAGTTGTCGACTCCATTTCCTTAAGGTCATATAGGAAATTGAGTCTTATCATAGTGACCCTCAACTCATATTTACCCTGGGTAAACTAGTTATAGAGGACAGGCTCGCTCATTTGTGCTAAAAAAGGTAGACAAAAGAGCCTGCACAATATAGACACATGGGGGCTAACGTTTTCCTTCCTTTATTTATGATGCTCTCGGAAACAAACTCTCCTTCCCCTCGTCCCATTCCATCTATTTCCTCAGAAGTTGTTCCACCTTTCTATAGTAAATTTACTGGATACCAAGGCATAAAATTTCTCACTAAGAGGGTTGTAGAGCCTCAATACTACCTCAATTTTAACGCTCCCTTTCACTTATCTTTCCTTCTTTTTGTCAATACCATTAGCTCAAACAAGTGTTAAACTTCAAATTTTGACTTGTTAAGGTAGTCTAATGATCTATTTTTCATATTTTCAATTGTTCCTTATTATTAGAGTAAAATTTGCATTAGCTATGGAATTAATGGAATTTTGTAGCTGATTTATGTTTTTGTATCCACTGCCATGGTTCGATGGGTTCTGAGGTGTCAATGGAGCAGAAAAATATATGGGTATGTGAGGAATGATCCTATCATGGATTTCGTGCTATCTATCTGACCCAAATCAAGGAGGAAATCACCTAGATACACAGTCAAAGAATGATCTACCAAATGCTGAATCAAGCGACGAGGAGTCTAAAGCCATCATGCTTCACGATTTTCTCTTTCACATAGAAAATCGTGAAGCAATGAAATTATACTTTCTATTTTTGAGTTCAAGATAGAATTTGCTAGTTCTAATAGGCATAAAAGCCTCAATAAAATTAATGATGAGATTTTATAAATATTGGGCTAGTAATCGTATTGACAGTGCGAATTATTATGCGATTGTAATCTCATTAAAACTATGTTTTATTTCCTACTTGAATGAAGAAGTGCTTCGGAGCCTCAATGCGCAATTAGTAAATATTAGACTTGAAACCGTCTATTGTGGAGGGCCCCTACAACAAAAGAGGTTCTATTTCATTTATGTTCTTGTATTTAGATGTTTTTCCATAGCTTCATTTTTATCCTCGGTTTATGCTTTCATTGTATTTTGTAGCATAGATGTATGGTTTTGTTTTATTTTCATTCGTATGTTAGAAGTTGTAAATCATTTCTAGAATTTCGTAGTGTTTTAAAATAGATGCATGTGTTTTTTTATCACTTAATGTAGTTTCAATCATTATCTTTACTGTGTTATAGTCATTTCTAGAATTTCATCTTGTTAGAATAGAATTGTTTTTATCATTGAATGTAGATTCATCTTTCTTTTTAAATGGTTAAATTTCATAAGTAATATTAGTTTTCTTTCCTTACAGGAAGTGATTTCTGTAGATTAGTTTTTCCTGTGTGATCTATTTTGAAGAACATTGAAAGATTTCATTTCCAATTTCAGTGAGTTCCTTTCAAGCAGTAGTGATTTAATGATTTACTTTTTGGTACAAAGATGAGAATTCTTTCTAGTTTTATAGTTATTTCTGGTCAGAACAATAAGTGATTTTCTCATTTCTTTGCTCAGCCTTAGTTACATAATATTTCATTTCTAAAAACATTAAAAAAAAAATATCAGAGTTTTTTTAAGGTTTGATTTTCTTATATTAGATACTCATAATCTTTTAGATACTAATAATCAATTATAAATTTTCTTCAAGGGATTGTTTTAGCTTTTGTAACTTAGCTAAATTAGAATCTAGTTGAAATTCAATTAATATATACAAAAACAATTTTAAAAACAAACCTTGAAAAACACACAATAAAATAAGTAAGAAAGGTTTCTATCATATATAGTGCATTTGCACTTCACAAGATTACCAAATCTGGTCGATAATTTATGATAGCAATTTAAGATAATTAAATTGACTAAACATTTTGACGTCGTTCCCGGGGAAGTGTAAATAGAAGCATTTTCTCTCTTAAAATAAAATATAAAATAAAATAGAAAAATAGAAAATGGCATGCATAGAGAAAGAGATCCTAGGGCTAATTTGTAGCTAGAGGAAGAATCTTAATTACAAATCCTCCACTCACCCCATCAAGACCTCGTAGTTCCACACCATCCACCCAAAATCCCGTACCATTTTTAGCAGGTAGACATAGAATTCATAACGTATGAAGATCGGAAATTCAACCTAGGGATTCACCAAGATCATCAACTAAATAAGTTGTGGAAGAACAAGATCCTACATCCCCAACAAAGGGAGTAATTTTCCTAACCTCTACTAGAGAGAAAATTTTAGCTCAAGAACTAAAAATCCCTAGTGAGGAAGAGGAAGTAGAAATATTATTTAATATACCATTGATAGAATAATCGGAATAAGTAGAATAAGAACAAACAATCCCAATCTTGGAATTTTATATCAATTTAGAAGAATCTACAATGTTTGGGGAAGGGGAAGGAGAAGTACACAACAATTATGAGCATTTAATAATTGGAGGAGGTGGACCTAGGATTGGAGGTGGAGGTAGAGGTAGAGGAAGATATGGAGGAAGAGGAAGAGGTGAAGGTAGAGGAGATAGAGGAGAAGATAGAATAGATCCAGATCTTGTTGGATTTCCTATACTTGATGAAGATACTATTGCCACAATTAAAAATATCTTACCCTCTATCCTTCCAAACTTCCATGTATTAAGAAGTAAGGATCTTGAAACATTTCTTTTTGAATTAGAAATTTTATGTAGATCATATGACTACCTACTCGATTCTCAAAAATTGAAATTGTTTCCAGCTACCCTTAAGGATGCAGCATTGAAATGGTTTATGGGCTTAATAACACACTCTATTAGAACATGGGAATAAATGAAAAATGCATTCTTATTCAAATACAAGGATTACCGCATGCCTAATAACCGAAAAGATGAATTCTTTAAGATAATGCAAAGAGAGGATGAGAATCTGGAGGATTTAATTGAAGGATTCAGTTATATTATAAAAAGGGCTAAAATGGAAAATTTGGATCAAGATACTTTGAAACCTCTCCTACTAAAATCCATTAGAGATGAATGGATAGATATCCTTAACATGTTGGGAAAAGGAGACATTTATCAGCTATCATTACCAGAAATTTACGAATTATGCATACATATTTCAAGAGGTAAATCAAGAGTTGGTAAGAATTCAAGAGATCTTGTTCTCTCTAGAATTAATAAATCTGCAGCTAGAACAGTAAGTAGTGTTGAAATAGGAAATTTTCTTGATGAATTTAAAACATATATTTTAGGTAGTCTTAGTGAACAAATAGACACCTTGAAATTACAAAATAAGAAAGTGTTGAAAGTGATGCCTTATCTATTTTTTATCCTAAGTGCAGAAAAAAAACATGCCTTAAGAGAATGCCCTCTTGATTTCAAAAGTGTATAAACCTATGTCATACGTACAGAAAATCACGAAACAAAGAAGTGTCCTTCCATCCCAGGTGTAAAAGTTGTCTACCAAGAGGAAATGGTTCCAAACCAGGTAGATCCTATTTTCTTTATTTCAATTGCTTGCTTAAGAAACCTTTTGGCTTCGTTTTAATTTAATGGGAAATAAGAATTCCAGAGAAATGTCACCATTTATATCTCTGTTTTTATTTCTAATGTGTTATATCCTAGAGTGTCTATGAATTCATTTATATCTTGTATTGCACCTACCTAGCGTATGGTATCCATTAAATCCTTTCCTGTTCCATGTGCTTGGTACTTTTAATATTAATTCTCAATGTTTTGAATAGATTATGACTATGAGGATTGAAGTTGATTCTTAATATAAATTCCCTCTTCCATATATTTCAAGTATGATTGCTAGATTTTCTTTAGAATTGTGGAATATTGAGTCACTATTATTTTGAAATTGATGTCTTTTTATTTGAACTGTTATTAAGTCAGAGCTAAATCGTGAAAGGAAGACATTGAAAGAATAAAATTATATTTTCCAAAGGGAAAATCAAATTTTAATTTTAAATATTATTTTCAACTTCTTGTCTGATGGTATAAAATCTAACTGAAATGCCCCACATTTAGTTGGTTTTTTTTATAGGTCTTTTTTCCATCAATTTTTTTTTTTTGTTGGAATTAAACCCTGCAATTTAAGCACAACAATATTGTAATTTATTCCATTCCAAGGTATGACTATGAGAATTTTCGAGCCTACGAGTTAACCAAGAATATTAAAATTGTAATCTCTCAAATTTCATGTTTTTATTGGATAGATTCTTAGGATGGAATCCAATCCTCCTTTCGGCGGGGTGTCAATGGAGTATCCCTTAAAAACAAGAAATCAAAGAATCTGAGTTGCCTTTGGCTTTCCTTTCGTCTTTCCTAATGCCCTTCCCTTCTTTGTCTTTTTACCTGTCTCGGTTTTTTGGTTATCAAACTGGAAAAGATATTGGGTTTAGATGCCAATGGGGAAGCAGCTACGGGATATGGAGAAATCTAAGTTTATGATAGCTCTCAAAATAAAACATATCCTAGGTGAGCTACTACTTACCTCGCTACTTGCTTTAATGTTCCTGGCGTTTTTTGCTGAGTTTTATTTGGTGAGTGGTATCTATGAAGAGGCATCAACATCATTATCAGATGTGCTTCATAAATTGCTTAAAACAAGGCCCATTGAAGTTGATGTTGTACATGATGAACCCACATAAGAGAATGACATCAATGAGTTGGATAACATCATGAAGGCTGCAGGCATAGTGTTTATCCAAGCTAACAAGCATATACACTCTTCCATGTGATATCTTCCATGACCTAAAGACACTCTTTGGTTTCGTTTCCTTCATGCCATGTTATGTTGTTTTCACTTGGTATATGTGGAGCTATATGAAGGAGAGTATCAAATTACTCGGGAAGCCTTTGAAGGGTTCTTTAAAGGATGGATTTTTTTCCAAGATGTGTCTTGGTATATTCCTTCATAAGTAGATTGACAAAAGGCCCTTTGGAGCATAGCTCAAAATTCCCATTTATCTATGAAAAAAATACCTGTATATCATTGGAACTCTATGTTGTTAATATTGCACAGATTTTGGCAAGGATAAGGCATTTTATCTAGCATGTAGATGACACCCCTTTAGAGACTACTTTCATGTTTCCAATATTTTGGACCCTTGGGTACCTATTTCTAGTGGTTTCCAATGATAGATTTCTAATAAAGTGATAGATTGTAATGATCAAAACATTCATATACAACCAATAAATACCTCATAATCTGCGATAAGAAGATGTTTAGATGCATTGCTAACTCAAAGTAAAATGAAATTAGGATAATCTCAGCTTAGAAATTTGATCCACAATTTATAGGAAATATTTCATATAGGCTTAAATTGAAAAACAACTAATTCAAAGTTTCCACAGGGGAATCCATGTAATCGAATAAGCAAACCTTGACTGCGTAACCTCCAACCAAACCCAACTTGTGTGATCAACAAAAAAATGATAAACACTTATAGGTCAAATGAGTAGGACTCAATAGCTATAAGTGAATCCATAACTCAATGGCCTAATGTTGGATGTGTCCCACAGCCATACTTAGTCTTACTAATGAATTGCCTTACTATTTTCCTTTTCAGCCTTCCTTGCTTAAGTTTTCTCTATTTCAAAATGACATGATTGACTTCAAATAAAACAACCTTCAGAATTGATTCGAAATGTCTATCCCTTCGAGAATACCAAGTAAAACCAACAAACAACTCCACATCTTGAAAACCATGCCATTCAGAAAATTCATTCTTTCAGTACAATGAAATATACAGGGAAAGGAAGATAATATCATTTCAGGTAGGGAAGATAAAGATGTCATAACAGAACTCTGATATATAAGCACAATATTCAACTCCATTGTTTTGTAGGTAAAGTACTATCTTCACATTAAAGAATTGTATAAGGTTACTCTACAGAACATCATCTACCTTTTACTGAAGCATATTTTTTTAAAGAAAAATAACAAACAAAGGCTAATATTTGAATCGCCGATAGGCAATTCAAAGAACCTCAAAAACAGAGATTGAAACAATTATTTATTCCTTCACAACCAGGAACATTTCATAAACAAATTATATAATTTGTTGATTTTCTTTCCTCTATAATGTTTTTCCAGGTTATCCAATTTGTTAGAAATCACAAGTGGGTTGCAAAAGTAGATAACAGATCCAAACAAAGAGAGTTGGATTTTAGAAACACCCTTGTACATGTCATTTCTCCCACAAACTCATAAAGGTGTGACTTTTGACATAACTTCATCAACCACTACCACTAATTGTTTTAGTAAGTGCATAAAATAATTTTGCAAACCATGTACATGTCATTTCTCCCACAAACTCATCAAGGTGTGACTTTTGACATAACTTCATCAACAACTACCACTAGTTTTGTTTTAGTAAGTGCATAAAATAATTTTGCAAACCATGCACATGTCATTTCTCCCACAAACTCATCAAGGTGTGAATTTTGACATAACTTAATCAACCACTACCAATTTTTGACATAACTTCATCAACAACTACCACTATTTGTTTTAGTAAATGCATAAAATAATTTTGCAAACCACGTACATGACATTTCTGCCATAAACTCATCAAGGTGTGAATTTAGACATAACTTAATCAACCACTACCACTAGTTGTTTAAGTAAGTGCGAACCACTGTCACTTTAAGGCAAACCGTGTACATGTGTCATTTATCCCATAAAGGTTTAGGAAAACTTAAGGCATGTGTCGTTTTTATGTCATTTCTCTGTCATTTCTATGTCATTTCTCCCACAAACTATAAGGAAACATCATTTCTCCCATATATACTATAAGACAAACTTTAAGGCAAACCATGTAGATGTTATTTCTCTCCTAAACTCTAGGCAAGGCAAACTTTAAGGTGCATGTCATTTCTAGATGTGATTTCTCCCATAAAGTTTAAGGAAAACTTTAAGACAAACCATTCACATGCCATTTATCCCACAAACTAAAGGCTTTCTCCCATTAATTAAAGGCAAACTTTAAGCCATAAAAACTTAACCTAAAGTGGTTGAACTTCCATAGGAGTTTTTTCTGTCTGTTGAGTGTTAACTTCTACAAGTTCTAAAGGTAAAGTCTGTAAAGAGTCAGGTAGCCTTTAGATCTCATCTTTTATGGAAGGTGACATATCCAGTAAATTCCCCTACAATCAATTGCTGGAACAAATCTAAATAGAAGTTCTTCATTTTAATATCCATAAACCACAACCACTTTAAGGAAAATTGTGTACATGTGTCATTTCTCTCATACATGTGTCATTTCTCCCATAAACTCTTAAGGAAAACTTTAAAGCATGTGTCATTGGCTTTTTCCCATTAACTTTAAAGCATGTGTCATTTCTCAAGGCTTTCTGCCATTAATTCAAGGAAAACTTTAAGGCCTAAAAACTGAAAGTAGCTGAACTTCCATAGAATAGGATCCCCCAAAATCAAGTGGAGTAAAATGTAAAATGTTAAAAGTTGAGTGTTTTATGATGTAATGGATCTTAATAATCTAGATTGACATGGTTGTATTTTATTAATGTACCTAAATTTACACCTTCCATGTTGCTTTATTCTTTTAATATGTTAAAAGTGGAGTGTTTTATGATGTAATGGATATAAATAAACTCGATTGTATTTTATGATATAATGGATCTTAATAATCTAGATTGACATGGATGTATTTTATTAATGTACCTAAATTTACACCTTCCATGTTGTTTTATTCTTGTAAATGTTAAAAGTGGAGTGTTTTATAATGTAATGGATATAAATAATCTAGATTGTCATGGCTATAGTGATATGATGATAGTGTAGCTTGATGTTGAAGTTGTAAAATTCTTGTACATATCAAGGATGAATGATAATACAAGCCAAATATGACATTATTATAAATTATTAAACAATTTGATAAGTGCTAAATCATACTTCTTATTAAGGACATAACTAATTTGTAAGTTGAAAATTTTTTCTTAATGTTCTTAGCCTATTTATAGATGTCAAAATAAAGGTTTTTAGATGTGATTTATCCCATAAATTTCATGGCAAACTAAATTCTAAGGCAAACCATGTACATGTCATTTCTCTCACAAACTCATAAAGGTGTGACTTTTGACATATGTCATTTCTCCCAAAAACTATAATACAATGCCATTTCTCCCATATACTATAATGCAAAATTTAAGGTAAACTATATACACGTCATTTCTATCTTAAACTCTAGGCAAGGCAAACTTTAAGGCATGTTATTTATAGATCTGATTTCTCCAATAAACTTAAGGAAAACCATGGACATGCCATTTTTCCCACAAACTAAAGGACTTTTCCCATAAATTCAAGGCAAACTTTAAGGCCTGAAAACTTAAATTGGCTGAACTTCCATAGGATTTTGATCTTCCATAGGATTTTAGTCTGTTTGTTGAGTGTTAACTTCTACAAGTTCTAAAGGCAGAGTCTGTAAAGGGCCAGGTAGCCTCTGGATCTCATCTTTTCTTAAATGTGACATATCAAATAAATGCCCCTATAGTCAATCTCTAGAACAAATCTAAGTAGAAGTTCTTCATGTTAATATCCATAAACCACAACCACTTTAAGGCAAATTGTGTACATGTGTCATTTCTCCCATAAATTCTTAGGCAAATTTTTTAAAGCATGTGTCATTGGATTTCTCCCATTAACTTTAAAGCATGTGTCATTTCTCAAGGCTTTCTCCCATTAATTCAAGGCAAACTTTAAGGCCTAAAAAGTGAACCTAAATTTGCTGAAATTGCATAGGATAGGATCCCCCAAACTCAAGGCTTCATCTCTTTAATTGAAGGAAAATTTTAAGGCATAAAAATTGAACCTAAAGTAGTTGAACTTCCATAGGATAAGATCCCCCAAACTCGAGGCTTTCCCCCATTAATTCAAGGCAAACTTTAAGGCCTAAAAACTGAAATTAGTTGAAATTCCATAGGATAGGATCCCTCAAACTCAAGTGGAGTAAAATGTAAAATGTTAAAAGTGGACATGGCTACAGTGATATGATGATAGTGTAGGTTGATGTTGAATTTGTAAAATTCTTGTACATATCAAGGATGAATGATAGTACAAGCCAAAAATGACATTATTATAAATTATTAAACAATTTGATAAGTGTTAAATCATAATTCTTATTAATGATAGAACAAGCCAAAAATGACATTACTGTAAATTATTAAACAATTTGATAAGTGCTAAATCATACTTCTTATTAAGGACATAACTGATTTGTAAGTTGAAATTTTTTTCTTAATGTTCTTAGCCTATTTATAGATGTCAAAATAAAGATTTCTAGATGTGATTTATCCCATAAACTTCACGACAAACTAAATTCTAAGGCAAACCCTGTACATGTCATTTCTCCCACAAACTCATAAAGGTGTGACTTTTGACATATGTCATTTCTATGTCATTTCTCCCAAAAACTATAAGGCAATGTCATTTCTCCCATATACTATAATGCAAACTTTAAGGAAAACTATGTACATGTCATTTCTATCTTAAACTCTAGGCAAGGAAAAATTTAAGGCATGTCATTTATAGATATGATTTCTCCCATAAACTTAAGGCAAACCATGGACATGCCATTTTTCCCACAAACTAAAGGCTTTTACCCATAAATTCAAGGAAAAATTTAAGGCCTAAGAACTCTAAGTGTCTGAACTTCCTTAGGATTTTGAACTTCCATAGGATTTTAGTCTGTCTGTTGAGTGTTAACTTTTACAAGTTCTAAAGGCAGAGTCTGTAAAGGGCTAGGTAGCCTTTGGATCTCATATTTTTTGAAATCTGACATATCCAGTAAATGCCCCTACAGTCAATCTCTAAAACAGATCTAAATAGAAGTTCTTCATTTTAATATCCATAAACCACAACCACTTTAAGGAAAATTGTGTACATGTGTCATTTCTCCCATAAATTCTCAGGCAAAGTTTTTAAAGCATGTGTCATTGGCTTTCTCTCATTAACTTTAAAGCATGTGTCATTTCTCAAGGCTTTCTCCCATTAATTCCAGGAAAAATTTAAGGCCTAAAAAGTGAACCTAAAGTAGCTGAAGTTCCATAGGATAGGATCCCCCAAACTCAAGGCTTCTTCCCTTTAACTCAAGGAAAATTTTAAGGCCTAAAAACTGAACGTAAAGTAGCTGAACTTCCATAGGATATGATCCCCCCAAACACAAATTTTTCCCCCATTAATTCAAGGCAAACTTTAAGGCCTAAAAACTGAACCTAAAGTGGTTGAACTTCCATAGGATTTTAGTTTGTTTGTTGAGTCTTAACTTCTACAAGTTCTAAAGGAGTCTATAAAGGGTCGGGTAGCCTATGGATATCATCCTTTCTTAAGACATGTAAAGGGTCAGGTAGCCTCTGGATCTCATTTTTTCTTAAGGCATGCCATTTCATGTAAAGGGTTAGGTAGCCTCTAGATCTCATCCTTTCTTAAGTCATTTCTAGATGTGATTTCTGCCATAAATTTTAAGGTAAAATTTAAGGTAAACCATGCATGAACCATTTATATGTGTCATAAATCTCCCTTAAACTCTAGGAAATGAAATCTTAAACACATTTCATTTATCGCACATGTGTCATTTCTCCCATGCATTTGCAATAAATGTTAATTTAATATATTTTATTGAATTTGTTTTTTCAGGGATAGAAAAAATCCATTAAATATGGTTGAAAAATGGACATTATGCATAGATGTTTCTTGCTATCCCAATCCAGGAAAAGCAGTGATTACATATATGTACTTTCCAATATTGCGACTAGCAAGGTTGTCCAAAGGAAAATGAATATACCGGGAAGAACAACAAACAACGAGGAATATTATATTGCATTGATAGAAGTCTTGGGAACAACTAGGGAGTATGGATTAAATGAAATTGTAGTTTTCACCAATTCTGAACTTATGTGCAGCCAAATGAAAGGCGTGTACCAAGTTAAGAAGGAGAGACCAAAACAACTGCATGAAAAAGCAAACAATGTTGTTAGCGAATTTCAATTTTTTAGTATAAGACATTGTACCAATGTTAATATGATGTTTGCTAATCTATTGCGTGGGGCAATGCCAATTTAGGATTCATTTATCAAAGATGAATTAGAATTATACGGGAAAATGCCAATGCAAGATTCATTTCTCAAAGATGAATTAGTTTTGAGATGCTCTCCTTCAAAATTTATTGATGGACATTGTAACATATCTTGGATATGTGTGTGTTTTGTACTTATAAATGTGTCTTTTTTAATGGCCATGTGTTTTTTTCAATTATATAACAAGTGTGTTCCCACCACATCATGTAAAGCGCAACTTGGTGAACTTCACATTTGCAACAAGTGGTGAACTTCGCATTTTTATAAAATTAAAATGTGAAGACTTCAACAAAAAAAAAATTAAATGGAGTTTCACGCTTGTTTTTTAATGACAGTGTTTTTTTTTTTCGATTTAATATCAAGTGTGCTCTCAGCATTTTTTCAATTATATACCAAGGGTGCTCCCACCATGTAAAATACAATTTGGTGAACTTAACATTTTTATAAAAAATTTTCTTAAATTGAGTTTCACACATCAATTAGTGCTTTGAAATTTGTGTTTAATATAGTTTGTGTACACTAAATTACATTAATTTTCTGAAATTTATTTTAAATAGTAATTTAAAAAATAATTGTAAATGTCCACTATATATATATATATATATATATATATATATATATATATATCATGGAAGATGAACTATGAAGATTAATAGAATCTCATATCTCTATGAGAGAAGGAGATCAGAAATCGAGGGATGTTCATAGTATTTAAATATAATCTTAAATCTCCATACATATACATACATGTGTGTACATATGGAATTGATTTTTTATCAATTTTGTGAGTTAAATTAGTTGTTAATAAGTTTCATTTTTTATTTTTTAGGAGCTAGAAGGACAAGGGTGTCTACTCCATCAATGGAGCATGCCCATGGTTCACTCAATCGTCGTATGGTTCACGCAATTTAATTAATGAATATGTACATGTATTTATATGTATGAATGTATTTTTGAATTGATTATAAATTCATATTTTTTTATGAAGCTTCTCTCTAGTCTCGTGAGGTTGGTGGTGGTTTACATTTCCTTGGAGGGCCATCGGTAAGTATTGGCGGACTGCGTGAAGGTGGTGATATGTATTCCCCCAGAGGCCAATCAAGGGATGGTCGTGTTGATTCTCAACCAATTGGTGGTCGTTCTAGTTCTTAGCAGGGTCGTTCTGGTTCTCAACAGTCTCAGGGTGGGCAAGATGCTAGCCAACCATATCGAGGTGGCCATCAATTTGAATATTATTTTCATTCAATTTGTACAAATTTGTTTATGTGTGTTTTTTTAACATACAAAATTTTATATATTGATGCAGAAGCTAAAAATGATGCTCCAAATGTTTCTCAAAAAATACTTAGGGCAGAATGCGTCATTCAAGAATAAGGTTGTGCACCAACCACAACTTATCCGTCTGATATTTTTGATATACCTTGGGAAATAAACATGCATCAATGCAACTTATGAAGCTGTCAACATCTTCATGCAAAATTAAAGAGAGATCTCGTGGCTTTGACTCTGCCTGCTGAGAGTCGACAAATCTTGGAAATAGTTACACACTTTTTAAGCGAACTAGTAGATATGTACCTAAAGCTTGGGCCAACCACTGATACTTTTGTAGAAGTGATGAGAAAAAGAAAGGAAACAGTGATGGGTCTCGATACATCGGAGGTTGTTAAACAAAGAGTTACAACAAAAATGACCAAGTTTATGTTTAATTTTAAAGAAGGGCCGAAAAGAAAGATGTTGAAGGTGAAATATATCAAGAACTCTCATATAGTTCGCTATTTGTACGATAGACACCTTGTGGCCTATGGAAGACTCCCATGGAACGTCGAGTTTCCGCTTTATTTTGCAAAATTATTTTATGCATAATTCTTTTTGCAAATGAAACCCAATTACAATGACCTTCCCTCTGAAATTTTTTGTCCTAGGAAAGGTCGATTGTGTGACCATAGGGGCACTATGCGTGATGTTGAGTTGCCTTTCCCTAAGCCACCATTGGTTAGTCAACCTCTTCGTGTCAAAACTTTGCGGTCAGATATGGATGCCACTTCTCAAATTAGTCGAGAAGCAAGGGATGTCATCACTGATAATGTTCACAATGGATTGGGTAGAGTCGATATTTGTCTAAATAGACAAAGAGCACGTGAAAATGCACACGCTAATTTTGTGTATTATACAGATGAAGAGATTGATAACATGAGTGTTGAAGATCTCAAAATATATGGAAATAATTGTCGACATGGTTGGCAGGACCTAATTATTCATGAACAAGAGGGCATGGGAATGGTATGTGTTAATAGTTAGGGTTCAATTATTTTAATACATGTACAATTTGTAGTAAATACATATATACATACATTTATTTGTATACATTAATCTAACAAAAATGTATCATTATATGTTAACACCATTTGTAGTTGTCACGCTTGATGAATGAAGAAAATGTTAATATCACGGTCGGAGCCACCAGTTCAAACAATCAAGATGGGTCTCACCATCAATCATACAATCAAGATGGTTCTCACCATCAAGATATGTTGGCAAATTTTAGTGTTTTTTAAGTGAACACATGATGATGTATAATTATTTTTTTATCAATTATTATATATATCGAAACATGAAGAGATATTTTTAAAATAAATAATTGTGCACACATGTACATGTATATATATAATAAAACGTTTTAACAGATTATGATTCCGTCCGATGTTTTTGGGATGGCAGTAACTTCTTCTTCCTTGGGAGATGTGCCACATCCACCATCATAAGTATGAACAATTTTTCACTTTTAAATATATTTTTAAGTTATATATTCCACCTCAAAAAGTTCCATTAAAAAATGAGATATATCTAGATCTTGAGTTATTTTAAATTTTTTGAATTTTAAGTTTTTGGAGATTTTCTTTCCGAGCCACTCTTAGGAGATATGTCAAATCCACCAGCACAAGTATTCAAATTTTCACTTATATATATATATATGTTTTAAACAAAGTCAGGTGATGATATAAGGAATGAGAGATCAAGTAAGAGTAGGACAAGATATGGAACAATAAATCTAGAGATGTAGTGAGGACAAGATATGGATCAATAAAGCTAGAAATGTAGTGAGAGAATGGCCACATAGATGAGAAAACAAAGATGAAGTCAATGGTTTGACATTTAGTTAAGGATCCAAATGGGATGAAAGTTGTGATGACACTAGTGGTGTGTGAACATCCAAAGGCTTTTGGTCTAAGGAAGGTGTATTTCCTTAGACAGTCATAAGACCTATTGTTTAGGCATACATATTGTGTAGGAACCCGGATTGTTGTAAGGCCTTAAGAATTTTATTGGGCATACATATAATGCAGTGGCATATGGAGTCATTAAGTTATAGAATGAACTACTTGGATAGGTACTAAGGTGGTAGGTAATCTAACATCCTAGCTTGATGGGGAATGTGAGATCTCAAGTGAGATGACTAATGATTCCTTGAGTCAAGTTTAAAAGTGTGGGGGCAGTTATTAGGGTGGTTTAGGTAAACTTGACTCGATTAAGTTACCATTGGTTTAAATGTAGAAAGGCTCCATCTTGATTAAAGGTCTTGGTGTTTTGAGAAACATTTCATATATGTAGCACAAAACTATAGTGGTTGTGGAAAATTTGAGTGAAATCCACATCCAATTTGTTGTCCATCTACCATAGTAGACTCACTCATTAATATATGATGACATGGACTGAAGCTTAGAAAAATGGTACAAAAACACATGAGAAATATCATTTGAATTTCATTCCCTGTTTTTTTTTATAACAACAACTCGGTTTGATCGAGCCCTTGTGAACAACTTGATGTATCATCTCCCTTCAACCCTTCGAGCAAAATGTGGTAAAAGGAAAAGCCATGAGATGGACCGACCCCATCATCTCCACCCAAGTTAAGTTGTGTTGATGAAACATCATGAGCATTTGATAATTACAAATAATGTTAAAAGGCCAAGTTAAGATATGAATAAAAAAAACTAGATATAACTAGACAATAATATTACAGACAAAATAATGAAAATAAATTTAATAATTTGAAAGTTTGTGAAAAAGTTAGATGTGTAACATCCCTATAAAATCACTGGAAATAATTGAAAGTTACATGATAAGAAAAAGCTATAAATCAAAACCCAGAGCTCCACATTGTTTTTAGTCCACATAAAAAGTTTGGCTACGAGGTGCAAACTATTTGATCCCTCAGAGTCTTACGGATTTTAGCTACGAGGTGCAAACTATGTGAGCACTCATAGTTTTGCACTGCATGATCTTTTATTTTGGTTTTATTTATACCTAATGATTTAGAATAATATAGGGAGTACCCTCAAGGGATACTTTGGTCTCTATAACTCGAAATACCAGTGGTTGAACTTCCTCAATATTTATAGGGCAGACTAAATTTTTTCCCTGATTTTTAAGGTACACAAGCTTCATATACATAGTATCTAGACTTGATGAAAAGTGATTCGATGAGTAGTGAATTAGTTTTTTTAATTATATATATAAATTTAGCTCCCTAAAAATTCCTTAAAACACTATGGGCTAATATCAAAAGCATAAAGCAAACCAATAATTGCCATGACTGTTAAATTTCTTCTTAAATCTGAAGATCTTTTGTTGGGATGGCTAAAACCTACTGGTCATATTCTAATTCCCATGTGGTTGACGCACCTGTCATTCTGCACTTAGACTCTAAGCAGTTAGGTGAGAAATTTATGTTTTAATTCCCACGTGGTTGACGCACCTGTCATTCTGCACTTAGACTCTGAGCAGTTAGGTGAGATTGTTATGTTATAATTCCCACATGGTTGATGCACCTGTCATTCGGCACTTAGACTCAGCAGTGTTGGAATATTTAAAATTCCAGAACAATAAATGGAGAATAAAACTCCCCTCTTCAACACAGAGAAAATATTAAAAATTTCTTCACTGGAGACATAGTTTTCACTCTAAAAACTATTTCATTAAACTTCAAAAACTTGGTTACAAAATCTCCTCTGACTGAGGGAATACACAGAAACTTTGACTGCTTCAAAACACAGTTCAACACAAAACTCACACTCTAAAATTTCACTCTATCTGTGCATTTTCAACTCACTGCTGTGTGTTGGAAAAAATACTTTGTCTCTCCAAAAACAATGAACGCACTGCTGTGCACTTCAAATTTTTACACTTTGCTGTGTGTAAAAATAAAACTTACAATGCGAAAATGCTCACAGGCCTTTTTCTTTTAACTTCTTTTATATGCCACAATATATAAAAATAAAACAACTTTTAAAAGAAATAAAATAAAAAAAACTAAAACCAAAAACAATTTTACTATGGCCCACGGCCTCCCTTTTTGAAAACGTTTTATATGATATATATGTAAAACATATATATACATATATGTGCACTGTATGCACGAAATTTAAAAAAAATTAAAACCAGAACTATGATATAAAGGACTTTTGATCGCATGACATTCATCCCTTTGAAAAAAAACGAAATTTCTTCTGGACTTCAAACAGATAACACCAGCTTGCATAGCGATTTCAGGTCACAAAATTTTTTGCTGACGTCACCAAAATTGTGACGCGGAATTATTATTAAATCCGCCTTATAATTTGTTCCGGGTCCGATTTTGGGCAATTGTACGGAAGAAAATTGTGATGCGAAATCGAATTAATTCCGGCTTAAACTTTTCAGATCCGGAAAAACTCCAAAATGGAAAGCGGCCATTCAACGTTCTGTTTCTAATTTCACAGGACTGTACAATTTAAATTGAATCTGACTGTTCATTGATTTGGAAAGCCGATGTAAGCAGGTTTTTTTCATACTCCGATCTTGACTGATCGCTGGAAATAGAAGGCGGCTCACTGTACTTTGGGCAGCTGAAAGTAATTTTCAACACTCCCCCTTACTTTCAGCTGCTAGGTTATCATTCATACCCAGACATTTCCTCAAAAACTCAAAACTCTTCTGCCCCAATGGCTTGGTCAGAATGTCTGCAAACTGTTCCTGAGTTCTGCAGTGTTCTAAAACAATTTCACCATTGTTTACCAATTCTCTGATGTAATGAAACTTTGTGTCAATGTGTTTCATTCTCTTGTGAAACACAGAATTCTTCGATAATGCAATAGCTGAGCTATTGTCACAATAAATCACTGTTCCTTTTACCCGCTCTCGGCACAAAATTCTTAACATCCTCCTCATCCAAATTGCTTGACACGTTGCTGCTGTAGCTGCCACATATTCTGCCTCTGCTGTAGACAATGCTACAATGGGCTGTTTTTTAGAAGCCCATGAAATAGCTCCTGAACCCATGTGAAAAACATAACCGGAAGTGATCTTCCGATCATCTACACTTCCAGCCCAATCACTGTCAGTGTATCCAACTAAATCTGAATTTTCTGAAGCAGTATATAAAATACCAAACCTTTTTGTACCTTTAACATACCTTAGAATTCTCTTCGCTGCCTGCAAATGTGCATCCTTTGGCTTCTCCATGAATCTAGAAATCAAACTAACAGCATGCATTATGTCGGGCCTAGTTGCAGTCAAATACATGAGGCTGCCAACTATGCTCTTATACAAGCTAGGATCAAAATCCTTGCTGTTGTCCTCTCTGCTGAGTTTTAATCCCATCACTGTGGGAGTGATCGCTGTTTTTCTCTCCTGCATATTAAATCTTTCCAGCACTTCATTAACATATTTTGCCTGTGAGATAAAAATCTCATTTTCATCTTGTTCTACTTCTATTTCTAAGAAGTATCTCAACAAACCCATGTCAGTCATTTCAAATTCTTCTTTCATGACTGTTTTAAAATTTTCAATAAGGTAATCATCATTACCCGTGAAAATAACATCATCAACATATAAAAATACAATCAACATTTTACCATCCTTTTCTTTGATGTAGAGGGTGGGTTCTCCCTCACACTTTTCAAATCCATTTTCCAGTAGATAGGAGTCTATTCTACTGTACCACGCTCTTGGCGCTTGCTTTAGCCCATAAAGAGCTTTCTTCAACTTGCACACTTTGTGCTCTTGGCCTTTCTTTTCATAGCCGAGAGGTTGTTCAATGTAAACCTCTTCCATTAACACTCCATTTAGGAATGTTGACTTCACGTCCATTTGGTAAACTTTCCACTTGTTTTGTGCTGCTATGGACAACACTTCTCTCACGGTTTCCATTCTAGCAACCGGTGCGAAAGTTTCCTCATAATCTATCCCATGCTTCTGCTTATACCCTTTGACGACAAGTCTTGCCTTGTGTCTCTCTATTTTGCCTTCAACATTACTTTTGGTCTTGTAGACCCATTTAACTCCAATGACATCTTTACCTTTTGGGAGTTCAACCAAATCCCAAGTCTTGTTTCTTTCTATGGCATTAATCTCCTCATCCATAGCTTCTATCCATTTCTTATCCTTAATAGCTTCTTCAAAGTGGATAGGGTCTTCAACATGACAATATAAAGCAAACAAAGAATTGATACCTTTATTTGCTGCCTCTTGTGCATAAATGTCATTCAAATTTCTGAACTTCTTACCTCTTTCACTAGGTGTACAAATGCTTGAAGAAGCACTTGAATTTCCTCCTTGTGGTGTGCTTGGAGAAGAACTCTCATTTCTCCTCAAGAGTGTCTCTTGCTGCTCTTGTGTTGGTGCTATTGTTCGGGGATGTATTTCAGCCAACTCATCATCATTCTCATCATGAGATAAACAGTGTTTAACATTCACTGTTTTCTCTATGTTTCCATCCCAAGCTTCCTCCTCAATAAACTGAACATCTCTGCTCACAATAAACTTCTTGGTGGATGGGTTATATAACCTGTAAGACTTGGATTCCTCACTGTATCCAATGAAAATACATTTCTCCCCCTTGCTGTCCAAATTCTTCCTTAGATGATCCGGTATGTGTGCATAAGCCACACATCCAAAAACCTTCATGTGTGTGACACCTTGCTTTGTGCCACTCCATGCCTCTTCCGGCACTTTTTTCATCACTGCTTTTGTAGGGAACCTATTCAAAATGTATGCTGCATAATGTACAGCTTCAGCCCAATAATCATTAGGCAAATGATTTGCCTTTAACATACTCCTCACCATGTCCATTATGGTTCTATTCTTCCTTTTGGCTACTCCATTTTGCTGCGGAGTATATCTAGTTGTAAATTGCTTTTGAATACCATTTTCTCTACAAAAACATAGAAAATCTTTAGAGATATACTCACCTCCTCTAATAGTCCTTAGGAATTTGATGTGCAACCCACTCTGGTTTTCCACAAGTGCTTTGAAATTGCAGAATTTTTCAAACACTTCACTTTTATTTTTCAAAAAGTAAACCCAAGTTTTTCTTGTAAAATCATCTATGAATGTTAACATGTAGTGGCTACTAGCAAGCGATGGAGTTTTCATCGGTCCACACAAATCTGAGTGGACAATCTCTAAGGGTGCCTTTTCCCTTATGCTTTTCCCGGAAGGAAAGCTTTCTCTGTGTTGTTTCCCCAAGATACAACCTTCACAAAGGCTGTCCGGTTTCTCTATCAATGGTAAACCTCTTACCATTTCTTTTCTGTTCAATAAATTAAGAACTCCAAAGTTGAGATGTCCAAATCTCAAGTGCCACAACCAATTCTCATCTTTTGGTTCGCTTTGGATAGCCTCTTTTGCCACTGCTGCTATCTTTTCTTCATTTTTCAGATCTGCTCTCATTCTAAGAGGGAACATTCTGTTCCTTGTCATCTTCACTTCAGCAATACATTGTTTGCTGGGTGGTTTGCCCATGATGGTACAAACATCATCCTCAAAAAATACATTGTACCCCTTTTGAACAAGTTGTCCAATACTTAAGAGGTTACACTTCATTCCTGGAACATAATACACATCTGCTATGGATTTCTTTGCACCTTTTCTTGTTAAAACATTTACATTTCCTTTTCCCATAACAGAAACTTTGCTATCAGTTCCTAATGTGACTTGTGACTTCACACTCTCATCTAGCATAGAAAACATTGCTAAGTTTCCTGTCATATGGTTACTGCAACCAGAGTCTAGAAACCATAAATCCTCATTCTTTTCTTCAGCCATGTTACAAGCTAAAAACAAATTATCTTGGCTGATATTTTCTCTAGTGAAATTTGCACTAGTTCTATTTCCCACATCATGCTGCTTCTTTCTACATTCATTAGCATAATGTCCATATTTCTTACAATAGTGACATTGGACATTAGACTTATCATACCTTTGTCCTTGATCATTCTGCTGACCACTCTGCTGGCTGCTGCCTTGGCCTTGATGCTGATTTGGATTGCTGCCCCTTCCTTGAGCATTTGCTGGACCGTTCCTTCCACCTCTGTTTTGGCTTATGCCTCTGCCTCTCTTGTTTCCTCTGCCTTTCCCTCTTCCTCTTCCGAAAGACATCTGGGTCTTAAAGGCATGCTCCAGAGATGAGTTTTCACTCCTACCCAATCTCTACTCATGAGTCATCAATGATGCTTGTAGCTCATCCACTATGAACTTTGAGAGATCCTTAGTCTCCTATATGGTGGTGACAATCACATCAAATCTTGAGGGTAAACTCCTCAAGAGTTTTTCCACAATCCTCTTATCTTCAAGAGTCTCTCCATGAGATCTTATTTGTGTGACCATTCCAATCACATGAGTGAAGAATGAGTCAATAGTATCTGACTCTTTCATACAGAGAGTCTCAAAGTCTCTCCTTAGCAACTGAAGTTTTGCTGTCTTCACTTTTTCCATGCCTTGATAGGATTTTTTGAGAGTTTCCCATGCTTCTTTGGATTTCTTGGCTGCTGCTATCCTTGGAAACACACTCTCATGCACTGCTTGATACAATAAGAAGAGAGCCTTGGAGTCTTTCTTCTTATTGCTCTTCAACAACTCTCTTTCTGCCTGAGTTAAATCTTCAAACTCTTCTTCATCTGTTGGCTCTTCAAAGCCATCCTCAACAAATTCCCATAAGTCTTGGGAGACAAATAAAGCTCTCATAGTTATTGACCAGTAGTCATAATTTTTCCCATTAAACATTGGGAGATGGATATTTCCCATACCCATACCAGTGCTGGCTCCAGCCATTCTGCACTCTTAACTATGATTCAAAAAACACTTGACTCTGTATTTAAAATAACTGACTGTTCTGCAACAGTAACACAAAATCTGTATAGAGAAATACCTTTGGATTCTTCTTGACTAAGTCTTCACACTGCTGGAGAAGCTGCTGCAACAAAGAAATCCTTTCCTTCAGCTTCTTTGATCTTCAAAGAGCCTAGACTAGCTCTGATACCATGTTGGAATATTTAAAATTCCAGAATAATAAATGGAGAATAAAACTCCCCTCTTCAACACAGAGAAAATATTAAAAATTTCTTCACTGGAGACAGAGTTTTCACTCTAAAAACTATTTCATTAAACTTCAAAAACTTGGTTACAAAATCTCCTCTGACTGAGGGAATACACAGAAACTTTGACTACTTCAAAACACAGTTCAACACAAAACTCACACTCTAAAATTTCACTCTATCTGTGCATTTTCAACTCACTGTTGTGTGTTGGAAAAAATACTCTGTCTCTCCAAAAAAAATGAACGCACTGCTGTGCACTTCAAATTTTTACACTTTGCTGTGTCTAAAAATAAAACTTACAATGCCAAAATGCTCACAGGCCTTTTTCTTTTAACTTCTTTTATATGTCACAACATATAAAAATAAAACAACTTTTAAAAGAAATAAAATAAAAAAAACTAAAACCAAAAACAATTTTACTATGGCCCACGGCCTCGATTTTTGAAAACGTTTTATATGATATATATGTAAAACATATATATACATATATGTGGACTGTATGCACGAAATTTAAAAAAAAAATTAAAACCAGAACTATGATATAAAGGAATTTTGATCACACGACATTCATCCCTTTGAAAAAAAACAAAATTTCTTTCGGACTTCAAACAGATAACACCAGCTTGCATAGCGATTTCGGGTCACAAAAAATTTTGCTGACATCACCAAAATTGTGACGCGGAATTATTATTAAATCCACCTTATAATTTGTTCCGGGTCTGATTTTGGGCAATTGTACATAAGAAAATTGTGATGCGAAATCGAATTAATTCCGGCTTAAACTTTTCAGATCCGGAAAAACTCCAAAATGGAAAGCGGCCATTCAACGTTATGTTTCTAATTGCACAGGACTGTACAATTTAAATTGAATCTGACTGTTCATTGATTTGGAAAGCGGCTGTAAGCAGGTTTTTTTCATACTCCGATCTTAACTGATCGCTGGAAATAGAAGGCGGCTCACTGTACTTTGGGCAGCTGAAAGTAATTTTCAACAAGCAGTTTGGTGAGAAAGTTATTTGTGATTTAATTTTGGGCTGGATTATATAATGATAGTGATTGAGTGTTTTGTTGAGGTGTTATTTGATGTGAAATTTTCAGTTTAATTTTTTATTCAATTAGTGGTTTTATTTGAATAATTTATTAGACATAATAAAAATGAAAATGTAGTTGTACCAAACTTGCTATAAAAACCATGATTTAGTTCTATAAATTATTTATTTTATTTCATTTTATCCATTTAAATGATTGGATAGTGGTACATTGGCTAGCTGCTGTTGTTTGTTACGATGGGCAGAGAGCAGGTGAAAGTATGTTTGTGTCACCGGCCACCCATACTGTGAAGCATGGGATGTTCCTCTCCAGCTTTGATCTTCGTTCAGCAACTTTTTTTTTTCAGAAGAAAAAAACCGCTGTATATATATTGATGGTATATATAACAGTACATGATCACCATTACATCCTTATCTGAGATACCCCAGTTAAGAGATAGAGCAAATTCCCAATAACATACAAGAATACCCTTCAAGGAAGAAAGGATATTCGATGTAGTTGGCAATCCAAATTACGGGTAAGTTAATCCATCCCTGTCCTATTATATCAGAACATCCCTGTATTACAAAACTGCTAACCACATATTTAGTGACATGAAAATATATGCTAATGAGGGATTAATAGGACAAAAACAGAAAGTATGCAATCATCATAAGATACCATCTAGATAAGAAACCAAAACGGAGTAGTCTACCGGGGCCACGTTTTAGCCCGGAAACCTTGCCCGTCGGAAAAGTTCGCTACCCGAATTCGATTGATTTCCCCGTATCTCTTTTTCCCCTCTGATAGTCCTTTTCATCTCAAGAAGGTAATCTGACAACAATCGCAGCCTTCAATTAAATTCGATTGATTTCCTCGTATCTCTTTTTCCCCTCCGACAGTCCTTTGCACCTCGAGAAGGTAATCTGACAACAATCGCAGCCTTCAATTAAAGCACCGAATGAAACCTACTGTGTCCCGCGCATTTTATTTCAAATTTGGAATTTGAGCGGGCCAAACAAAGCATTATTTCAAATTTCAAATTTACGCCTTCCATTTTTTTTTATTCTGTTTTTTTCTAAATGTATACTGAATTTCTGAAATAGTATAGCTATTTTGTTGCTGTTGGTTTTGATGCAGGGTCGAAATGTTGTTGCATTGATCGATAATTGGTCTTGACGCGGGGTTGCAATTCAGTGGAAGACCACTTTCGCAATAGGTTTGCTTATGACACCAACCAGTGTTTGCCATTACTGTTTGATCCACCAAGTAATGGCAATAATATGACTGATAAAATAGTAATGGGAGGCCACGAACACTTCAAAAACGTTACAAGAGGAATGGTTTGCAATAATAGCGTCCAACGGGAAGATGGTACTGCAGCAGTAGACTAGAAGCTTTTCATTGCATCGAATGGTGCCTTGGAGCAGAGTTGTTGTGCGCTCGATTATATTTTTCCGTAAGACTTATCTATGTCGGTGGAGGCAATGATGAGAAGTTTACAAGGATTTGCATCCTCCCGTATACACAAGTGCGGAAGCTTTTGATGCGGAGACTAATACTTCGAACATGTGGATTTCAAATATACCGCGAGGATTTTGTGAGAAATTTTTCTGTACAACTGGGAATTTATACACAATCGATGTGCAACAAGTGAAAATTTATGATAGTCAGAAAAACCTCTAGACCTCTATTTCTTTGATCGAGGGATGTTTTTCCATTATCACGTCTGTTGCAAAATGGATGTGTGAGTGGTATTAATGGTGATCCAATCTTTTATTTATTTTAATGGTGAACTGGGCTTTGCTGGTTCTGTTAATAAAGGTGCGGCAATTTTGGAAATTTGATGATTCTCTTATTAAATATTTTATTTTTAACATCCTCAATATTTTTAAATGAAACTCATAGTTCAACTATTCTGCTTCATAAATGAATCATGTGTGCATGTATAAAATTTACTATTTCTGATTTGTAGTCTCCCTTTGCATTTGCAAATTCAAACACATTTTTTTGTTAAGTGGTTTTTTTTAAGTACTGTTGAAATAGTTTTAATTACCATATGAAATTTTGTTTTAATCTGGTTATTTTGTTTTTCAGGTTTTATTTAAATTCATATGCATTGGTTGTTAATATAATATTAAAATAAGAGATCTGCCAAAGTTGCCATAATTATTATGTTATTGATTATTTACCATTTTTCTTGAGTTTGGTAACTTTAATTTAAAAATAGTTGTGATGGGATATATAGAGTTAATGAATAGTATTTTTACTTTAGTAATTTTGGTGTGGAGTGCTACTGAAAATATGTGTTCAACTCTACCAACTAATAGACAATTAAAAGTTTATTTTTAATTTTTAATTTTTATTATTATAATTTTTTAATAGATTTATTTTTTGTTATGATTTTTTTTAATAAATTCTAACATATTAAAGTGTTTTTGTTATTCATTAATCCATAGTTATATTTCAAATTTGAAAGAAATTTTAGGTTTTACTAATTAAATTAATTAATATTTATATCTAAATATTTTTATACATTCAAATTTTTCTAATCATAAAAAATAAAAATGTAACCCCTAAAGTCTACATTACTTTTAAATGCTATGTCATATTTTTGGATCATTTTTCATCATTCACAATAAACAAATTTATATCTTTTACATGAATTACACTATAATATGAATTAGATTTCTTCATTCCAAAAAGCAATCCTTCATGATATTCCACACTACAAAGGATTAGCACACGTTGGCAATAGAATTTTTATAGTCATAAGAATAGCACATGCAAACTACCTGGAAATCAAAGGAGGCCGTAATATAACATCAAATGAGAGCTTTGCTAAACTTGGCAATAAGATTATGTTATTGATTAGTTACTATTTGTCTCGAGTTTGGTAAATTTAAAAGTAGGTATGATGGGAGATATAGAGTTAATTTGGTAACTTTAACTTAAAAGTAGGTGTGATGGGAGATAGTTAATGAATGAATAGAAAAATAGTTGAGAAAAGTGAGACAATGTTTTAGTATTTTTCTTTTAGGAATATTTATTTGGAGTGCGAGTGAAAATGTGCATTCAATTCTATCAACTAATTAGTTTGAAAATGATTATTTTTTTTAATAAATTTTTAAAAGATTTGATTATTTTTATTATTTTTAATAAATTTTTAATAAATTCTACTATAGTATTTTTGTTATTCATAGCTACATAGCTATATTTGAAATTTATGAGAAATTTTAAGTTTTACTTTTATATATATATATATATATATAATTCTACTAATAATATGTTATAAGAAATAGTAATGTGACATTTAAAGTCTACATCACTTGTAAATGCTAAGTCATTTTTTTTTAATTATCATTTTTCAATATATTTATAATAAGAGAATTTTTATCTTTTTATATGCCTTAAACTATATTATGAATTGGATTTGACTAGAATTTCTATGGTTAGGGCTTTCAAGATTTTTTTAGTTGTAAATTAAAATATATTTAAATTTTTTGCAAACATCTAAAATCAACTAACATTCTAAGTTATTGTATGAAATTATTACAAAAATAAACCTTTAATTGAAGGTTATTACAAAAATATACTTTAATTGAAGGGATTGTTGTCAGATTACCTTAGGTGCAAAAGACTGTCGGAGGGGAAAAAGAGATACGGGGAAATCAATCGAATTTAATTGAAGGGCTGCGATTGTTGTCAGATTACCTTCTCGAGATGCAAAGGACTGTCGGAGGGGAAAAAGAGATACGGGGAAATCAATCGAATTCGGGCAGCAAAGTTTTCCGACGGGCAAGGTTTCCGGGCTAAAACGCGGCCCCGGTAGATTACTCCAACCAAAACCGCTGATGATAAATGGCTCGCTTGTGACACGCTGATGATAAAGTGTAGGGGATTGGACCTACAATAACATGCGGGTTGTTCTTTTCTACAAACCAAGTAGGGAGACGGAATTTGGTTTTATAGTGGAGAATCTGAAGAGGAGCTTGTCCTTAGCTCTTGTGGACTTCTATCCATTTGCAGGTCGATTGGACTTGAAGGGAGAAGAATCCGGTTGGCCGGAAGTTGACTGCAACGACGAGGGAGTGGATTTTGTGGAAGCATCCATTGATATAGCATTCCATGACGATGGGGAACTTAATGATTTTCAACAGAAGGATTTCTTCAAAGAACTTGTACCTACCTGGAATCAAAGCTATGAAGCTCCGCTTCTTTCAGTACAGGTAAGAACTAGCACAATATCTATCTTTTAGTGATGGAAAAAGAGCAAAACATAAATATTTAGACCTTTAAATAAATTATTATTATGGTTTAATATAAACTGTATTATTATATTTATATTTTTTTATTTTATATATCATAGTAAAACTAATTGATTTATGCATTTTTAAGTTTATTATTTAATATAAAGTATATTATTATATAGCGATAATGTTATTTTTGGATCTATTTTAGTAAATATATTTTTCACTGTTTCGAACTAGATTGATAATGAACTTTGAGATCGTAAATAGATTGATTTATGTATTTTGGAAGTTCATCTTTATGTACTTAGTTTTATTGGTTGGATAGAATATAATATTTGGGGAAATTAGTTTGATTTATGGATTGGGTTCAGTTTGGTATACTATTTTATTTTGTTTAAAATAGATCTATTTATGTATTTTGAAAGTTTATTTTCATGTACTTAGTTTTATTTATTGAATAAAATATAATATTTAGTGAAATTAGTTTGATTTATAGAGTCTTAAGGTTCACTTTGTGTATTTAGTTTTATTTGTTAAATAGAATATAATATTTAGTGAAATTAATTTGATTTATGAATCCTTCCCATTTACTTTGGTATAATATTTTTATTTGTTAAATATAATAAAATAGGACAAAAAAAATTAAACTATTTAAATTTTAAAGAAACCTTATATTTATATGAGCTTCTCTTTTTTGGGATTAGGTTCAAAACACTCAACTAATCTCATATATTTTAAAATGAAAAATTGATTGATTTATGCATTTTGGAGGTTCATCTTTGTGTATTTACTTTTATTGGTTGGATAGAATATAATTTTTGGGGAAATTAGTTTGATTTATGAATTGGGTTCAGTTTGGTATAATATTTTTATTTGTTAAAAATAAAATAGATTTATTTATGTATTTTGAAGGTTTATTTTCATGTACTTAGTTTTATTTATTGAATAAAATATAATATTTAGTGAAATTGATTTGATTTATAGACTCTTAAAGTTCACTTTGTGTATTTAGTTTTATTTGTTGAATAGAATATAATATTTGGTGAAATTAATTTGATTTATAAATCCTTCCCATTTACTCTGGTATAATATTTTTATTTGTTAAATATAATAAAATAGCACCAAAAAAATTAAACTATTTAAATTTTAAAGAAACCCTATAAGCTTCCCTTTTTTGAGATTAGAGTCAAAACACTAAACTAAATTACCCACATCAAAATATATTTAATTAAAAATAAAAATAAAATAAATTCACATTAAATTGATATTTAAACATTTTAGTAATATTTATACCCAACATTTTAATATTTTTAATATTAGTTCTTTTTAATTTATTACTTATATTTTTTTATTTTTAAGTCTAAAGAAACAGCTCATATTTATATGAGCTTTCTCCTTTTTGGTTTGGTATTAGATTCAAAATGCTAAACTAAATTATCCACATCAAAATATATTTAATTAAAAATAAAAATAAATAAATTCACATTAAATTGACATTTAAACATTTTACTAATATTTATACTTAACATTTTAATATTATTTTTAATTTTTCTAATATTAAATTTTTTTTTTAATTTATTAGTTATATTTTTTAATTTTAATTTTTAAAATAATTTTATATTTTATCATTATGTTATTTTAATATTGCTTATTATTATGTGAATAGAAATTTTTTTACAGTTATTTTTAAATTTGTAAAATGTTGCTAATTTGTGGACAAACTCTTTTAGATTATCCTAAAAGCTAGCGGCAATAAATGTTTATCTATTTCCATTTGAAAGAAAAAAAAAATACATACTCTTTCCTACCACATTTCTTTTAGCCTGTCTTTCTGGCATTTTATGGAAAGTTGGGCGGAACTAAGCAGAGGGATTCCTATTTCCAAAAAACCTCACCACATGATGACCACAGTCTTTAAGCGGGAGCAGCAGAATTACAGTACAATACCGGGCACCATTTTATTGACCACCAAACAAGTACTCACAGATCTGAGTAAAGAAGCATATATTTCCTGCTTTACGAGACATGATAATTTACTGCCCACGTCGAAATATTCAGGAAGCACCATTAACGCGGTCTCAGAGGAGAACAATATTCAGAGATCGTTGAAAGAAGAAACAAAACTGCAAGTATCAACTTTTCATTTCAGCGAAAAATTGATCAAAAATTTGAAGGAACGATCGGGAGCTTTGTCTTCATTTGTGGCAGTTGCCGCGCAGTTTTGGAGGTGCGTAATTAAAGCACGAGATGTGGGGGAGGAAGAAAACGTTGATATTGAAGTGGTGGCTGAGTGTAGAGGCCGCGTAAAGCCACCTTTACCGCCCACATATTTCGGAAACTGCGTAAGCAGCGGTTATGCCCGGACTAGTGCCAAGGAGTTACTGCAACAAGATATTCGGTTTGCGGCCCGTCTAATCCAAGAAACCATCAAATCCTGCACCACACAGGAGTACATCAACAATCAGATAGAGCTGTATGAATCTCAGTTCAGCAGCAGAGGCCAGATTAGTACTGAATTTTTATCAGGCTCCCGCTACATTGTTAACACAATGATGTCACCCAAATTTGCTGTTTATGAGATAGACCATGGATGGGGGAGTCCGTTGAGTGTGCAGGATGTATTCATGGTTTCATCAACTCTAATCGGAGGATTGCTTTTGATAGCGGGAAGAGGTGGAGGAATTACTGTGTCAACTCAACTCCCTCCCCATCAGATGGAAACTCTGAGACAGATCCTCATGATCATCCCCGATTGAATATTTGTTAGGCAGTTCGGTATTGAATATTTGTTAGGCAGTTCGGTACAGTTAGTTAAAAGTGTTTCTATATATATTCTTTTTCATCGTGGTAGATTGAATATTGCTTTCTGTTGTTAGAGTCTTTCTCTCTAGATTGTTGCATCCATAGGTGTATTTTACAGCGTAGTATACCACGGTGATGCGCAATTTTCTATATATCATTTTCATTATCAATTGAATGTTCCTTTTGTTGTTCTGTGTTTTTACATTGTTTGTTGGATACATGTATTTTATATTACATTGTGAATATGATGAATATATATATATATAAACTAGAAGTTGTTCCTAAAGGTGCAAGAATACATCGAAGGTATAGAAGAACTGAAAAGATCTTTTCGCCAATATATGTCTATGAATTTAGATAAAAATGGGCAAGTAATTGTGGAATTTAAGCCACGTAATGAGATATTTTGTTTGGTGAATGCATTGTCTTGATAACTCTATAAGATGCTCATCCCCTTGCCTAAATATCCGTCCAATAATTAAAATACAAATTGCCATAAGTTGTCACATGCCATATCTATGCAATGCCATCACTGCATTGTATCCATTATTTCATCATGTAAAGTAACTTATCGAGAAAAAAAATAAATCTCATCGAGAACCATTCAAAGCATATTCCATCATGGAAAGTAACTTTTTGAGGAAAAAAAAAAAATCTCATGGAGAACCATTCAGAGCATGTTCCTTTTTATACAAATAAATTAATAGTTCTTTGGAATTTTAGGAATTTTGTTATCTGTGACTGGGATGGTTCATCCCAATGAAAACAAAAAAGTTACATTACATTATAGTGTATTTTGACGAAGCTTTTGTAATAATAAAAATAGTAAGCTTTCAAAATTCCAGAAATAGCGATTAATTTTTATTTAATTTTCTTTTTGCAAATTAACTTTTATTTTAATTTTTTTGGAACAACTCTAAAATACAAAATTACTAATTTCAAGAATTACATTACCTTCCAGTAGAAATAAGTTGTGTCAATTTATAACCACAAATAAACAACTTAGATTTGATATTAAACCTTCCCACTTTATATTTTCTTGAGCTTTCCAACTAAACTCCATAGAAACTGATATATTATTAATAATTAAATCTTTCATACTTTCGAATTTGATTATTTGAAATCCCTTCTTTATTAATAATCAAAATAATTACAAAATTATAAATTATTTGAAATTTTGTTACTTTACTTTTACTTTTAGTTAATTCTTTTCCAAACATATTTTCCATTCAACCTTGAAATTTTAACATATTTTCCATTTAGCCTTGAAAACTTCAATCCTTTAACATAAATAGATATTTAATTCTTAAAACTAATAATTCTATATATAAATCGTTGAAGGTGGGAAGGTACTAATAACAAGAAGGTATTAATAAATTTGAGAGTCGATAATTTTATCCATCTCAACAGTAAATTATCTTATAAGAAGCATTCTCATATAGCTCTTCATGTTGTGACATGGCATCAGCGTCCGTAGATGAGATAATTTTGTCCATCTCAACGGTAACTTATCTTATAAGAATCATTCCCATATAGCTCTTCATGTTGTTGGCATGGCATCAGCATCCGTAGACGAGCTGCTCAAAATAAACAGGCACTTTATGAAACAAATTGTTGCGGTAGTAATTTGAGAGTGCATTGTGTTTTATTATTGTCCTCCTTTTGTAAATGTTTTTTGCAAATTTTTTTTTGTTTTTTTGAATACGTAACATTTTCCCGATGCTATTGGAAACCAAAGTCTTTATTTTGAAATGCACATATGAAATGGCGGTTAATGGAAGCAACACCAACATAAGTAGTGTTGTTTTATTTGTACGTTTAAGCGGAAAACATAGGCTCTGTATCTGCAGGTTTTGAACAGATGAGGTCATATGTTCGATCTTTTCGATTAAATAGGGCATGGCGTGGTGTGTGTATTTTGAAATATTATGTATGGAAGGCAGAGAATCTTCAATGGGATGCGTCTGCCGTCTGGATAGTCTGGGGGGAAATAATAGCAGCAACAACAATAACAATACCAGTGTGATGGTTGTCTCAACGGGCTAACATACCTAGCAGTATCAAGGTCTGCAAGCAACAACAACCACTACTACATCAAGGGCATTTTAAGACATTTGTTTAAGACAAAAGAAATCTTTTGTCTTAAAAAGTCACTTTTTATTTTAGTTATTTTATATTAAAATTTAATATCAATTGAATTGTCTTAAATATAAAATTTAAGACAAAAATAGTGTAAGACAAAAAAATTTGAGACAAAATTTTATATTTAAGACAAAAACAGTTTGAGACAAAAATATTTAAGACAAAAACAATTTGAGACAAAAAATTTAAGACCAGAAAATTTAAGACAAAAGTATTTTAAGACAAAATTTTATATTTAAGACAAAACAAATTTGAGACAAAAATGTTTTAAGACAAAACTTTATATTTAAGACAAAAGCACTTTGAGACAAATATATTTTAAGACAAAAGCAATTTGAGACAAAAATATTTTAAGACAAAATTTTAGATTTAAGACAAAAGCACTTTGAGACAAAAATATTTAAGACAGGCCTTTATATTTAAGACAATGGCGACTTAAGACAATGACAATTAAGACGAAACTCATTTAAGATAGTTAGAAATTAAGACAAAATCATTAGCATTGGGAAGTTTGCATTGAAATATCCATGAGTGGATAGTGGATAAAATTATATTTTTGTATTTTTGAAAATCGATATTCAAACCACATGAAATTTAATCATGTCATATTTATTTATTTTATATTATATTTTTCTTTTTTCATTAAACCACACTCTAAAAAATTAATAAATAAATAGATAAAAAAATATTATTTTTTGGTTGGCAACTCAAAGGGATTTGAACTTTGAATCTCGTGTTTTAACCATAACTGCTCCAACACTAATATTCTTGGGCATATTATGTTTTTTCCTGCTAACTGCTCCAAATACAACCTTTAAGAACTAGTAGGGTCCAAGGAAAAGAGCTACAAGTTCCCCAAATCCGATCTGCATTTCATGGAAAATCACATTTCCCCCAAATGTCCTCCGCATATTTGCCTTGGTGTATTGGAGTTTGAAAAATACATAGGATGCCACAAGTAATCCTAATCATAAGACTCGACTTTCCTAATGACTAGGAGGCCTTAAAAATAAAAAAAAACATCTTAACTTGTGCCTAAAATTACTAAAATTTCCTATCCCAAATATGAAATTAGAAATTATACAAAATTATAGGGCAAGAAGGAAACCAACTTCCTCTTCCAAAAATCTCTAAGACCTTAGGGAGGACAAATACAAATTTTGAAATAAATTGTTGAAATTATGTTCTTGCATCAATAGCTACGAATGTATCCTTGTAGGCCACCCCCTTTAACAATAGTAATACCAATGTCCTTTACCAGCTAGAAGCAACTCCTTACATAATTCTCTCTTAGATCCCCTTAACCCATTGCAATGATTGTCTTTGATGCCTACCTAGTTGCAAGTACATTAAGAAGCAATGTAGCATATTAATGGTTGAGTATTTCGATAAGTATGTGATTTTGTTGACATCTTGTGATTGTCCCGTATGTGAATATATAAAATATTGGATGCATGTCACCCTGACACTATAACATGACTTAGTATTGCCTATCATATCATGTCACTCCCTCCTCGAAACACCTAGAACTCGCTAACACTCCTTGTCACACACTCTTATTCATTCATTTATGAATTTTGACCTAGTGCACCTCTGTTATGTTTTCTTGGCACTCCCTAACACTCCTTAGCACACATTGGCACACCTAGGCACTTGGAACAACTTTGTATGCTTCCCTAGCACTCTAACATGCCTTGGCACTTCCTAGAATACCGTGTCACTCCCTTCTTAACACACCTGGAACTAGCTTATACTTCATTTCCATGCATTTTAAACTAGTGCCCCCTTGTGTTTCCCTAACACTTGGCCCTCGCACTCCATAGCATGTGTTCATGCCACACCCTGGCACCTGCCACATCTTGGCATGCCTATCATGACTTGGAACTGCCTAACATGTCTTAGTACTTCTAGGAATTCCCTGACACACCTTAGTATTCTTAGCTTTCATGTCGTCATAGATAACCTTGCTTTTTTTGTGACTTGGGAACCTAACCAAGTCATTGGAAAATCGATGTTGTGCTCAGCCCAAAGTTTCCCTTTGTCTGAAACTACTTTGTCCAACCCTTTATGTAACCATAGGCTTACCTCCTACAAGTCTTATTCTGACCTTCTCCTAACACACTTTATCCTTGAGACACTTGGAATTCGTTGACACTACTTGGCACACACTCTTATTCGTTCATTTCCATGCATTTTGACCTAGTTCTCCCTTGCAATGTCTTGGCACTCCCTAATAGTCCTTAACATCCATTAACACTTTTTGGCATGTGTTAGCATGCCTTTTTATTCCTTGGCACACATTGACACTCCTTAGTTATCATGCCCTCACAATTACCTTACTTTTTTGGAACTTGGGAACCCAACCAAGTCTTGCCTTGAATATAACAACTTGAACAAGTTACGGTTACTACAACTAGATTGTGCCTTGTTCACCTAAGAAATGACTATAACCCCTCACCCATTTAACCCCCTAAACGCTAAACGCCTAACCCACTTAACCCCCTAAACCCTTAAACCCTAACCCCTTAAACCCTAATTCGCGACCCCTAACCCATTTAACCCCCTAAACCCCTAAAACCCTAACCCATTTAACCCCCAAACCCTAACGCCTAACCCCTAACCCATAAAATACTTAATTGCTAAATCCCCTAACACCATAAACCTCTAAACCCCTAACCCATTTAAACCCCTAAACCTCTAACCCCTTAACCCCTAACCTCTAACCCCTAAAATCCTTAACTGCTAAATCCCCTAACCCCCTAAACCTCTAAACCCCTAAACCCATTTAACCCCATAAAACCTAAACGTCTAACCCTTGACCCCTAACCCCTTAACCCCCAATTCCCAACCCCTAACCCATTTAACCCCCTAAACCCCTAAAACTCTAACCCATTTAACCCCTAAACCCTAAACCTCTAAACCCTTAAACCCCTAAACCACTAACACCTAAACCCCTAATCCCTTAACCTCTAAACCCCTAAACCGTTAATGCTTAACCATTAACCCATTAACCCCTCAACCTAACCCCTAAAATCCTTAACTGTTAAATCCACTAAGCCCTAAGCCCCTAATCCCTAATCCCTTAACCACTAGCACCTAACCCCTAACTGCGCCTAAATCCCCTAACACCTAAGCCCCCAAGCCCTAATCCCTTAACCAATAACTCATTATTCCTCTAACCCCTAAATGCGCCTAAATCCCCTAACCCCTAAACCCCCAATCCATAACCCCATAACCACTAACTCGTTATTCCCCTAACCCCAATCCCTAATCCCTTAAATACTAATTCATTATACCTCTAACCCTTAAACCCCCAATCCCTAACCCCTTAACCATTAACGAGAATATACCATAGTGAGTATGCACAAGAAGAAGAACCAAAGAAATCAAATTCAATAAAGGAAGCACAACCACCACTCCAAACTCACTTCTCTAAAACACATACAACTGCAATAAATCCCACTAAAGCTTACAAAATTATCAAGCCCTAATTAACTTACTAAAAAATTCAACAAGCTAACGTGCTACAATTTGTTGAGTCACCCCCAAATCAATTAGTAATTATTGCATGAATTTACATTTGTTTGTAGTTTTATTTAAAAGGTTGAAATTCTCTCAAGAGCATATAGAATATATCCAAAAGTTTAAAAAATGGAAATTTTGCTTTCTTCCACAAGGTATCATAACACCCTGATAGGTGAAAGCATGCAAGTCTAAATCTTCTACCTCTAAGTCTCAATGGCACTTCAACATGTCAATAACATACTTGCAACAATGCTTAATGAGTTTTGTCTATTGGCTAAAGAGATGTACATTCATCCATCCAAAAATAAACATCTCAATCAATCCAACACCATAAATTGTGCTAAATAGTTCATCATGTTATTTCAAATATTACAATATTTTCTTATATTAGCTCACATATTCCTTGAATATTTGAAAGCCAAACTACCTTAGCACAATATACCAAAAATATTTGTACTCTAAAAGACAAAAAAAGACAACAAACTAAAATAGGAACTTTAACTCTAATCGAGACACTTCATTCTTAGCAACATGATATCTAATGAAGATGATATGTGGAAAAAAAGGCTTCATATATTGTCTATCACATGTCAAATCGAGTGAACAAACACATGCATAGAAAAAATCAAAAATAGGGTTCATAGATCGACTTGTATTATATGGTTTCAAACCCTTCTTGTCTCCTTCAAGGGGGTTTCTGGAGGTCTTAAAAAAGGCTTCCTTTTGCTAACTAAATGGATTTTTTCTTTCACACATGTATGGAAACGTACTTTCCAAATCATATTGTAATAGATTCATAAGGTGATATTATTGGCATTAACTACACCTTATTTGGAGACATCATTTTTATTGTAGGGGTTGGTACCTTTCTATTGGATGTGGTTGGTGATGTGAAGACTACTCAACCTCTAGTAAAGATTCATACTAACTCTAACAAGCTTATGGATGCTTTTTTACAAAGGGAGACCCCTCTAAGATTAACTCATTGGATTCTTTGTTTGTTCATGCTAATTATTGTTCTCAACTTTCCTTCTCCAAGGGGTTGATACTATTTGCTTCATTTATTTTACATGGCCCGGTGAAAGAAGAAAAATGGAATTGTCTCCACATCTTTTCCATTTCGCTAAGTTACAAAAAAAGAGTCAAATTATATAGCCAATAGACTAATAGTCTCTTGATACACCTTTAGTGAGCTATGCATAGCTCTCACCTATCACTGTAGCTCACTAACCCAAAGCCATTAACCCCTTAACCCCTAACCACTAACTTAGAATCCTTGAACCCCATAAACCCTAATCCCATATCCTCTTAAACCTTGACCCTTAACCCATAACCCCTAACCCCTAAACTCATTAACCCCTAACCCCTTAACCTTCTGACACCTAAATAACATAACCCTTAGGCACTTAACCCCTAAATCCCCTGACATGTAAGCCCTTGATGGTTAATATTAACCCCTAAATCCCTTAACCACTAAGCCATTAACCTCTAACCCTTAAACCCCCTAACCTCTAAATCCCATAAGCCCTGACCCTTTACCATCTACCCTTAACCCCTTGCTCCTAAACCCTTAAACCCATTAACTCCTAGAACCCCTTATCCTTTATCCCGAACCATAGGTGCTCCAACGCTAATATTCTTGGGCATATTATGCTTTTTCCTACTAACCGCTCCAAATACAACCTCTAAGAACTAGTAGGGTCCAAGGAAAAGAGTTACAAGTTCCCCAAATCCGATCTACATTTGATGGACAATCACACTTCCCCCAAATGTCCTCCACATATTTGCCTTGGTGTATTGGAGTTTGAAAAATACATAGGATGCCACAAGTAATCCTAATCTTAAGACTCAACTTTCCTAATGACTAGGAGGCCTTAAAAATAAAAATAAAAACATCTTAACTTATGCCTAAAATTACTAAAATTTCCTATCCCAAATATGAAGCTATAAATTCTACAAAATTATAAGGCAACAAGGAAACCAACTTCCTCTTCTATAAATCTCTAAGAGCTTATGGAGGACAAATACAAATTTTGAAATAAATTGTTGAAATTATGCTCTTGCATCAGTAGCTACCAATGCATCCTTGTAGGCCACCCCCTTTAACAATAGTAATACCAATGGCCTTTACCTAGAAGGAACTCCTTACATAATTCACTCTTAGATCCCCTTAACCCATTGTAATGATTGTCATTGATGCCTACCTAGTTGAAAGCACATTAAGAAGCAATGTAGAATATTCCTGGTTGAGGATTTCGATAAGAATGTGATTTTGTTGACATCTTGTGACTATCCTGTATGTGAATATATAAAATCATTTTTTTTTGTACTAGTTTAAGGATTGTTACCATCAAGTGTGTGCGCTAACATGGATGGAACACTAATGGCATGTTGTATATATTGTAATGTAAATGAATAATCTCTTCTGGAAAAGGCTCCACTCATAATGTCATTTCGTAAATGCTTGCACTTAGTAATCGTGGTCAGATTTTAAGGTGCCATGTTCTCGTAAGGGTAAACCCACCTATCCATCTCTTTAAACACACACATCACACATGTTGGCTTGATCTTGTGCTTGTTGTGGGGAAAATGTTGTTGTAGTGGAACCCCCAAATCAGATTTATTTGGGTTGACCCTGGTTTGAATAACTCTGAATGACTTCAAATTAACCTTGCCTTGACTGCGCAATCCTCATTGGCATCTCCAATGGATGTGTGATGCATCTCCCAAACCCTAACCCCCAAAACATAACCCCTAACCCCTTTAACCCCTAACTACTAAAATCCTTAACTGCTAAATCCCCTAACCCCCTAAACCTCTAAACCCCTAACCAATTTATCCCTCTAAACATCTAGCCCCTTAACCTCTAACCCCTTAACCCCTTAACCCCTAACCCCTAAAATCATTAACTGATAAATCCCCTAACCCCTAAACCCATTTAACCCCGTAAACCCTAAACATCTAACCCTTAACCCCTTAAGCCCTAATTCCCAACCCCTAACCCATTTAACCTCCTAAACCCCTAAAACCCTAACCCATTTAACCCCCAAAACCCTAAACCTCTAAACCCTTAAACCCCTAAACCACTAACACCTAAACACCTAACCCCTTAACCCCTAAACTGTCAACGCTTAACCATTAACCCATTAACCCCTCACCCCTAACCCCTAAAATCCTTAACTTCTAAATCCCCTAAGTCCCTAATCCCTAATCCCTTAACCACTAGCTCATTATTTACCTAACCCCTAACTGCACCTAAATCCCCTAACCCCTAAGCCCCCAATCCCTAATCCCTTAACCACTAACTCATTATTCTCCTAACCCCTAAATGCGCCTAAATTCCCTAACCCCTAACCCCCAATCCATAACCCCTTAACCACTAACTCATTATTCCCCTAACCTGAATCCCTAATCCCTTAAATACTAACTCATTATGCCCCTAACCCCTAAATGCGCCTAAATCCCCTAACCCTTAAGCCCCCAATCCCTAACCCCTTAACCACTAACACATTATTCCCCTAAACCCTAAACCTCTAACCCCTAAGCCCCTATTCCCCTAACCCCTTATTATACCAGGCTCGTGGTGCTTTCTTGAGGCCATACAAGGATTTTACCGCTTGCATGCTTTATGTTCCTAACCCTTCACAAAAAATCCTTCTGGTTGGGACACAAAAACATTCTCTTTCATATATCCATTCAAGAAAGCAGTTTTTACATCCATTTGATGGAATTTCCAACTTTTTGAGTTTCTAGGGCAAAGAATGTCCATATGGTATCCCATTTTGCTATGGGGGAAAAGGTATTCACATAATAGACCCCTTCTTTTTGTGTAAAACCTTTTGCCACAAGCCTAGATTTATTCTTTTCAAGTGAGCCATCTGCTTTATACTTGTTTTTGAAAAATGTTAGCACTTAATTTAGCAAGGGTCCTACGAGGGGTTCCAAAGGGACTACTACTAGATCAAGTGGAAACAATGGAACAAGGACCCATTGTCACCTCATTCTATTTCCCCTGCTCTTTATGAACTTTCACTGATGGGAGGAGTCTCAGTATAGGGAAATTACTAGAATGATGGGAGGAGTCTCAGTATAGGGAAATTACTATGAAAAAATAAGTTGAAAGTTTAGTTGTCTTTGTTTATGCACTAGCGAAGCCATGCAATGATACATTTGTCCTTTTTGATATGAAATTTTTAGATAACTTAAAGAAAAATATAGTTAAAATTAAGGCCACTTGTAATGTTTATTGAGATAAACTAAGCCAACTTTAATTTTTGAAAAATGTCATATGAACATATATTATAATTTATTTTGAAATATTGAATATAAAATTTATTATTGATATCAATTTTAAAATATAAAATTAAAAAACAAAAATAAATAATTTATTTTAACATATATCTTTTAATTTATTTTAACATATATCTTATAATTTATTTTAACTCATGTCAAGCCTAATCAAACTCTCGGGCGAAACATAAATAATATCTCGGACGAGAGTTTTAAAAACTCTCGGTCGAGAAATTGAGTTGACTATTTTCTCGGACGAGAAATTAAAAATTTCACCCAAATTCTAGCCATCTGCCAAATTTCACCCAAATTTTCTAGGACGAATTTAAGAAGGATGGTGCGGGGAGCCATATTGAGGCCTCTAAAAGTCCAATTGTTGAGCTTGCTTTGAATTTTGTGGATAAGATGACTCCAGCAAGAAATTTTCAGAGAGCTTTCAGCAAGGGGCATGCCCAAGTATTTAGTGGGAATATATTTGATACCAAACCCCAACACTCTTGCCATAAAGGTTTTGATTTTTCTAGCCTTATTAAAGAAGAAGATGTATAATTTTTCATTATCAATAAGGGTGCCACAGGCTTCCATAAACACATGGAGTATATCTTTAATGTTTTTTGCTTCCTTAAGCTAGACATGACAAAAGAGCATAATGTCGTCAACAAATTGCTGGTGGGTAAGAGGGAGGTAATTGTTTTTAATGTGTGCCCACAGATCTTGAGATTACGAGCTTCCTTATTTAAGAGTCGATGGGGTTTAAATAAGGTTTTGATGTTCATTTTAGATAGAATTCTAGAAAAGTGATCAGTAACACCTTGAATATAAGGAAGGGTTACCTTGGCTAAGGGAGGGGTGCAAGGATGGGTTTTGGGGTGCGGATGGAGGCAAATAGATCTTTAGTTGATCCTTCAATTGCATCATAACTTAATCCTAATTAACCGAGTAGTGACACATTAAAAATGCCTAATTAATCATGAAATTAAACAAATATGGATATGAGAGGGAAACCTCTAAACCCCTAACCCATTTAACCCCCTAAACCCTAAACCTCTAACCCCTAACCCATTAAACCCTAATTCCCAACCCCTAACCCATTTATCCCCCTAAACCTCTAAAACCTTAAACCATTTAACCCCATTAACCCTAACCCCATTAACCCCTAATCCTAATCCTTAAATGCTAAATCCCCTAAACCCCTAAACCTCTAAACCGACCCTAACCCATTTAACCCCCTAACCCCTAACCCTTAACCCATAACCCCTTAAACCCTGATTCCCAACCTCTAACCCATTTAACCCCATATACCCCGAAACTCTAAACCATTTAACCCCCTAAACCCTGAACCTCTAAACCCTTAACCCCTAACCCATTTAACCCCCTAAACCCCTAAAACCTTAACCCATTTAACCCCCTAAAACCCTAAACCTCTAAACCCTTAAACCCCTAAATCACTAACACCTAAACCCCTAACCCCTAAACCCCTAAACCCCTAAATCGTTAACGCTTAATCCATAACCCATTAACCCCTAAAATCCTTAATTATTAAATCCCCTAACCCCTAAGCCCCTAATCCCTAATCTTTTAACGACTAACTCATTATTCACCTAACCTCTAACAACGCCTAAATCCCCTAACCCCTAAGCCCCAATCCTTAATCCCTTAACCATTATCTCATTATTTCTCTAAACCCTAAATGAGCCTAAATCCCCTAACCCCTAACCGCCCAATCCCTAACCCCTTAACCACTAACTCATTATTCCCCTAACCCCAATCCCTAATCCCTTAACCACTAACTCATTATTCCCTTAACCCCTAAATGCGCTTAAATCCCCTAACCCCTAAGCCCCCAATCCCTATCCCCTTAACCACTAACTCATTATTCCCCTAACCCCTAAACCCTAATTCCCTATTCCTCTAACCCCTAAGCCCCTAATCCCTTAACCACTAACTCATTATTCCCTAACCCTTATAACGATCCTTAAAACTCGTCGGGATTAGCCATTCCAAACAAAAGCTGGTCTAGTTGGGACCTACGATCGAGTTAATTCCCCCTTGTTGGCAAGGTGGAATTTTTGCCCTGTCAACAACCCTATATTCCTTAATCCCTCTAACATATAACCTATATTATTGTTAATTCATATGAACTTTAATCCTAAGCCCTAATTCCTCTAAAACTTATAAGACCCAATCCTTATAACCCTTGCCACACTTAATACCTAAAGATTACAACCCTTATCCTCTAAAAGAATTTACCTCTCTAACATGTAATACATATAATCATTGACACCTAACCACTATACTCCTTAACACATATAAACCATAACCATAATACTATAACCATTATATCTTTACATTTTACCATCATAAACCCTAAATTTTATAACCTTTAATACCTATCTCTTTTTAAACCCTAAAACCCCTAATATAACCTTATAACCCATATTTCAAATAATCCCTAATGTTTACAAACTTAGTCCTTATAATCCTTCCGTTAAAACCCCTAACCTTATAATCCATATTTCCAATAATGCTTAGCCTTCACAGCCCTTGGTCCTTATAATCCTTGCATTATAACACCAAAACCTTATCCTTGTAACTACAACCATCACTTAGTGACTATAAGAACCTTATCTTAAGCACAATGTACAAACTTGATCACCACTTTCATAGGAATTATCTTAGTCCAAGTTGACCATTGACATTGGCATGGACCTATAATTCCCCTAGTCATACTTGATTGGTGATCATTGTAGTACCATGGGTTTATTAAACCATAGATGAGATGACCACGTAGGGAACTTGACATTGGTGTAGGATCATCTGTTGTTGTTGTAGATGTTGGAACTTCGTCGCTAATGCAAAAATGATTGCATGGTGACACAAAACTAATGAAATTGCATTGGAGTATGTATCAACATGCCATGCCATGCACAATGCCTAATTAAGTAAACAATTAGGTGCATAATAAAGATCTCAATCATAAATACATGTTTATTAAACACCCATGTTCACTTTGTGAATATGGAGGTTAGGGCTGATATCATAGAGCCATTTAATACACCAGTAAACTTCCCTATAGTGAGAAAAATTTGACGACACAGATAGTCATGATTCTCATTCATCCAAAACCACAATGAAATTTTGACAATATGAATTGACCTAGATCTTGGCAAAACTTGTAAAAGCATTGTTCCACTATGAATGAGCTTTAGATCATAGTAGAACTCTTCCCGTGCCTAAAATTTCTACCAAATCATTACCAAACGATTAGCTTATTTTGTGACACTAGATAAATTTTAAAGAACTACCTAATATTATAGCAAAATTCTTTCTAATTGTTGATATATGATGATAAAAAGAGTTAAAATTCTTATTGATTTACAACTTTACTTGTTTTTTTTTTTTACTATTTAGGTTGATCATGAACCAAACAAAACTTTTAAAAGATATTGTTTCACTACGAATAAGCCATAAATTGTAGTAGACTCTACTTATATCTACCTTTTCTACCAAATTCTTACCATCTTTATTAGTGGAAAGAAAATCTATATACTTCAAAAACATGAGTTATTTTAATAATTGACCTTTGACTAACCACATGATCTTTATATTACCACTTCATTCTCATAATTCATATTTATATTAGTGTTTTAAAATATTAATTTAATATAAATTTAGAAATATAAACACAATTATTTTGTAAAGAACAAGACTCTCATATTACGAAAGATCTACAAAATAATTCCAAATTGTACACAATATTTATGAATTGACATTATAAGGGAACAAAAATAACTAGTTGTAATATAAATTACATCATGTCTACATGCCACACAACATTTCAATAGGAGTCGGCATGTGGAGACTATAGCAACGTTATAAATACCTCTAAACATTTGATCATAATTAATTACAGTGTATTGAACAAAATTGCTATGGTTCAAAATATGGTAAGGCACCATAGTTTAATTAAAAAAAAAAAAAAAAAAATCATACACTGTATATTTGCATCACATATTCTCTGTTGAAAAAATCATAACTGATACACCGATGGGTTTCCATCATGAAAGAAGACTAAAAATTGGTCGAGTGGTAAATTGTGAGATTCCTTCTATGTCCGAAAAAACTTGAACAAATAACCTAAAGTTCGAAGACCATAAATTTCTTTCCAAAAATGAAAAATCTTTATATTAGTGTTTTAAAATATTAACTTAATATAAATTGCTTGATACATAGTGATATTTACTTAGTCCAAACTTTCTTCCGGGTGGTTTAGCGTCAATTTTTGAATGATGTTATTCCCCTTTACTATTTTAGACAATGAAATACCAAGTACTAACCTCTTGTGGTTTAGCCCTCTAGTTTTTTATTATATTTCCTTATCGATTCTTTTACTAGTCTAGACAATTAAGTACATACGTAATTGTGTCACTTGATATACTTTTGAGTCCATTGACCTAATTATGCCGATACACAATGATAACAAGCATCACAGTTATTAACTACGATCTGTCGAGGATAATGTGCGGGAAAGATGATAATGTGCGGGAAAAAGAATAGTCCTTCAGGTAATTACCCTGAATTTCGGTGGTTGCCAAAGGTTGAACCCCGAATGGGGAAGGACAAGGCATAGCAGCAGGCCAAGACAGCTTTAGTCGCAGAAGTTCAGGCAGATCCAGATTCTATACTAGCAGCACATTATTATTACACATTCATTCATTCTGCATTTGCTGCTTTCTGCAGTATTTGGCTTTCTTTCGAGTGGTTTTCAGACAGTCTCAGAATCCTCTGGTTCTTTGTGAGTTTTTGTGTTGAAAATGGAAGGAAAAGAAGAAGACGGTAAGCTCGGGGCGAACAAGTATTCCGAGAGGTAGCCGCTGGGGACTGCGGCGCAGACGAGGGAAAAGGATTACATGGAGCCTGGTCCGGCGCCACTGTTCGAACCCGGGGAGTTCCCGTCATGGTCCTTCTAGAGGGCGGGTATTGCAGAGTTCATGGCGAATTTCTTGTTTCTTTACATCACGATCCTCACGGTCATGGGTGTCAAGAGGGCCCACAATGTTTGCACCGATTCTGTTGGAATTTAGGGGATTCCATGGGCCTTTGCGGGAATGATCTTTTGTCTCGTCTACTGCATAGCAGGAATCTCAGGTGGAAAAATTAGCCCAGCAATGACCTTTGGGATGTTCATGGCCAGAAAGCTGTCTCTGCCCCGGGCTGTGTTCTACATGATATGCCAGTGCTTGGGAGCCATCTGTGGCGCTGGTGTTGTGAAGGGATTCATGGAAGGTGAGTACCAGACGAATGGTGGAGGTGCTAACTCTGTGGCTCACGGCTACACCAAGGGAGATGGGTTGGGGGCTGAGATTGTGGGTACCTTTGTTCTGGTCTACACCGTTTTCTCTGCTACCGATGCCAAACGTAGCGTCAGGGACTCTCACGTTCCTCTTCTAGCACCACTTCCAATAGGGTTTGTAGTTTTTCGGGTTCACCTTGACACAATTCCCATCACTGGAACTGGCATCAACCCTACCCGAATCTTGAAAGCTGCCATCATCTACAACAAGTCTCATGTTTGGGATGACCATTGGATTTTCTGGGTCGGTCCATTCTTGGGCGCTGGCTTGGCAGTTTCTTACCAGCATCCGAACAAGCAGATGCACCAGGAACAAGGGAAGTTAGGTCCATAGAGCTAAAGGCAGATCCTTCACCACTCGAAATGGGGGTGCTTCCTTGCAGCCTTGAGCGAAAAAAGAATGAGATGGATGGAATGATCAAAGGCGCTGCTCATTTTCATGTGGCCGGTGCATACACCAATCTCATGCTTTGGAAGCACTGCAAAGAAAGTATTAGTGGAGAGAGTTTTAAAAAATGGCGTGTATGCGGCCATGATTGGTACTCCATTTCCAATCCAAAATTTGGGAAACAATTTTGCCAAAGCCATATTCAACTGCCAGTTACTAACAACCTTCCACTCACAGAGAATGGAGATATTATCACATCCATCTCATTCGGCTTTGAAATAACACAGAATGTGGACACCAACAGAGATCGAACCTGGGGTGCTTGTTTGGACAGTGAGGGTAGTTGTGGTTATGACACTCTGAAACGCACAACATTTCTTTGCTACTGTTCCGATGGCAGCTCGAATCTAGACAGATGCCCTGGCAATATCACTGGTACATTTCCTGACCGCCTTCTACCCTCTTTTATTGCAAACCCCAATGCTTAAATTGTCACAATATTGAAAGAGGTATCGAGTATTCTCCCAATTCTGCAACTATTCTTGAACCCAAGGGTATCTGCAGATGTGTTCCCGTATGTGTTCTTAAACAATTCCAAAAGGGATGGACAGTCAATCACCCACCCACATTCTGTCTTAGAGTCATGTGCGGTTGTCTCGTCAATAACAGCTGGCAATGGTAATTGGATGTTGCTGCTAATAAGAACCTTATTTTTTCGTTGGCTTATCATGAAGTGAAGGACTGTAATGTCTGAACTTCAATTTCTATGAAAAATTACGAGTTATCACATAAGAATGATCAATAATGCTTCAAATGATTCAATTATTCTTTGGTCAATTACTATTCCGGGTTGAAGCATATCCATATAGAACATTCAGTTTTCACCGCTAGATAGCAAGCTAAATGAAGGGTTTATTCTTCCAATTGAGTTCCAGTTAGCTTCCTAGAGTGACTTTTTAATGGACTGGTTAGTTTTAAGTTTGAACATTGTACATTTAATGTGGGATTTCTAGGAATGGTTTCCATTTTTTGCTGGGTTTACTATATTGTTCATTTGGATGCCACTCATTTGGATGTAGTGGCAGAAACATTTAAAAAAATCACACTTACTATATTAAATCATTATTGCTTTAAATAACTGCTTCCAGCCCTTGTATATGGCTACAAAATCATAGGTACAATTGGAATTTCCCATGTTCAACGTCTCAGTGGAGTTTTCCCTTAGTTAAATTTCTCTGGCACAAATGTTAAAAGAGATAGGATGCATTCACTTCTCAATGTGTCGTGTATTCAAAATTTTTTTCTTCCATATATGTCTTTCTGGTACCATAAATGAACTGTGCAATTTGACATTTTATGGGAAGACCTGTCATCTCAAGAACATCTCTCTTTGCCAGCATCAAGGGCATACTGTCAGCTGCATTCAAAGAGGTATGTTCTAAATGATTTTGAAATCCACTGATGTTTATAGCATAGTGTCTTTCATATCTGCAATTAGTTTATTTCTGAACATCCTGTCCATTTTATATTTTTGTCAAATCATTTACCATACACCGTGGAAAAGTGTTTTGCTTCAAATACATTTCAATATTTATTTTTCTGTTTTCGATATAAAAAGAGAATCACTGGTCACTGATTAATGCTATGTAAGTCTTTTGTCCAGTATGCCCTTTGCTTTAGTCAGTCAGGGAATCCAATTTTTTACTGTCATGGAAAATTCTTCAGACCTGACTTGGTGTTCAGTTCAATATAGATATAGCTATGATAAGTTTTTTCGAATAGGCTGTAGATGTAGATAAGCTTAGTGTGCGAAAATTCACAGTACCAAAAAATACACAGGAGCTTCCTTAGCTACTCTGATAACAAGTGGGTGATATCAGCTACAAATTTTGTTTTATACCAAATTTAATAACAATGAATATGAACTTTGTAAGTATTTCCATGTTACAAAAGTGTACGACTCGTTTCACCGTATGCTGAAAATTATTTCCTCTCTGCGCAAGACTAACATCCTTTTGTAGTATCTGAGCATTGCAGTACATGAAAAACTACCTTCGCTATTTCATGGCACCCTCTCAGGGTTTTCCACACCCATAAACTCTGCACAATCATAAGGTTTAAACCCTGCAAGCTTTCCGAGCTCGTGTACAGCTTCTATGTCATGCTCCAGCCTTGCAACTATCTCCATTATAAGGGATGCCAAGGCGTCCATTGGAAGTGCCTCGGAAAATTATAACACATATATGTCTTTCATGGAAAGACAACTGGTGGTTGATACAGTACATTTTCTTTCATATTCTATGTCATGTCTTCTAGCCGGAGATTCCAGCTCTTCTGAGAACAGTTCAAAGCTCGATTGGTGTTTGTCTTTAACATAAATGAGTTTGTGCTTGACATCTTTGAATATCTGTATAGGTTGATGATCCAGGTCTTATTCAGTTTGAGTGGGATTTACATTGAGATTTATGGTCTTTGCAATTGAAATACATTGATTTTTTCATCAGAATGGCTAGGTGGAGTGGAACATTTTCGACTGACGACAGAATGTCGTTTTGAGTTTTTGTACTGCATTAGCTCTCCATTAGGATTTGTGAGGGAGGGCATTGCTCCATGCATCTTATGCTTTCTGCTAGTTGTCGCAGGACATGGGCTACCTGGGAGCCCACTTTGGTGAATGCTTTCTCGATTGCCGCTATGGTAAAGTGAGATGCCTGAAGCATAAATGGGGATGGGACATTATTAAAGTCTAGACTCAAGATGGATAAAGAATATTTGAGGCCTATATCATTTAGTATTCGTAGCTGTTGCAGTACGTTTTTTAACTTGTATTTGGCAGGGATAGCCTGATTTAGAGATGAATTTGCAACATTCATGATTTGTCTTTCTTTTTTCATAATGGAATTCAGGAAAATACTAGATAGTCTTGTGCCGATGCCAGGATCCCCTTCATGATTTTAGATCTTTTCATGGGATATGATACTTTGAATATCCATAATGACACTTGCTGAAATATACATCGATGCTTGCTTAAGATTGCTCATATTATTGATTGGGCTGGAACTAAAACAATACTGTCCATTCTCACTATTGATTCTTTTACTGTATTTTCTCTTTTGACCTAGCAAAGCTTGGGGTTCAAATATTTTTCTTGATACCCAAGTTCTCACCGTGGCTGAAAAGGTTTGCATGGATTATTATGTCACCATTGATTCTTTTACTATATTTTCTCTTTTGACCTAACAAAGCTTGGGGTTCAAATATTTTTCTTGATACCCAAGTTCTCACCGTAGCTGAAAAGGTTTGCATGGATTATTATGTCAGCCAGGTTTCTGATATGATTTCTTTTGCAGTTTTAAACATGTGTTGGTTTGTTATATTAGATAATAGCTCTGTGCAGGTGCTAAAACATATGCAGATTAGCAGTGGAATGAGCAGATGAAACCCTTCTGACAGGTTAAACAGTGAGCAGAGATGGCAGAGGAGTTACTCTGAGCAGGGCAGACGTGCCTAAATTTGTCTCGGATACCATGTCAGGCCAGATGAGATAACTCCCAAAGCTCTGATAATTTTTCCATTAACCAAACACTCATATATATACAATGATGTCGTCACCTTACTTCCAAGGTCCAATGTCTCTACCTATTTGTTTCGTATTTTCATATTCACATAATTATAAAATATTTACAATTTCACCCAATCCCCAATGATTAGGTCTCTAACAATTTTCAATTCAAAGTGGACCAATTGTTCCTGATTTTTAGGTAGGCCTTTTCCTTCATGCTGGTCCATGTCATCCCCCATATCTCAAATCATTGAAGTTTGAATGTTGGATTATTGTTTTGGAAGAACTGTGTTTCCAATTCCAGAATTCAGCTTGCCAACTTTGCCTCAAATGCATGATATGAATTTGACCATTTCACTGTTGTTTTTGAAAGGGGGTTGTGTACTTTTTGCTTGGGTATTTGTAGTCGTGTTTCATTCTGATTGTATGCAAATGCAACATTCTTAGTATTGGTTGTTTTCTCTTCCTAAAAAGGTTACGGGCTTCATCTTTACTGTTATACGTTGTGATTTCTCTGGTGGACAGTTTTTTATTATGTAATTGCATGGAAGAGATATTGATCTCATATCTTGTAAATTGTTTGCTTTAGAACACTCTTTTGCCTCTTTGTTTTTGATCGAGTCTATCAAATTTGAAGTGTTTATTTTGAGAAAATTTTGTGCAACTTTTTTCCATACTGAAACAACACATCCTCGAGTAGTCACAAATATAGGAGTACGGGTTTGACTTACCATTCTATTTATAGGTTATTACAAGATACCAATGACAGATCTGATAGGCCTGCAAGGAGGACTGAGTTATAGGGATGAGATGCGGTTATGAATTTCTTCGTTGTCATCCTTGGAGAGTGATATTGGTTCAGCTGTAACACCAAGTTTTGCAACCTTGAACAGAGCATTGACTGAGTTATACAGATGAGAAGTCATTATGAATTTCGAATTTGAATAATTTGAATCTAGATCCTATAGCATGGGTATACTTGGCATCTTGACTTGATGCCCTTGAATGTCCAACACCAATGTCCATAACTTGTGCCTGTGGAAGTGGCTGCAAACAAGCCATGATTAGTTCCGTCCACGATAGAAGTGGGAGCATCACTACATAGATCAAAATTAGGTTTTAGGCTAGTTGTAGGGATTTTTTTTATAATTAAGTTCTGGGAGGAGCTGCACCAGTGCAAAACCAGTCAAACGGCTGGTTTTAATTGATTTTGTATTTTACCAGCCAGATCTGACCAATTTTGACCAGTTCAGAATAATACCTGTCAATTCTGCTTTTGAGAGGCTGGTTCTGACTGGAAGCCTCCCAAAACCAATCTTTCTATCTGATTCTACCAGTTCTGGTAACATTAGTTTGTGTGCAGATCTCAAAAGCACAATGAAGAATATACCATGTTAACAAGATTTTGTTTCCGAAACAAAATTGTCATTATTTATCAGTAATCTTTTGTTGATAAACTCGTAGCCAGTCTTTGTTGGCAAACTGTTGCCTCTCTTTTCTCTATGTTATTGGAGTTCATGTACTCTAGGTACTAAGGAGATGCTTTCTATTTGTCTCCTTAGTGTCAATTGCGAATTTCTTACAGCAGAACAGCAGAGCTTATCCAGTCTGAATTTTTAACTGTGAAACTCAAAATTATATTTATGATAATTAAGTTCTCTTTTTTTTTTGGTAAGGTTAAGTTCTATTCATATATCAAGATAATGCAAAATATTTGGTTTTGGTTTTCCCTGGTATGCCACTTGGGAAACCATACGAATGACAAAACCATAATTAATTTAGATTACCTTGGCAGAAAGGGTTGTTGCAGCTAATTGTTTTCTTAGGCCATAGATTGGGCCTTATAGGACAAATTGTTGTGCTTTACGCTTTTACTATGGATTGGCACCATAAGAGACTAAGATGACAGGAATTTTTTTATTGTGGCCCTAATAGTTAGGTTGGGTCTTAGTATACTTGGCCTTTTTATAAAGTCATTCTTGTAACTATGGATTTGTTGTTAAATATGTAGGAATTATATACATGTATTTTTTACACAACATTCCTTGTTGGAACATGTAGGACCTGGAATGAATTCCACAACTATGAATTCCTGCTCTTCAAAGGCCAAAGAGATTCCTCCTATAGCTATCCCATTGGAATCTAGAAATCATGTCCAACAAACCGAGCCAGACAAGGTCACAACCTCTAATCCTTCACCACTTGCATCCACACCCAATTCAAAGAACTGCTTCTGTTCACCAACCTCTCACGCTGGATCATTCTGCTGCCACCTACATCAGTCCTTGCAAAAACAGTGGAGTATAGGCAGTAACAGGCTGCCATCACCTCCTTCTGAGGAAGAATGAGTCTCTTCCACAGTGACAATTACAAAAACAGTTGAAGAAAATTGGCTTTCACGAAGAATATCTGAATGTTGTTTCATGTCTACTAAATATATATAAGCAACTTTATTATATGTCTTGACTGAGTTGTTTAATCTGAATACTTTCCTCCTCATTCTACTACTCAACCAAATCTCCTGACCCAAAAAAACTGGATTTGGATTGTACCTAATACACAAATAAACCCCCAAAAAAAATGGATTTGGATTGTACCTAATATACAAATAAACCCCAAAAAGAAATCTATGTATGCAGGTTTTATTTTAAGAATACTAAGGTAAAATGTCTGCCTGAAATTCATTTTTGTGAAGATTACATCTTCTCAGGACTGGTACACACTCTTTGTTTAATATTTATTAGCAAAATCAAAAGAAGTGGAAACAGAATTTTCAAAATCACTTTTAAACTACAGGGATTACCGGTATTCATCTTCTTTAAGATATTCTACCAATACAAGAGACTTTTACCTGTTGAGGCCACAAACATAGAACCTTGATCATTTATGGGCTATATGCTCCAAATTAATACTAAACAATAGATTGACTCACTTGAAAAAGGTTTTCATTTGGTAAGTTAAAGCCTATAACTTATTTTAACAGTGTGGAAGATTCACAAAATACTGACATATGCATACGTTGTTTTTAACTTGTTGGAGACTTTTATTCAAAAGCTTATTGGGTTGGAGTAATTGTCACATTCATTTTATTGAGAATCAATTATGTAGATTGTTCCATAAAGCTTCAAAAAAATTGATTACAAAACTCAGGGTTTTCATTTCTTTTAATTTGTATGAATTTATGGTAGGAGTTTAATCAACAGGCAACAGGCTTGATTCCTTCTGTTCCAACTTTCCAAACCCCCCCAAATGACGAGATTGAAAATTTATTGTTTCCCCATGTGTATTTGTTTTAAGTAAAACGCTAATTGAAGGCAGTTATTATTTGGCAGGGCTATGGATTGACAGAGTCTAGCGGGTCAATATCATTCACTGAAACAGATGAAGAAAGCAGACATTACGGAACGACAGGCTTGCTTGCAGCTAATGTTGAAGCTAAAGTGGTGGGCACAGCCAGTGGAAAAGCTATGCCTCCTAACCATAAGGGCGAGCTCTGGTTACGGGGACCTGCAATCATGAAAGGTGTGATCATCTCATCTTTTCCTAGGCATGAGAATTTTTAACAAATTTGTAGGCATTTTTATATTGTAGTCCCTTTTCAAATGTTTTGAATTTGAGAGACTGATTTGAATAGCACCCCTATTCACCTGGACCACTAACTGGTTTGATTTGTTGGATTTACCACTTATTGAGCTAATAAATATTTTTGAAGTTTTATCTAGCTTGTAACACACAGTTTCTCTGCAACATTAGTTGATGCCCCTACTCCTTTACGCATTGATCCAAAGATAATTGCATACATGTTACTTATTGAAGCATGCAACTCTCTGTCTTTTGGGTTTGTATGGTAGGTATCCTAATGATGAAGCAGGTGAAATACCAATGGCATTTATTGTGAGGAAGTCTGACAGCAATCTCTCCGAAGAAGATGTAAATTTTTTTGTTGCAAATCAGGTAAATGAAACACTGAGATATTTAGTTTGTGAACTTGCCTGCTCTCAACCTAAAACTTTGGTTTCTTTTGTTGTAGATCTGCTAATTTCCAAGCAAAAATATCTTTTGTGTGCAGGTTTCGCCATACAAGAGGATATGTCGTGTAGCATTTGTCAATCAATTCCCAAGTCCCCCACCGGAAAAATCTTAAGAAAATATTTGATTCATGAGGCTCTGTCCACCTCCAGATTGTGACTCCCACAGAACAACCTTTAATATTTGTGAAGCAATCATCTGCTAGTTTTTTATTTGAAGTTTGAACAGCATTTTTTTATTCAAACAGCGTATTTTAAAAGTGTGTCTAGCTGGTATAATCTCACAATGTTGGTTATAAGCATCGATCAATTTGTTTGATCTTTTGTGCCACTCAGGGTATAATGTTGTAATTGACTTCCTTGGCAGTTTAAGGTATAGATAATGGAAGAAAACTAAACATTTTATTATCATTTCCCTTTGCTTTATCATACCTGCTTTTGTCATTTGTCTACAGAACAACTAAACATATCTACATTCTCTGTTTACATCAAGTCTTGGATATGTTCATCATTAATTTTAGCATCATGTTGACAGATGAAACTTGCAGCACCCAGAGAGATCATTTCTCTGGTTGGTGTGCAGAACTTATAACACTTTGATCCTACTTGTGGTATTACAATCAAATACTCATGGAAATAGAGAAAGTTATGAAGTTATGAATCTAGGCTTGTTTTCATTTTATGAAAAGTTGATTTTTATTGTGAGTTCGTGACATTCATGAGGATTCAAACATTACTCTACAATTGTTAGATAGCCACCTTATTCAGTTATGCGGAAAAGAGGAAAGGAGTCAACTGGTATGACACATGATCCGCTGGCAACTGTTGTAGAGAAAACACAATTTCTAGAAGAATCATCTGATCACAAGCTTGTCTTGGAACATTTGATTTGGGTTTGTCATATAATCCCAATCACCTTTATTATAATTCATTGGAATTTGGTTGGCTTCGTTTCCTTTTGTGTCTATACTTGTGGTTTTGTATTGAGGTTGAGATTATTTGGGTTCGCTGTCAGTGTTTTTCACTTCTGAGAATGCTTTGTTTTTGTTTTGCTCTAATTATGTGTTGAACATTTTTAAAAAATCAATGCTTCTTATACAATTTCAAGGACTGTCATAACTCCTCACATAGTTCTTTAAAGGGTGCTAGCTCATTGGAAGAGCACCTGCCATGCAGGAGGTTGGTGGTTCGATTCCACTGCACCCTAACATGAATTATTCAATGATATTGTTGATTTTTTTAATTAAATATTTTTATATTGATTTATTTTAATGGTGAAATATTTTTCTGGAGTCATTGTTTTATTTTGTCTCTAGAAAGACAATAGATAGGATTAAAGACATTGTCTCCATAAAGACAAATATGTCTTTAATTCCAACTATTGTCTTTGGAGAGACAAAAATGAAATTGTCTCAAGTTAAGACAATTTACCCAAAAATTGTCTTAAAACCCCCCTTTGTGTTGTAGTGCAACTATTGTCTCTGGAGAGACAAAAATGAAATTGTCTCTGGAGAGACAAAAATGCTTGTGTTATATATTGTCTTTATAGAGACAATATTTTAAGACAATTTAATTTTAAGACAATTTAATTTGAGACACCCGCTTAAAGACAATATTTAAGACAATACACAAGTTTTCTTTTGTCTCAAATTAAGACAATTTACCCAAAAATTGTCTTAAATATTGTCTTAAAACCCCCCTTTATGTTGTAGTGAACAACGTGTTGAACATGAACAATAACAGTAGCAGTAACTTTCACGTTGTAAACTCCTCAGTTGCCCAGACTCCTCCCAGTATCACCACGAACATAAGCCTACCCATAACCATGGCTATGGGGGACCAGAATCGTTGAAGAGAAAGCGAGGGAGACCTTGGAAGTGCGGGCCATATGGAAGCATGGCTTTGGAAATTGCAATATGATGGGATTCTGTGGAGTGGAGATGATCCCTGATAATCTTTGGGACCCTGTTCGCCATTTTCTTCACAAGCTCATCAAGTGACTGCGGGCAAGTATTGTATGCCTGATGCTTGAATTATGCATCCCTGATGACCAGTAGCTATTGTAGATGGGAAACCTTTCCCAATCTTGCAAGGTGCGCACTGGGAAATTGATGAATCATGGTCAGCCCGCAGTGTGTGGCAGTGTGACTTTACAGATCCAACGGTGAAAAAAAAAAGTACGAATCAACAGTGCAAAACAAAAAGGTTGACGATTTGGGATGTGAAACGATTCAATAAGAAACACCTTCAGTGTCATTAGTAATTGTTATGTTTTTAAAAGTGTAAAAGCACATTTTAGTAATAGAAGATTTGGGAAAATCATCTAGCCACTCACCCCAATGCAAGCCACTCACTCCAATGCAAGAATTGTTAATAGTTTCTATGAGTGGAGCAAAATTACTTCTCTATAAGAATATGTAGATGACATATATCTAATGCCACTTAGAGAGGTTAGAAAGAGGCATACAGATTTTAACCACTAATGAGCATAATTAGGTTGCTATTAAGATTGAAGAAGGCATTTTGGGTATTCAAAAGACTTCCTTCGGTACAGTTCATTGTAGGAGTAAGATGGATGGGAATGACAATAGAGAGGTGGGAGCAAGATGGATGGGAATGACAACAAAGAGGTGGAACTGGAGTAGAGTGACGCTTTTGGTGGAAACAAACTAATTTTGTTAATCATTTTCTAGTTAAGTTCATTTCTATGCTAGTTTTGAACTTCTAGGTTCTAAGTTTCCTAGATATGGGAACCATGATAACATAAAAATATTTTTTGAAGAACCTATGGTGACTACAATTACATAATTTTTTTGTGGAATAAGAGTTATCTTCTAAAGTAGATAATCTTGAATTAACCATCAGATTTCTATGTCGTTCAATCCCAAGAACAAAGTCTGATCTAGGTTAAGCTTGCTAATAAACCTATCAATCTTTGAATGCTTCAAACCACCTACCAAGTCCCCATAATTTGTCATTTTACCGTAAAAGCAACACCAATGGCATTGATTTTGGCTAAATATTTGATAGCACACCCAATCCATCAGATTAATTAAAAGAAAGAGAGGCAAATCTTTCTGTTCCCTCTTTTACATATCATAATATAATACAATCCTAATAAAAGAATAAAAAATACTTAAATAATAATAATATATATGAAAATTTTGTATAATAAATATTAAATTTTTTATTATAAATTGACAAACATTTAAATAAAAAATTGTTATTCTAATATTTTTATAAATTTATTTTTTAAAATTCAATAAAATTTAATTTTATAATAAATTAACTTAAAAACAAAAAAAAATCAAAATATCTCAAAATTTAGAAATTAGAATCTTTCTTTTTCATTTGGGATGAGATTTAGAAAACTCAACACACTTTCTAGTGAATTTCATGACTAGCAGATAATTCCATGAAGATTGCAATATTAAGTGTCATTTTTTATTTAGAGGGAGGATGACGAAAATACATAGATCTTATTGGTCAAATCTGCTAACAAAACTCAACCCATCATAGGAACACCTTCAATGTAAATATTGAATTTAAATATGAAATAACATAAATTTATATCAATTTTATATCTGACAAAAATAGTTAAAAGAAAAAAAAATCTTATATTACTTTTAAAATATATTTTAATGTGAAGTTTAAATAAAATATTTGAACAATCATGTTAATAAATATAGATAGATATATATTTAAAAATATATTAATAATAATTAAAAAAATTATTTCATTGTCCACAATGTAAATATATTATTTGAAATAACTAGAAAGAATAAAAATAGAAATCTTATAATTCAAACATTTTATTATTGTGTTTCTAAAAATAAAAGAAATATTCCATCTATACTATGACGTTGAAACATGATATAAACACATATAGATAAAAATAATCAATATAAATTCATTTTAAGCCTTCAAAAATTTAATTCCTTTAAATGTAAAATAATTTCGAGTTAAACTAGATTTACACTTTCGGTATCTCACCATCTTTACTTAATTTTAATTAGAGTCTCTTATATATAATATTTAAATATTTGTTAATTTAGTTTAACAACAAATTTATAACATTATTATTTTATGTTATTTAAGCTGAAATTTTAAATATATAGAAAAATGTAACTTTTAGGTAGGATGTATTGTGTTTAGTTTTACATTGATTATATATTAGTTTTTTTGAAAAAAAAAAAAATTAAAACTTATCCAAAATGAAACATCATACACAAAGATGTATCATTTTTAAATAATGTTTAATATAATTTATCTAAAATACTATTGATTCACCTCTAATTTTGTAATATTAGCAAATATACTCTCATAGTGTACAATTTTTTTTTTCCCAGAAAATTGTATTGTGCGACCTAATTTATAACTACTACTCATTTTTCTTCACTCTGAAATTTGGTTCAAAATTAGGAGTTGTTTTTAGTGCAATTTTTTGGAGTTTCAGGTGCTTGAATCTGGTGTAAAAAATTTGAGATAAAATTTTGATTTTTGTGCAAAGTTACCCATCAAACTTCTATTTTCTATAAATACCTGCCAAAATTTAAAAAAATTAAACCCAAAAAAACTACCATAAAAACTTTCAAAAAATCACACTATAAACTACAAAATATAATATGAGTGAATGAAAAAGTAATCCATGTACGGTGAAGAAATATGCAAAAGATAACCAATGATGACGTGCCTCTTTCAAACGTCCAGTCCCGTGATCTTTATCCACATGATAAGTCACGCAATCCCACCACAGCTGTCACGTACCTCTGAGTTAAAGTTTTGTGTTCTTTCCGATCAGTAAAAATAATATATTTACCGTGAGATTGGAACATCTACGTCCGCAAAACCGTTTCTCTCCGTTTTACTTATGCTACCTGCCTCCATGTGACCAAACGCTAGAAATCAACGGCGCTATATAATCCCCCGTGCCGGAAATCCTGTGGAGCTCGGAACGAACCGAACAAATCCATAATCAACTCTCTCGCTCAGACATGGACTGCTCAACAAATTCAAATCTCTCTCAATAATCTCAGTCCACACCCGAAGAATAGTTAGTACACTGTACATCAATGAAGGAGTACCCTTGACTTGTGAATCTTACAATTTTTTTAGCCGCAGTGTTTAATTTTCTTGTTTTTCCAAAAATAGTTATAGTTCTGATATCGTATCACTCTTGTAGAAAACACATGAAAGCAGCTACCTGCTTTCCAAATTTTACTGTTCAGCACTCGAGGCTTGGAGCCTAATGGGCAATCTCCTCCCTAAGCTGGGCTAAAATTAACTTGATTATGGACGCACGAGGACTTTAAATCAATTACTGGTAGATATCGATGGGTAATAACTGAGGGTTTTACTCTAGTGGCATATGCCGTTATGGACAATTTAGATACGCTCGGAATGCTCCAGGGATTTCCGCAAGTGGCAATTGTAAGTAATGGCAATCTCTCTCACGAGACGGTTTGAGAGAGAGGTTCTTCAGAGCACCAGAAAAGCAGCACATAAGACAGTAGTGGACAGTGGGCAAAGCAGCAAGGACAAAACAACAAGTTTTCAGTGGTTAGACCAACATATATTGAAGAGTTAAGCATAAAACAAAGGGTCAGTTTTGGGCAGAGACTTTGATTTCCCTTAATATCATAATGATAATGGGACAAGAAACTTTAGAACCTGTGGAAACAAATGATATAGGGCAAGTGAAAATTACCTCATCGGCCAAAACTGGGAAGTGGGTTTGGGTCAATGCCAAACAATATCGGGGCATTTTAAAACGGAGACTAGCTCGTCTAAAATGGGAGCAAACAAGGAAAAATAAGTCTCAAAGGGACAGTACTCTTCGCAAGAAACAACATTCAAACAAGTCTTCTTTGCAACCATGTGGCAACAAGTCCAAAGGAAAAGAAAGAGTCATTGATGATTATGCTTTATATAGTTCCACATCCACACCTCTCACTTGGTCATCTGATCTTTATGTAAAAGAAAGGTTGGAAGTAGTAGAAGCTAAAGAGTTGGAAAGAGATTGTACAATCCATATAATAACAGCTGAAAACCAGGCTTTAGTAGAAAGCAACAAAGTTCTGAAGGAACAAATATCATTACTGCAGAAAGCTCTCCGAATAGGGAAAACAGAATGGCAATGCATGAAAGCGGAGGTGCAAAACATGAAGAAATTTGCAGTGGAGAATACATAGGTGATGAATGCGAAGCCATCCCAGGATAAAGGGAAAGCAGTTGCCCAAATAGACAACAATGAAGAAATATCAAGAGAATGGAGGAAAGGAGATTCCACAAAACTTTTCAAAACTTGGGCTCAAGTTATTAGCAATTCTGCTAAGAGGGAAGGAGAAACAAACATTCAGGTTAACAACATGCAAGATAGAGAAAGCAAGGAAAGACAGGATAGAGCAACAAACATAATTATTAAAGGGGTGAAAGATTATGGGAAAAATGAAAGTACTCTTGACCTTGCAAGAGACTTCATGAAAGACAAGCTCTAATGGCAAGGACAAATATGTCAAACATGGAGAGTAGGTAAGCTTTACGGTGAGAGAGTCAGGCCCATAAAAGTCATTATGCCCAACTTGCATGATAAAGATATCATTCTAAGCAAGACGCAACTCTTGAGGGGTTCTCAGTTTTTCTAGAAGAAGATTTAACTGTAAGACAACAAGAGGAAATGAGGGATGAAATGACAAAAGTTAGGGCAGCAAGAGATGAAGGAAAAAGAGCATGGATTTATAAAGGTAAAGTCGTGATTGCGCAATTTGGACCTCCTTCCAAAACAAGGCAGCGAAATGATAACAAAGAAGAGGCAGCAAACTCTTTAGCAAGAAATGAGGAAGCAAAGTCATTATGGGCAAGCAGGGACAAAGACTCAACTGTGAGTCTTGCATGTCAAAACAAATAGCAATCAATTTTTACCTAGATTTCCTTAAGATTAGTTTGTTGGAACTGCAGGGGTTACCCATGGAGACGAGGACTTGGGTTAGGGCCTATTGCGGAAGGTAGAGACATAATTTGCCTCATAGAAACACATGAACATGAAGGGTGCAAGACACCTTTGTTTGAAGGGTACTGGAAGATAGCAGTGTGGAACAAGGTAGCAGGGAATGGCAAAGGGCACGGGGGTATCATGGTATTAGTAAGAGAAAAAGAAGGTCATTTCATTCAGCTAGAAAAAGAAGACCCAAATAAGCAATTTGTTTGGCTTAAAATATCAGAAAATGGAAATCAGATTAGAATTGCAACATGTTATTTTGCGCCGCAAGTTTCAAAAATCTACAAAAGTAGAAGGCTTGACCACAAATATCCCTTTGCAACCCTAAAAATAGATATTGCAATATATTCTCAGCTAGGTGAATTCCTTATAGTGGGGGATTTGAATGCTAGAATTGCAGGTGAACAAGCTAGCATTCTTTGTTGTAAAGAAGACAGTGATCCAGGAGGATCTCCACCAATGAAGAAATTTACTTATGCACCATGAAGAGACTTTATGTGGGTGACAAAGTAATGAGTGAATTAATTCATTATTTCATTTAAAAATTATGAAGTGGATAATGTTCTAAGTGAGTGGAAAATGACTCACCAAAATATTCACTTATTATTCCATTTGAGAAATTAGTTTTATGTGAGAGTTGACCTCACAACTAATTTTCTATTTCTCATTAAGAGGTTGAGCTTTCTTGGCATGGTTAAGATCCTTGAAGTTGGGTTTGCCATTTTTGCCTTGAGTAAGTTTTAAAGTCCTAGAATCATGGAGTTTGTCTTTCCTTAAAATGTCTTGAGATCCTACTATTGTGGATTGGGAAGTTACGGGGAAAAAACTATATAAACTCATGATGTGAGCCTTTGAAGAGAGAGGAGAAAGGATAGGAAACTTAGCCTTTGAAAGCCATAGTGCTTGGCTAATGCTCAGCCATGGAACTGGAATGTATGAAAGCTTAATTTGAAGATGAAATATAGAGGATCTGCCTTCCAATTGAAGTAGGTCCGGAGATGTAACCCCAGTGAGTTGGAGGGGTGAACTCCGTTACCAATTTGGTTGTCTTTCGCTTATGTGTTATGTGCTTCCTGATTATGTTTAATTCATGTTAATATGTGTATGCGCTAACATGCTCATTTGAACCTGTATAAGCCATAGTCGTTTTAAAAGATCTTAGTACCGTACACGTGATGGTTGGGTAGTACTCGACCCGTGATCGGATCAAGTGGTATCGGAGCAGGTGACTGCTTTGCAGGATGGGCAAAGGAGCGAAGCACGTTGAAAGACTGCAAGAGTTGCAAGAGATAAACGAAATCCTTCAAGCCGAAAATGCAGAATTGCGAAGATTATTGCTCGATAAGCAGGAGCTTCAAGAGATGCTACGAGCTAAAGAGGAGATATTGTCTAAATTGCAGAAAGTTGAGACAACAGAGGTTGCATGTCAAACTGAGGTATGTGATGTCACTTCAAGTTCTGTTCTCTCTCAATATGAAACTAATGTTGGCATGAAAATCCTCACGAAGATGGGGTATAACGGAGGTGGACTTGGCATAAATGGCCAAGGAATCACCCAACAATTGGAGGTTGTACCAAGACAACCATTTGCAGGTTTGGGTTATCGACAGGAAGAAGGAGAATGCTCGAAGGTAGCTGAAACAAAATTCATCCCTTCATCACCTGATTCTAAGAAAGGAATCAAGCCACCTAGTTTCCATCAATGTAAGGACAAGCCAAGAAGGTATGACAATCATTTAGATTCTACTTTTGCACATAAGAGAAGTGATTGCTTTCATAGATCTGCTAACTATGGTGTAGTTAAGCATCATACAAGGAAAGAGTGGGTTAAGAAGACAGATTTTCCCACAAGAAGGGAGACCAAGAAGAATGAGAACGTTCTAAATCCTCCTATCATGAAGACACAGTGGAACGGGAAACGGTCTAATTTCTGCAATTTTTGCAAAATCAGTGGCCATTGGGAGAAGAAGTGCTAGAAGTTGCACCCCGAAATTCGCCAAGAGTCAAGCAAACATATGGCGAAAGAGCTCGTGAAGAAAGCTCCATTCACCATTCAAAAAACACGCTTACAAGAAAGAAATGCTTGGTTCGAGTTTGGTAAGCATTTCATGATGTTTCTGCAAGTTATATTTCTGATCTTTTGCAAAATTTTGAGTTTTATGGGGGCAGGTATTCGTCTTTTGATGGAAAATTCTCAAAATTCTTCTAACTCGGAATCAACAAATAATGGAACCATCGCAAAGAGATCGACAAGAGGAATCCAACGACGCTGGAATCACGTCAAACGGCCTCCAGATGGAAAAGTTATTGCGACCTGAAGTTAAAAAGAAAAAAAAAAGGAGGCTGCTGATCGACCTCTAGCTGAATCGGTCAGTAACTTGGGGAATAACCTGTTGAAGATCAGTTCCATCAAGTGCTTTAAGACAAAAGCAATTTTGTGTCTATGAAATTGTCAACAACAACAACCAAAAGCTGCAATTACCGGCTTTTGATGCTCTTAATGGTAGCAAAGATGGGAGTTGTAGACTATCGTAGTCTCTCCACGAGAGAGCTTCAGAACCTGTGCAAGAAACATGGAATACCTGCAACTAAAACAAATTCTTACATAGCAGAATTTTGAATTGGCTTGGGGAATCGATAGCATGAACACCGAGGCAAGGTTGTGGTTGGCTCGACTGCATTTCAGATATTGTGTATCCGGTGCCTGTTAAGCAGCCAGAGCTGCTCTCCGTGTTGAAACTGCTGACATGGGAATATCGAGAATGATCTCGAAGACCAACAACTTCACTTCATTGTTAATCCAAACGAGTAGATTTCGGAGGTGAAGTTGCTTATATAGCTGGAACACAAGGATCGCCGTTCAGTAAAACAGAAATGAGAGCGGACATTTTTCACGTGAAGATTATGGTCAGCAGCATAAGTCAGGGAAGGCAATCCATTTCCCACGATAAATTTGGGCCGGTGGGGAATTCATGGATTGGTTTTCCGTGATAGAAGTGAATTGCCGGATTTTGTGCCACAAAATCGGCATTCTGGACAATGATAAAGGAGCGATAGTTGAACCGTTGTAACTGCCCATTAATGTTGGAGGATCCCTTCCCGTGATCGGTATGCAGATGTGTTCGAGATCTCCGCCAGGGTTTTTTGTAACCAACTCCCTGGATGGCGCAGAGGCGTTTGTGGTTGCACTGGTGATCGGCAGGGTGCTGTGTCTCGCACCCTCTGCTTTGCTATGGGAGTCCCTGGGGCTCATCTCTTTGGGGGCCGCCGGTTTGTTGCTCAAGCTCGCAGCTGAAGATGGTTCCCATAAATTGAGGATCGATCGCCTCAAAACCAGGCCAGGTTCAACATCTGGCATATTTTTGGGAGCAGTGACACTGCCCATCGTTATGTTGACGAGGCTGATCCAACTATACTTGGGACTTTCAGAGCATCACAGTGAGATTCCAGAGTTAGAGAACTTAAGGCCGCAATTTTGGGCTGCATGTGCCTACAGTTTGGGTGTTCTATTATTCCTGTCATATAATCTTCGGATCATCTGTTTGCATCTATGTTTCTTGCAAATCACAGAGATGAGCCTATGCAGATGCCCATGCCTTACGGGTCTCTTTTAAGTTCGGATGCCTGTTGTCGGTATAGCTCATGGTCATGCCCACGGGCATGGTCACATGGCAGCGGCAGGCATGCATCCTTCTGCTTCTTATGCCTACAACGCAGCATACGCGAGGTCGATCCCATAGAGAATGCATTCCGGCGATTACCATGACTCGGTTTCTGACAGAATGCAATGACGCTGAAATGTAAGATAAATGGGCCTGGCACTGCATATCTTGGGCGTGCATGGCGTGATTTCTCTCGCGTTGTTTACATCAATTCAGTGATTCAACGTCGATCTCCAGCCTGAAGCCTGGTCAGACTTTGGTCACCCGCGACGTAAAGACACTGCATATTATGGTATGTACAAATGCTTGGTGGCCTAGTCCTTTATTTTTCAGACATGCTAGCTTTTATGCTCTCAAAGGTCGACCTGTAGGCTCCATTGGCAAGTGAATTCTTTGGAGGCCTTAATAAGAAGAGGGATGATATCAGTACAATCATCCAGGCATTGTTGGGTAGCCTTCTACTGATGTCGAGAGTTTACAAAGTTATTCTTCATTTTTGGAACTGTTGTACAAACCTACCCAAGTTTCAAGCTTCAAAGAACGACGGAAAAACGATGTGTAGATCCCGGCCCTCGAGGTTTGGGTACGATGTCATCTTACTAGTTGAGGGAGCCTTCTATTGGTGCACCGGGAGCCAGTTTTTCGCAACTACATGTAAATACCATTTCGAGGATTCCAACTGCCTCCGTGAGCTTGTGGAAACTGCATTTCATTATCTCAATTTGAGGCTTGGGATGCCATTGTTGTTGGTTATAGTTGGATTGACGGTTTGAAAGAACATGCTGCAAATCATGTTACCAATATGATGCTGGCAAATGCAAAGTACATTTACCCTGAGAATACACCCACGACAAAGGAGGCATACTATTACAGGATGATATTTGAAAGATTTTTTCCTCAGAATGCTGCACGCTTAACTGTACCAGGAGGCCCTAGTGTGGCTTGCAGCACTGCCAAAGTTTTAGAATGGGATGCTGCATGGTCTAGGAACCCCGATCCTTCTGGCAGGGTTGTTTTAGGTGTTCATGTGGATGCTATGATCTACGAGCGGTGCTGCTTTTGCGTAGGAAGCGTTGACTACGGTAAGATGGATCTCTGCTCAGTCTTTGTATCGTTGTTGGAATGGAGAGACTTAGATGTTGCTTGAAACTTTTATATTTTCACATCACTGTAAGGAGATTTAAAACTGTCATATCACTGATCAGATTTCAAGGCCGCTATTTTCATTGCAACAATCGTGGGTGAGTGATTCATCTTTTGAATCATTTCTACAACGACCATTGCCATTTGCAAGCGCTGAAAGTCAAGCATTTTTAAACCCATAGTCTTTCATAATGCACATTTTTGTAATGGAGGATTCGCTTTCTGTTTTTTTTTAACATTAATGCATGGGGCATACATATGTTAAAAGGGGTTTTTGAACAATTTGCATATTGTTCCTTTGAGCACATATTTGTCACATTACAATTACTTTGTAATTGCCATATAAAAGCCATAATTGTCATCATATTTTGGCATCAAAAATTTGGCAATGCCATGTAAAAGGCCAAAGTGGCCAACGATGAAAGAGATGATGTAAAATATGCTTATGAAGCATTGGAAAAGGTTTGTTTTTAGCCACTTTTATGTAAAGGAGAGTGAGAGTGAGAGGCGTATTTTTTTTACGCATTAAGCCTTGTTGGCATCTTTGTAAACAAATGGGATCAGGAAATTTTCCTAAAGCCATTTTGGCATGTAAACTTGACCAATGAACCCTTGGCAAGTGTTGTAAACAGGTATGATCAGCTACAGGTTGCAGCTTTATGCAGATGTGGACTTTTGCATTCTGATTCTGAAGAACTGAGGTGAAGGAATCTTGCAGGAATGTTCCTTTTTCAGACATTTGTGTTGCAGCTTTATGCAGATGTGGACTTTTGCATTCCGATTCTGAAGGACTAAGGTGAAGGGATCTTGAAGGGATGTTCCTTTTTCAGACATTTGTGTTGCAGCTTTATGCAGATGTGGGCTTTTGCATTCTGATTCTGAAGGACTGAGGTGAAGGAATCTTGCAGGAATGTGCCTTTTCAGGCATTTGTGTTGCAACAGTTGCAGGTGTTGGCATTATCTTCCGATTCCGAAGAACGGTAGGTGAAGGAGTCATGATGGAATTTGCCTTTCAGAGACATTTGCATACAGTTGAGTTGATTGAAGCTGATACTTTTGGAGACCAAAAGTTTTCTTTTCGGGGAGGTTTGATCCAGGAGGATCTCCACCAATGAAGAAATTTACTTATGCACCATGAAGAGACTTTATGATGGGTGACAAAGTAATGAGTGAATTAATTCATTATTTCATTTAAAAATTATGAAGTGGATAATGTTCTAAGTGAGTGGAAAATGACTCACCAAAATATTCACTTATTTTCCATTTGAGAAATTAGTTTTATGTGAGAGTTGACCTCACAACTAATTTGCTATTTCTCATTAAGAGGTTGAGCTTTCTTGGCATGGTTAAGATCCTTGAAGTTGGGTTTGCCATTTTTGCCTTGAGTAAGTTTTAAAGTCCTAGAATCATGGAGTTTGTCTTTCCTTAAAATGTCTTGAGATCCTACTATTGTGGATTGGGAAGTTATGGGGAAAAAACTATATAAACTCATGATGTGAGCCTTTGAAGAGAGAGGAGAAAGGATACGAAACTTAGCCTTTGAAAGCCATAGTGCTTGGCTAATGCTCAGCCATGGAACTGGAATGTATGAAAGCTTAATTTGAAGATGAAATATAGAGGATCTGCCTTCCAATTGAAGCAGGTCCGGAGATGTAACCCTAGTGAGTTGGAGGGGTGAACTCCGTTACCAATTTGGTTGTCTTTCGCTTATGTGTTATGTGCTTCATGATTATGTTTAATTCATGTTAATATGTGTATGCGAACTAACATGCTCATTTGAACCTGTATAAGCCATAGTCGTTTTAAAAGATCTTAGTACCGTACACGTGATGGTTGGGTAGTACTCGACCCGTGATCGGATCAGACAGTGACCCTATCTGGCTTATAGAAGAGAGTAATCATCAGTGGGAACGAATTTCAAAGGATAAAGGCTACAATCTCTTTGGAGAACAATTGCTTACGCTATGTGGGGCTTTCGATTTAGTCATTTGTAATGGTTTGACTAGATGGGAAAAGTCTGGTAATTTCACTTGCAATACTTACAATGGAGCAAGTGTAGTAGATTATGTAATTTTCTCGCATAGTTTGTGTAAGAAAATGGAGGAAGTGTTGATTGGAGATCAAATTTGGGACTTAAAATCAGATCACAAGCCAATTTATTTAAGTTTCTCTTGGACCGGAAAGAAGCAATTAGGGTCAAAAAATCAGTGTGCTCCACAAAATCCCCCAAAGGGCAAAATTCTTTTGAATCCAGCGAATTGTAATACCTTCAAAATAATGCTAGAGAGGCTCTTCAAGAAGGAGGAAATCCCATCTCATGGCCTTCATAGTTACAAATTAACACATTTAATTCAAAGTGCACTTGCTGAGTGCAAAAGAGCAAAAATTAAGAAGTCTGAAACAAATTTCTTTCTGGTTAATGCTTGGTTTGACGAGGAATGAAAAAAGGCAAGAAGAAGGTGGAAGGAATCAGACACGGATAACATAAAGCTCAAAGCTTACAAGTAGATAGTAAAAAATAAAAAGGTTGATTTCATGGTTTCAAGGAGAGAAGAACTAAACTTCCTCGGGAAAAATAACCCCAAATTATTCTAGAAGGAGCTCCAACCGAAAAAGGTGCAAACTGAAAACAACATTACAGCTTCTAAATGGTTTGACTATGCAAGACACTTTTATGAGCAGGATCCCAAGATTGACCCTCCTCCCTTGGTCAACACAGACGCAAAACTCTTCACGGTGCAAGAGGTAGAGATGGGTATCAAGAAGTTGAGCGCTGGAAAAGAAAAAGACTTAGATGAACTCCAAGCAGAGTATCTAAAGTGGGGCTTAAAAATTCTTTCACCTCACATCACAAAAAATTTCAACAACATCTTATAGCAGGGGTTCCCTACAGATTGGACAACTAGTATGGCAATACCTCTATTCAAGAGTGGTGACGTCAATAATCCCTCCAAGTATAGAACCATAATGATAAACCCCTTGTTTGCAAAGTTATTTGGAAGCATGTTAGAAAAGAAAATCAGCAAGTGGGCAGAAGAAAGAGATAAATGTGCTAAAGGGCAAGCAGGTTTTAGACCTAAACATTCCACAATTGATCATTGTATAACTTTAAGTCACATCATTGAAAAAGCTTGGGAAAAAAAGGAAGAAGTTTTCTGTTGCTTTGTTGATTTCAGAAAAGCCTTTGACATGGTTCCTAGGGATAAGCTTTGGGGCAGAATGGAGGAACTCGGGGTTCCCAGGCATTTGAGAGCAGCTGTGCATAGGTTGTATGAAGAGGTGAAAGTCAAAATCAGAACTTCAGCTGGCATTTCTGAGAGTTTTAGAAGCGATAACAGGGTCAAGCAAGGTTGCCCATTGTCTCCAACCTTTTTTGGGTTATATATTGACAAGCTTGAAAAGTGGCTAAATTCGTAAGGGGGTGACGATATCCATTTGGGCAAGTTCGTTATAAGACTTCTTTTGTACACATATGACCTTATATTGATTGCTAAATCGGCTCTTGGTTCGCAAGAGCATTTACATTCCCTTGGGCATTTTTGTAGAAGGGTTGGGATGCAAGTCAATATTAGCAAAACGAAAGTAGTGGGTTTCTCTAACAAAAGAAAGCATAACCAACATAAGTTCTATTTTGAATACAATATTCTGGAAGAAGTTGCAGACTACAAATACCTCGGAATTGACTTCAACAGAAATTTAAGTTGGGATGGTTGTAGAAAGAAAAGAACTTTAGGGAGTTGGAAAGCATTTTATGCTCTTCAAAACAGGTGTAGAGAGACAGAACTGTGGGACTGGAAAACCACTCTAACTCTTTTTGGGCTTCTAGTGATTCCGGTAATTCTCTACGGTTGTGAACTGTGGGCCAGCAGCACAACCAAGATGTAGTGGAAACAAATTGAGAAAATTCAGAAGTGTTTGATTACAAACAAATTCAAAATTAAAAGTGCAGTTCCTTATGCTAACCTGTTAAGTGAAACAGGGGCTGCTCCTATTGAAGCAATTGCTATGGTGTGAGTCATAGGGTATCTGAAAAAATTTGAGCAAATTGAGCAAAATACAAAATTTTAAAAGACAAATTCATTGATTCTAAAGGTTTTGATTGAAAATAAACTAATGCAATAAAAGACAAAAAATACAAATAATGAAAAGAAAAGATGATGATTGTATTAAGACAATAAATACAAAGATAAACCCATTAAGCAATATAACACAATATTTTCAAGGCAAAACAATGTAATTAAAGATAAAAAATATAGGAAGAGAAGATGAAAAGAATATAATATAGGTTGCTCAAATTCAGAAAATATATTAAAAAATACTAAAAATAAATATTATGGTATTACAATAGTATACTCTCTATAAATTCAATATGTCATTTAAGTAAAAGTAAATTGAATTTGAATGGAAGGATAATAATTGAGTTTGAGTTTTGGACAAAATCTTTTTTTCTTTCCTTTAAAATTTAATATTAATTTTATCTTTCTCAGATTTAGTCCAAACCAAACTTTTTGACTCAAAATTTTTAAATGAGAAATTGCACCAATACACAGATCAAGTCAACTACTTCAAAACCATTACAAGTCAACTACTTCAAAACCATTACAAAATCTCAGTACTTGAGATTCGCCAAGAAAACGTAGAAAAATACCAAACAAATTCGTACCATGTAAACTCACCAGAGACGAAAAACCAGTGACTAATATCTCACTCCAATTTAAACGTTTCTCAGGAAAAATTTAAGGGTTCACAGAAAGATTACCAGAAGTGTTAGAACCAAGTTTCTGAATTGGATGGTTTTGTCCCCGAATTGGATGGTTTTAACTTTTGTCTGCAATCAAACAAATTGCAAGTAATGGGCATTACAGTCGTACAATCTTTCGTCCAACTTGACTTGATGGCAGATTTTATTTATTCAGAAAGCCAACAAGATGGCCGTCTTTACTGTTCCAATTTGTCGTGTCTGACGAATAAACAGCCACCCCAATAATTGATATGATGTGATTACAAAAAAAAATCATTATTCTTTTTTAAATTTAGTAAAATATAAAAGAAATTCATTATTATTTGTTTATGTAACAGATAACTCCTTTGGAATTTTTCCAACTTTCGGTGAAAAGGATTGGCCATTTCAAAATTAATATTTCACTTTGTTTGTTTATGTAACAGATAAGTCCTTTGGAATTTCTAAAAAATTTTAAGGTTTTGCAAAATCTTTAAAATTCAAAATTCTTCAAGTTATAAATATTTGCTAAGATTTTTAACTTTGCCAAAAAAAAAAACACTTCGGTTCCTTCAAATTTTTAAAATTTTCTCGATTCCTACGAATGCATGAATTACAAGGGGATTGGCAGTCTAGTTTGAAAAACATACTAATTCCAGCATTCCCTCCAGAGGACTGTGCCGCAGAATTTCCCTCTAGAGCAGCGGCACCTCCGAACAAAACCAAACAAGGACCATTATATCCACGACTGCCCTCGTCCCCGACAACTGCCACAGCAGTTAGTGTACTTCCACATCTCGACGCCGGTCCATCCTCTTCTTTTATCTATTATGGTATTGACTACTCTGTAAGTCGGCACAGGCCTTGGCCCCGCTGCCAACAATCCCTGGTGTTGCTGAGGCAGGGTTACAGCGAGTTTGGGGTTATGATACAACAAAGCGATGAACTGTATTTTACCGTGTACACAAATTTGATGTAATTTATCTGCCCTAATTAACAGCTTCCCTCCACGCCCATGTCCTTCTCTCCATATTTAAATCCACAATTGGAATAGATTCCAGTCTGTTCAAAGAAAGAAATTAGTTTGCAATACCCTTCTGTCAAATTAGAAGTCCTGTCTAGCCGCACCAAAGAACAAATCTCTGGTTTTTAGAATCCTCATGTAGCGTGGCATTGAAGTTTTTGTTGTGTAGCACCAAAAAAGACGAATGGAAGAAGGGTTCTCTCAATTGGGAATCCTCCTCCCAACGCCACCTCTCTCTCCGGATGAGAGCAATAACTCAAGAAAACATTCACGCTCACCTGCAACTTGAAGCCAATTAGAAATAGGAATTCCATCTCTATTTTATTTATTTCTTAGCTGCTTACTCCTCCTACTCGGGCTTAATACGAATTCTTGTAATTCTGACTCACATAATAAAAAATAATACAAAATCTGGAGAACAATGTTGGAAAATAATGGTATTTATAAAAACAGGAAACAGAGAACAGTAGATGGTAATTAGAGTATTGATTAGTGAATTTGCTTACAGGTTCTCGAGAAACTTGGCAACCATGGCCATGGTGATCAACAACCTGTGGGCGTTCAAAAGACTTCCTTTGGTACAGTCTATTGTAGAAGTAAGATGGAGTTAGGATTGAAGAAGATATTTTGGGTATTCAAAAGACTTTTTATGGTACAGTGTATTGTAGGAGTAAGATGGATGGGAATGACAATAGAGAGGTGGGAGCAAGACGGATGGGAATGACAACGAAGAGGTGGAACTGGAGTAGAGTGAGGCATTTGGTGGAAACAAACTAATTTTGTTAATCATTTTCTAGTTAAGTTCATTTCTATGCTAGTTTTGAACTTCTAGGTTCTAAGTTTCCTAGATATGGGAACTATGATAACATAAAAAAGAATTTTGAAGAAAAAAAGAATTTTGAAGAAAAAAAGAAATTCAAGAGAAATGCTTAGCACATCTCACCTATGGTGACTACAATTACATAATTTTTTTGTGTAATAAGAGTTATCTTCTAAAGTAGATAATCTTGAATTAACCAGCAGATTTCTATGTCGTTCCTGCAAAATCCCAAGTACAATGTCTGTGATCTAGCTTAGGCTTGCAATTAAAACTATCAATCCTTGAATGCTTCAAATCACCGACCAAGTCCCCATAATTTGTCATTTTGAGATAAAAGCAACACCAATGGCATTGATATTTGCCAAATATTTGATATATTAGAGGCACATCCAATCCATCAAATTGATTAAAAGAAAAAGGGGCAAATCTGTCTATTCCCTCTTTTACATATCATAATATAATACAATCTTAATAAAAAAATAAAAAATACTTAAATAATAATAATATATATGAAAATTTTGTATAATAAATATTAAAATTTTATTATAAATTAACTAACATTTAAATAAAAATTATTATTCTAATATTTTTATAATAAATTATTATTCTAATTATTATAATAAATTATATTTGTATAATAAATTATTATTCTAATTTTATAATAAATTAATTTAGAAATCAAGAAAAATCAAAATATCTCAAAATTTAGAAATTATAATCTTTATTTTTTCATTTAGGATGAGATTTAGAAAACTCAACACACTTTCTAGTGAATTTCATGACTATCAGATAATTCCATGAAGATTGCAATATCAAGTGTCAATTTTTATTTAAAGGAAGGATGGCTAAAATACATAGATCTTATTGGTCAAATCGGCTAACAAAACCCAACCCATCATACGAATACTTTCCATGTAAATATTGAATTTAAATATTAAATAACATAAATTTATATCAATTTTATATCTGACAAAAATAATTAAAAGAAATATATATATATATATATATATATATATATATATATATATATATATATTACTTTTAAAACATATTTTAATGTGAAGTTTAAATAAAATATTCAAACATTGTGGTTAATAAATATAGATAGATATATATTTAAAAATATATTAATAATAATTAAAAAAAAAATATTTCATTGTCTACAATGTAAATTAATATATTATGTGAAATAACTAGAAAAAATAAAAATAAAAATCTTATAATTCAAACATTTTATTATTGTGTTTCTAAAAATAAAAGAAATATTCCTTCTATACTATGACCTTGAAACATGGTATAAACACATATAGATAAAAATAATCACTATAAATTCATTTTAAGCCTTCAAAAATTTAATTTTTTTAAATGTAAAATAAATTCGAGTTAAACTAGATTTACACTTTAGGTATGTCACCATATTTACTTTAATTTTAATTAGGGTCTTTTATATATAATTATTTAAATATTTGTTAATTTAGTTTAACATTATTATTTTATATTATTTAAGATGAAATTTTAAATATATAGAAAATTGTAACTTTTAGGTAAGATGTACTGTGTTTAGTTTTACATTGATTATATATTAGTTTTTTTGGAGTTTCAGATACTTAAATCTGGTGAAAAAATTTGAGATAAAATCTTGATTTTTGTTATTTAAACCGGTTTTTTAACTGTATATATGGATTCAACATCCTAAAAAACTTATAGGACACTTCGATTGTGCAAAGTTACCCATCAAACTTCTATTTTCTATAAATACCTGCCAGAATTTAGAGAAATTAAACCCAAAAAAACTATCATAAAAACTTTCAAAAAATCACACTATAAACTACTAGTAAGTCAAAATTATATGAGTGAATGAAAGAGTAGCCCATGTACGGTGAAGAAATATGCAAAAGATAACCGATGATGATGTGCCTCTTTCAAATGTCCAGTCGCGTGATCTTTATCCACAGATAAGTCATTCCTATCAACTGTTACCGTATCCCGTGAATTTTGGAGGAAGAAGCATTTTGAATGCAACACGCAATCCCACCACAGCTGTCACGTACTTCTGAGTTAAAGTTTTGTGTTCTTTCCGAGCAGTAAAAATAATATATTTACCGTGAGATTCAGACACTTTGGCTTTTGCATAAATTTCGAGAATATATTTATATTTATCATAAAATGAATTTTTAAATTTTTTGTTTTCACCAAAATATATTGGTGAATTAAATGAGGATGGTCATCTCTCCTTAATGTAAATAATCATGTCTCAAACACTTGTGCAATTTCAAATTCACCGACCAAACACGATTTGAATTTCAAGTTCAAATACCAAGCACGTATTTAAATTCAAATTCAAATTTCAATTTCAAATTCAGATTCAGTGTGAAGTAAAATGAGATAAAAAATAATTTTTTAAAATATTTTTAAATTTATATTTTATTTAAATTTATAAAATATTATTTATTTATTATTATTATTATTATTATTTAAATTCACTAAACTATAAAATATAACACTTATTACATTATAAAATTATCCAATGTACTTTCCATAAAATAATAAAAACTACATTTTATAAATGAATTTTAATGTGTTATTTTTGTTAAACAATAAAAATGTTAAAAAATACAAATAACATTCCTAAAATTACAAAGAAGGTACTATGATGTCGTCAAATGCATCATGAATATATTCACAATACAATTTTAGAATCAACCCACCATGGTTGTCCTAGAAATCTGGACTATCTATTAACATACAAACACATGATGTAAATAACTATCTATTTAGAGATGTATTATGTATTTTTCTATACAACTATATGTTGATGAGAAGACAAAGTGGTCTAATAAAACAAAATCTTATATATACAAAATGTTGACTTAGCACAACCACATTAAAAATATTAATATAGTTGATATAGTCTAAGGCTTTATTTGTATCTACCATTAATAAATTTATAACAATAAAAATAATAATAGTAAAACTAGCAATTGCCCCTAATGGTGCAAAGATACATTGAAGGAATAGAAGATTTGGGAAGATCATCTTGTAAAAAATAGAGCGCACTGGTGAATGCATGCCCATAACAAAATTCTAAGTTCAAGTTAAGTAATTTCAAAAAACCTTTTAATAACACAAATACTCATAAATTTGTATTTATAAAATTTACTACTCAAAAAATTTAATTACATTAAAGTAATGATTTACAAAAAAATATCCTACTATTGTTGTATACTCGTTGCTTTAACAATAGGTTTTGGATGACATTGTTTGCTTAAAGAGATCTCTATTTAATGTATCTGCCACAAGTTCTTTCATAGTGCATCACATTCTACATATACATGTATGTGTAACTCATAAATAGTATAGTGCCCCATCTCCAAGGAGTCTCATGGTTTGTCTATACATATCAAACAGGTTGTGGTGTCATATGCATACTTTTCTCAGCAATGAGAAATGAGGTATTCTTGTCACCTACAAAATAAGATGTTATAATGGATTCCATTCCTATTTTATTTTGGAGTGAGAGAAATACAACATATATTACTTGAAAAAGAGTTACATAATGGTACAATGAGAGTTACTACACCCTAAATGCATGACTACAAGGAAACTCCAGCCCCTAAAATGCTAGAAATGCTAGCACATGAGGCATTGTCTCTAGATATTGAAGCCAAAAACAAATGTTCTATCTTAACAGCTGGAAATCAGTAATAAGAACGCTATTGCAATTAAGAAATCCTTGAAAGAAGAAACAAAATTGGAAGTATCAACTTTTCATACTTTTCATTTCAGCAAAAAATTAATCAAAAATTTGATGGAACGATCCGGAGCTTTGTCTTCATTTGTCATAGTTGTCGTGTAGTTTTGGAGGTACATAATTAAAGCACGAGATGTCCCAAAGGAAGAAAATGTTGATATTAAAGTGGTGGCTGAGTGTAGAGGCCGGGAAAAGCCACCTTTACAGGCCATATATTTTGGAAACTGCGTAAGCAACGGTTATGCCTGGACTAGTGCCAAGGAGTTACTGCAACAAGATATTCACTTTGCAACCTATCTCATTCAAGAAGCCATCAACTCCTGCACCACAAAGTAGTACATTAATAATCAGATAGACTGGTATGAATCTTAGCACGACAGCAGAGGCTGGGTTAGTACTGAATCTTTATCAAGTGCCCGCTACATTGTCCAGACAATAATGTCACCCAAATTTGTTGTTTATGAGATAAACCATGGATGGGGGAGTCAGTTGAGTATGCATCTCAGAAAAGATAAAAGCTATCATGGAATGAGCAGCTCATAGAAATGCGGATGAAGTTGGATCATTCATGGGACTAGCAGGTTACTACAGGAGGTTCATCAGGAACTTCTCATGCATTACCTATCCTATTACGTCATTGCAAAGAAAAGGTAAAAAGTTTGAATGGAAGGGGGAATGTGCAACCAATTTTGAACAATTAAAGCAATTTTTGGCAAACACTCCAGTTCTTAAGATTGCAGATCCAGATGAAAGAGTTCATGCTGTGTACAGATTATTGCAAGCGAGGGCTTGATGGAGTCCTTATGTAGGAGGGACAGGTGGTATGCTATGAGTCCAGGAAACTAAATGAGCACGAGCAGAAATATATGACTCATGATCTTGAGTTGGCAATTATTATTCATGCCTTGAAGATGTTGAGACATTATATTCTGGCAAGAGGTTTTTACTGACGAGCAATCACAGTGGGTTGAGATATTTTTTTGACCAACCGAATCTAAATGCTAGGAAAGCTAGATGGTTGGCTACCTTAAGTGAGTATGACTTCGAGATCAGATACATTAAGGGAAAGAAGAACGGGGTTGCAGATGTTCTCAGCAGGAAATTGCAGATGAACCATGTTGCAACCATGACCTCATATGGGACAGATTTACAGGATCATATTTTACAGGAAGGACTTTAGGATGGCAGGTACAAGGAGCTTATGCATAGGTTACATCAGGGTACAGGTGATCAGGATGTGGACTATCATCTTACAATAGATGGCTTGATGAGATTTAGGGACAAGATCTATGTGCTAGGAGACAGTGAGCTCACTAAGCTTATCTTGAGGGAGTTTCATGTCAAGCAATATTCATGTCACTCGGGATATCATAAGACATTGACAACATTAAACAATTTTTACTATTGGACGAATCTGAAAAAGGAAGTGGTAGAGTTTGTGGCTAGGTTTTTGGACTTTCAACAAGTCAAAGTAGAGTGTAAGCATCTTGGTGGGTTGTTTTAGCCTATTCCGATTCCAAAATGGAAGTGGGAGGTCATTTCCATGGAATTCATTACAGGTTTTCCAAGGACATCAAGGCAACATGATTCTATCATGGTTGTAGTAGACAGGTTGACCAAGGTAGCTCACTTCATTCTAGTGAATACTAGTGAGGTAGCACAAGTCTTCATCATGGAGATTGTGATATTGCATGGTCCTCTGAAGAAGATTGTGTCAGACAGGGATGCTAATTTCACTTCCAAGTTTTGGAAGAATTTATTTGCAAATTTGTGGATAAATTTGGCCTTCAACAAAACTTACCATCCGCGGACAGATGCCATAGAAAGAGAGGGTCAACAAGATTCTGGAGGATATGCTGAGGATGTATGTCATGCATCAGTAGAGGATATGGGAGGAGTACCTTCCGTTGTTCGAGTTTACTTGCAGCAATAGTTATCAGGATTCACTAAGGATGAGTCAGTTTAAGCAACTGTATGGGCAGAGTTGGAACACTCCCATTATCCGGAGTGATATAGTGAACAGGGTACTTATTGGACCAAACATGTTGGAAAACATGGAGTAGGAAATCCAGGTTATAAAGAATAATCTAAAGGCAACACAAGACAGGAAGAAGATTTATGCATACTAGCACATGGCATTTAAGGATTTTTAAGTTGGGGAGCATGCGTATTTATGCATCAAGCCCAAGAAGATCTCCTTGAGGATTGGATCATGTGCCAATTTGGCACCACAATATTGTGAATATTTTGATATCCTTGAGACGAATGGACCAACAACCTACAAAATTGCACTGCCTCCAATGTTGAAATGTTACTTTCAACAGTGGCTGTGCAGAGCCGCTTTCCATTTTTTTCTCCAGGTTTATGTACTCATAGCCGCTTTCTAAAATTGTTGAACATTCAGTTTCAGATTTTGTTGGAATCGATGCAGTATTTTATTTGAAAGGCAGTCTTTTATTTTGTTCAGGGACAGTCTCTGTTTTTGGCAAAACAGAGTACTTTTATTTTTTCACACAGTTAAGCAGTTATTTTTTTATGTACGCTGTGGTCCCCACAGCAGTGTCTTGTTGATGTGGCGAGTTCCGCAAGCGGAATGGACATACATATACCACAACCTTTGTTTTGTTTTGGGTCGATGCGATGAACACAATCGCAATTGTTTTATATTAATAATCGCCCTCCACCGTAGCCAAGGTCCGCTGGTACCACAGACCACGCGGCTTGTTATTACACAATCGCAAGTTTGAATCGGGAGTGTTTTGTTTATGCCCCCGATTGCATTAACCAAAGGCGGATCCGATGTATGTTTTAGGCCACAGTTTATAGTTGGTCATCGCATCCAGTTCCCAATCAGAAATTGTATTTGGTCATTTGTTTTATTGATGAGCCCGGACCCAATGATCTTATAAAGCATATTTGATAAGAGCTTATCATGTCCGGCTTGTAATCGCAATCGGAAGATTGAGTTGATCGCTTTGGTTTGTTTTAAAGCCGCAGACCCAATGAGAATTATTCGATGGAGTTTATAACTCATCACGGGTCTGTTCCCAATCGGCGGATCGGAGAATTACGAAGGTTTTATAAAGTTTTGATTTAATATATTTTGTAATGGTGGACCCCCAACAGTTTTTAAACAGATTTGATTTAATCTTATATAGTTTGTTATGTTTTAAAAATATGCGCGGCATATATATATTGTAAAGGCCCAAGAGCCTGTTTGGTATTATGTTTTTTTAATTTGCACAGCAGTGTGGGAAAAGAAAACACAACAGTGTTGTTTCAAGAGACAGAGTGTTTTGTTTGTATGAGATAGTGAAGGTTTTGTGCACTGTGTTTGAAGCAGTCACATTTTTTAAATCCCTATCAGTGAGGAAGACATTGTAATAGTTTTTTTTTGAAAGAATAGAAGTTTTTTAAGTGTGGAAACTCTGTCTCCTGTCAAGAAATTTTTATTTCTCTGTGTTAAAGAGGAGAGTATTACTCTCTCCATTGTTGTTCTGGAATTTTCAATATTCCAACATGGTATCGGAGCTAGTCTAGGCTCTTTGAAGATCAAAGAAGCTGAAGGAAAGGAGTTCTTTGTTGCAGCAGCTTCTCCAGCAGTGTGAAGACTCAGCCAAAAAGAATTCAAGGTATTTCTCTATACAGTTTATTGTGTTACTGTTGCAGAACAGTAAGCTATTTTAAATACACAGTCAAGTATTTTTTGAATCATAGTTAAGAGTGCAGAATGGTTGGAGCCAGCACTGGTATGGGTATGGGAAATATCCACCTCCCACTATTTAATGGGAAAAAATATGACTACTGGTCAATAACTATGAGAGCTTTATTTGTCTCCCAAGACTTATGGGAATTTCTTGAGGATGGCTTTGAAGAGCCAGCTAATGAAGAAGATTTTGAAGATTTAACTCGGGCAGAGAAAGAGTTGCTGAAAAGCAATAGGAAGAAAGACTCCAAAGCTCTCTTCTTATTGTATCAAGCAGTGCATGAGAGTGTGTTTCCGAGGATAGCAGCAGCCAAGAGATCTAGAGAAGCATGGGAAACTCTCAAGACATCCTATCAAGGCATGGAAAAAGTGAAGACAGCAAAACTTCAGTTGCTGAGGAGAGACTTTGAAACTCTTTGTATGAAAGAGTCAGATACTATTGACTCATTCTTCACTCGTGTGATTGGAATGGTCACACAAATAAGATCTCATGGAGAGACTCTTGAAGACAAGAGGATTGTGGAAAAACTCTTGAGGAGTCTACCCTCAAGATTCGATGTGATTGTCACCACCATAGAGGAGACTAAGGATCTCACAAAGTTCACAGTGGATGAGCTACATGCATCACTGATGACTCATGAGCAGATATTGGGTAGGAGTGAAAAATCATCTTTGGAGCATGCCATTAAGACCCAGATGTCTTTCGGAAGAGGAAGAGGGCAAGGCAGAGGAAACAAGAGAGGAAGAGGTAGAAGCCAAAACAGAGGTGGAAGGAACAATCCAGCAAATTCTCAAGGAAGGGGCAGCAATCCGAATCAGCATCAAGGCCAAGGCAGCAGCCAGCAAAGTGGTCAACAGAATGCACAAGGACAGAGGTATGATAAGTCCAATGTCCAATGTCACTATGTAAAAAATATATTCATTATGCTAATGAATGTAGAAAGAAGCAGCATGATATGGGAAGTAGAACTAGTGCAAATTTCACTAGAGAAAATATCAGCCAAGATAATCTGTTTTTAGCTTGTAATATGGATGAAGAAAAAAGTGAGGATTTATGGTTTCTAGACTCCGGTTGCAGTAACCATATGACAGGAAACTTAGCAATGTTTTCTATGCTAGATGAGAGTGTGAAGTCACAAGTCACACTAGGAACTGATAGCAAAGTTTCTGTTATGGGAAAAGGAAATGTAAACGTTATAGCAGATGTGTATTATGTTCCAGGAATGAAGTGTAACCTCTTAAGTATTGGACAACTTGTTCAAAAGGGGTACAACGTCTTTTTTGAGGATGATGTTTATACCATCATGGACAAACCACCCAGCAAACAATGTATTGCTAAAGTAAATATGACAAGGAACAGGATGTTCCCTCTCAGAATGAGAGCAGATTTGAAGAATGGTGAAGAGAAAGCAACAGTGGCACAAGAGGCTATCCAAAACGAACCAACAGATGAAAATTGGTTGTGGCACTTGAGATTTGGACATCTCAACTTTGGAGGTCTTAATTTGTTGAACATAAAATGAATGGTAAGAGGTTTACCATTGATAGAGAAGCTGGACAGCCTTTGTGAAGGTTGTATCTTGGGGAAACAACACAGAGAAAGTTTTCCTTCCGGGAAAAGCATAAGGGCAAAGGCACCCTTAGAGATCGTCCACTCAGATTTGTGTGGACCGATGCAAACTCCATCGCTTGCTAGCAGCCACTACATGTTAACATTCATAGATGATTTTACAAGAAAAACTTGGGTTTACTTTTTGAAAAACAAAAGTGAAGTGTTTGAAAGATTCTGCGATTTCAAAGCACTTGTGGAAAACCAGAGTGGGCTGCACATCAAAGTCCTAAGGACTGATAGAGGAGGTGAGTATATCTCTAAATATTTTCTACGTTTTTGTAGAGAAAATGGTATTCATAAGCAATTTACAACTAGATATACTCTGCAGCAAAATGGAGTAGCCGAAAGGAAGAATAGAACCATAATGGACATGGTGAGGAGTATGCTAAAGGCAAAGCATTTTCCTAATTATTATTGGGCTGAATCTTTACATTGTGCAGCATACATTTTGAATAGGTGTCCTACAAAAGCTGTTATGAAAAAAGTGTTGGAAGAGGCATGGAGTGGCACAAAGCAAGGTGTCACACACATGAAGGTTTTTGGATGTGTGGCTTATGCACACATTTCGGATCAGCTAAGGAAGAAGTTGGACAACAAGGGGGAGAAATGTGTTTTCATTGGATACAGTGAGGAATCCAAGGCTTACAGGTTATACAACCCATCCACCAAGAAGTTTATTGTGAACAGAGATGTTCAGTTCATTGAACAGGAAGCTTGGGATGGAAGCATAGAGAAAACAATGAATGTTAAACACTGTTTATCTTATGATGAAAATGATGATGAATTGGCTGAAATACACCCCCAAATAGTAGCACCAACACAAGAGCATCAAAGCACACCCTTGAGGAGAAATGAAGGTGCTTCTCCAAGCACACCACAAGGAGGAAATACAAGTGCTCCTTCAGGCATTTGTACACCTAATGAAAGAGGTAAGAAGTTCAGAAATTTGAATGAAATTTATGCACAAGAGGCAGCAAATGAAGGTATCAATTCTTTGTTTGCTTCATATTGTCATGTTGATGATCTTATTCATTTCGAAGAAGCTATTAAGGATAAGAAATGGATAGAAGCTATGGATGAGGAGTTAATGCCATAGAAAGAAACAAGACATGGGATTTGGTTGAACTTCCAAAAGGTAAAGATGTCATTGGAGTTAAATGGGTCTACAAGACCAAGAGTAATGCTGAAGGCAAAATAGAGAGACACAAGGGAAGACTTGTCGTCAAAGGGTATAAGCAGAAGCATGGGATAGATTATGAGGAAACTTTCGCACCGGTTGCTAGAATGGAAACCATGAGAGCAGTGTTGTCCATAGCAGCACAAAACAAGTGGAAAGTTTACCAAATGGACGTGAAGTCAACATTCCTAAATGGAGTGTTAATGGAAGAGGTATACATTGAAAAACCTCTCGTATATGAAAAGAAAGGCCAAGAGCACAAAGTGTGCAAGTTGAATAAAGCTCTTTATGGGCTAAAGAAAGCTCCAAGAGCGTGGTACAGTAGAATAGACTCCTATCTACTGGAAAATGGATTTGAAAAGTGTGAGGGAGAACCCACCCTCTACATCAAAGAAAAGGATGGTAAAATGTTGATTGTAGTTTTATATGTTGATGATGTTATTTTCACAGGTAATGATGATTACCTTATTGAAAATTTTAAAACAGTCATGAAAGAAGAATTTGAAATGACTGACATGGGTTTGTTGAGATACTTCTTAGGAATTGAAGTAGAACAAGATGAAAATGGGATTTTTATCTCACAGGAAAAATATGTTAATGAAGTGCTTGAAAGATTTAATATGTAGGGGATCAAAGCAACGATCACTCCCACAGTGATGGGATTAAAACTCAGCAGAGAGGACAACAACAAGGATTTTGATCCTAGCTTGTACAAGAGCATAGTTGGCAGCCTCATGTATTTGACTACAACTAGGCCCGACATAATGCATGCTGTTAGTTTGATTTCCAGATTCATGGAGAAGCCAAAGGATGCACATTGGCAAGCAGCGAAGAGAATTTTGAGGTATGTTAAAGGTACTAAAAGGTTTGGTATTTTATATACTGCTTCAGAATGTTCATATTTAGTTGGATACACTGACAGTGATTGGGCTGGAAGTGTAGATGATTGGAAGGGAACTTTCGGTTATGTTTTTCACATGGGTTCATGAGCCATTTCATGGGTTTCTAAAAAGCAGCCTATTGTAGCATTGTCTACAGCGGAGGCAGAATATGTGGCAGCTACAGCAACAGCGTGTCAAGCAATTTGGATGAGGAGGATGTTAAGGAGTTTGTGCCAAGAGAAGACAAAAGGAACAGTGATTTTTTGTGACAATAGCTCAATTATTGCTTTATCTAAGAATTTTGTGTTTCACAAGAGGACGAAACACATTGACACAAAATTTCATTACATCAGAGAATTGGTAAACAATGGTGAAATTATTTTGGAACACTGCAGAACTCAGTAGCAGTTTGCAAATATTCTAACCAAGCCATTGAGACAGAAGAGTTTCTAATTTTTGAGAAAATGCCTGGGTATGACTAATAACCCAGCAGTTGAAAGTAAGGGGGAGTGTTGAAATGTTACTTTCAACAGTCGTTGTGCAGAGCCGCTTTCCATTTTTTTCTCCAGGTTTATGTACTCACAGCCACTTTCTAAAATTGCTGAACAGTCAGTTTCAGATTTTGTTGGAATCGACGCAGTCTTTCATTTGAAAGGCAGTCTTTTATTTTGTTCAGGGACAGTCTCTATTTTTGGCAAAACAGAGTACTTTTATTTTTTCACACAGTCAAGCAATTATTTTTTTATGTACGCTGTGGTCCCCACAACAGTGTCTTGTTGATGTGGCGAGTTCCGCAAGCGGAACAAACATACATATACCACAACCTTTGTTTTGTTTTGGGCTGATGCGATGAACACAATCGCAATCGTTTTATATTAATAATTTCCCTCCACCATAGCCAAGGTCCGCTGGTCCCACAGACCACGCGGCATGTTATTACACAGTCGCAAGTTTGAATCGAGAGTATTTTGTTTATGCCCCTGATTGCATTAACCAAAGGCAGATTTGATGTATGTTTCAGGCCACAGTTTATAGTTGGTCATCGCGTCTGGTTCCCAATCGGAGATTGTATTTGGTCGTTTGTTTTATTGATGAGCCCGGACTCAATGATCTTATGAAGCAAATTTGATAAGAGCTTATCATGTCTAGCTTGTAATCGCAATCGAAAGATTGAGTTGATCGCTTTGGTTTGTTTTAAAGCCGCGGACCCGATGAGAATTATTTGATGGAGTTTATAACTCATCGCGGGTCCGTTCCCAATCGGCGGATCAGAGAATTACGAAGGTTTTATAAAGTTTTGATTTAATATGTTTTGTAATGGTGGACCCCCGACAGTTTTTAAACAGATTTGATTTAATCTTATATAGTTTGTTATGTTTTAAAAATATGCGCGGCATATATATAATGTTAAGGCCCGAGAGCCTGTTTGGTATTATGTTTTTGTAATTTGCACAGTAGTGCGGGAAAAGAAAACACAGCAGTGTTGTTTCGAGAGACAGAGTGTTTTGTTTGTATGAGACAGTGAAGGTTTTGTGCACTGTGTTTGAAGCAGTCACATTTTTGAAATCCCTCTCAGTGAGGAAGACATTGTAATAGTTTTTTTTTGAAAGAATAGAAGTTTTTTAAGTGTGGAAACTTTGTCTCCTGTCAAGAATTTTTTATTTCTCTGTGTTAAAGAGGAGAGTATTACTCTCTCCATTGTTGTTCTGGAATTTTCAATATTCCAACATCCAACAGTGAAAGTCCAAGATGTTTTCCATGTTTTATTTCTTCAAAGATTTGTAACGAATGTTGATCATGTTATTGATTGGTCTGTATTGCAAGTGGAACCATGAGGAGAATTCCAACCAGAACCTTAGTGCATATTGCAATGGAAACAACTCATGCTCTGGAACCAATAATTCAAGTAGGTTAAAGTGCAGTGTGAGAAATTTGGGTCCAATGAAGCTACATGGGAGATAACTGATGAGATGTGGGCTATGTATCCTTCATTTTTTGCTGGTGGAGGAAAATAATTTTTGGTATTTATACATATTTATGTATGGATGCTATTGTAAATACCGCAATGAGATCTGTTATAAAGCTCCAATAAGCAGTATGGATTTCATATTGTCATGTTTGTCATAATGTTTTTTCTTTTGAGCAGGTTGTTATTGTAAACACTGCAACAAGCTAGGTTATAAATCTCCATAAGTAGTATGTTTTGCTTTTCAACAATGTTTCTAGTTGTAGGTGTCATAGAACATCGAGGACGGTGTTCCCCTAAGGGAGAGGGGTATATAATAGCCCTGAGTTAAAATTTCATGTAATAAAGTTAATAAAAGAAAAATAAGACCATGGTCAAGGGAAACTTATTCCAAGTTGAATGATGGGAAAAATATCCTAGTGGGCATCACTTAATGTGTTTATGGCTAAAGGGAAAATGGAAAAGGCCTTGAAAAGAGAAAAATGTATTTTTGGCATTTATTTTATGAAAATAAAGGAAATTAGGAGAAAAGGAAGGTAAAAGGTTAGAAGTTGCATGTGAGGAGGAAAATGAAGGAAAATAATGGAAAATAAAGAAAACAAAGGCCTCATTAATAAAAGACATCATAGAATCACTTGGTATCATTGTGTCAGTTTAGTTATGGAATTGGTTTTCAGAGAGGAGAAGAGCACCAAGAGGAGAAGGAAATCAAGAAAGAAAAGGAAGGACAAGGAAAGCAAATGAAAGCAAGGATAAAATAAGAAAGAGTTGGATCAATGAGTTTTAGCGGGAACACTTGCTAGTAACAGGTTGCATGTATGATTTCCTAGTTGATTTTGACATGCACGGTATGTGCATTTTGGTATTTGATTTATTTATTTTTAGTGGCATGGATTTTGTCGAGTTTAGACACTGGGTTTTAGCCTTGCCTTGCCATTTCCTTATAGCCATGGTGTGATGGGATTATTTCTCGGTTGAGATTTGGATTGCTAGAAAGTTTTGGATCCGGGAGAGGTGGTCTTAGGAAAATCCCAAGGGTTGGGGGTGGAGGTGGTTTTCTCTGGGAAACCCTCAACAAGGTGGGTGGAGACAAGAAAATTCCTCAAGGGATGGTGAGGGAGTTCTATGGCATCCAAGCTCAGTTTGGTTTTGTGATCTCGACACCAGTTTAGGTGACATCATATTATGATGAGGGGTGGAGGTGGTTTAAACTCTGGATTACCTTAGTTTTTTTTGGAATGGTTTTTCCCATGAGATCCCACATTCAAGCTTGGAATATGGCACGAGGGTGATTGGATGAAATAAATATTTGGTTCAACCCAATCTAAGGCTGGGTGGTATGTGGAAGTCCCAGACCTGGTTGGATTTTACATATGTTTAATAAGAGTTAAGTTTCTCTTACTTTTGATGAGTAAATATACTTTCTATTAAGTGGATTTAATGGTTGTTCTATCATTTTTATTTATCTAGTTATATGTTGGCTATAAGCATGGTTATATGACAAATCTTAGTCATGACTCTCTTCATTTTTTTACTTATAACTGAATGAATAATGAATAAATGACCTAATTGGTGTTATGAAAACTACTGTTAGAAGAGATAGGTCCTTCTTGTTAAACCTCAAATAAATTTTCAAATATTTATGTTTAGATATGCATTCATGACCTGTAGGTTGCATGTTTACCAACTGTTTGACGGAATTTCAATCCCGGCTGGGAAAGGTGAGGTCAAGTCCTGATTCAATTTTTTTTTATATAAGCTTTGTTTCTATGTCATTCATCATTTCTAGAAGTTTCACTAAGTTCTATGTAGAAATTTTAATAACTGATATGTTATACACCAAGATTCTCCTGATCACACACTATTTTAACTTCGTGCACAATACAGAATCTCTTCTACCATTGATCATTAATTGCAGAAATAAAAACAATCGCATGCGCAAATTAAAACCATAAACAATCACACATATGAACACAGTATTTTATGGGAAAGCTTAAAGCTAAAAACCCCCAACTATCTGTATATTATATGTCATATAGATCATGTAACAATCATTATACAAAGCTCCTCACAAAGCTCTCAGTACAATCTCCAATTGCTACACACTAATCAAGCCCGATCTAGCAAATCACATGCTCCAATCTCTGCCACCTGATAGCCTGCCTCTATTGCACAATCACTGCTGAATAATGGCTCTGAATGAACTCTAATTGGTCCAGCCTTTCTCACAAAATCCTCATTGGCATCTCCAATCACTGGTTGTTGCAAATCATGCAACAATATAGTCACAACTGATAGTCACACTGCTCTTTCACCTACCTCTTCATTGGTCTCCACTGAAACTGTCCATGCACTGTAGTTAACTGATGTATTCTTTAGTTGATTAATGAGTTAATAATTAATTCACACCACTCTCACTAGTGTATCAATAAGTTAGAATAGATACAACTAGCTCAACTATGTCTAACTCAGTTAAACTGAACACAACTCCATCAACTACCTCAATAACTCCACCAAACTCTGTCACATGAGTTCTAACTAAAGTATCCATGCAATAGCTCCACTTAACCCTCAGGAATAGCGTAATTCCTTCTGTCAGCTCCTGTGCCACATCTGTGCACTTAACTGAAGTGCTCCACGAGAATAAGATAATGTTTATAGTCCAAATATTATTAAGAGCTAATAATATTCGACATATCTATTTTTAGACTAGCAATCTAAAAATAGATTCCGCCTAATATGTCTAAAAATAGAAGTCCATCTATTTTTCCAACTTGACCAACCATCCACAAATAGCATCCTGCAACTCATAGAATATGATCGACATGTATAAAAATAGACATAGTCTAAAAATAGACTTTGCGCCAAAAATAGCCTGCGGGCCCACTTAGTGAAGGCGACTTCTTTCCACTAAGCTCATCATCTTGTTGCAATCTCAACACTCCCTCTCAACAAGATAAGGATTATCTGCAACCCCTATCCTGCCCCTGTGGTATTCGAATTTGCTCTTGGTGAGCGCCTTCGTCAAGATATCAGCATCCTGATCCTCCGTAGGAATGTATGAAAGTAACATGATCTTCTGCTGCACACAATCTCTGATATGATGATACCGGATGTCAATGTGTTTAGATCTATCATGAAATACTGGATTAACCGAGAGTTTGATGCAACTCTGATTATCACAATATATCATAGTAGGATCTAAGTGTGAACCGAACAACCCAACCAGGATCTTCCTCATCCATATAGCCTCACATGCAGCCAAAATTGCTGCCATATACTCGGCCTCTGCTGAACTGAGTGCCACGGATCTCTGCTTCCTGTTGTACCAAGAAACTGCTGTCGACCCGATACTAAAAATCCCTCCAGATGTGCTCTTTTGGTCCATTGGGCTCCCTGCCCAATCTGCTTCACCTCATCCGATTGTCTGTACCATAATCCATATCCCAATGTGCCTCTGAGATATCTCAATACATACTTGTCTTCCTTCCAAAAGAGCTTGGTAGGCTTAACCATAGCTTGTGAAAGTTGGTTAACAGCATAGCATATGTCGAGTCGTGTATTGTCCAGATACATAAGCAACCCCACCAACTGTCGATAAACAGTGGCATCCACTACCTCTGCCAATGTAGCATCCTCTTTCCTCCAACCACCAGGAAGAGGAGTGTCAATAGGCTTGCAGCCATGCATGTTAAACTTCTCCAGTATCTCCCGGGCATACTTGCCTTGAGACACAAACAGTCCATCACTGCACTGCCAAATTTCCAATCCCAGGAAATAATGAAGGAGGCCTAAGTCCTTCATCTCAAACTCCTTTGCAAGATCAACCTTGCATGAGAGTATCAACAGTTCATCACCCGTCAAAATCAAATCATTTACATAAAGTACAATGATTAGCAACTTACCCTCCACCACAATCTGGTATAGGTTCGGATCCGCCTCACTCTTGGAGAATACAAGTCCAGTGAAATAACTGTCTATCCATGTGTACCAAGCACGAGGTGCTTGTTTCAACCCATACAACGCTCTCTTTATCCTGCACACGTGTGAATCGCTGCTGAAGATCTCGAAACCTTCGGGCTGCTCTATGTACACCTCCTCCTCAATCACTCCGTTGAGGAACGCAGTCTTCACATCCATATGATGAATGTGCCACCCCATCTGTGCTGAGAAAGAAAGAATCGTCTGTATGGAAGAATACCTTACGACAGGTGCAAAGGTTTCCTCATAATCGATCCCCTCAATCTGTGAGAAGCCTCGGGCAACAAATCTTGCCTTGTACTTCTCCACACTCCCGTTAGCTGCTTGCTTCACTTTGTAGATCCATCTTGAACCCACCACTGATTTCCCTTCCAGCCTTGGGACAATCTCCCATGCACTGTTTCTGACAATCGAATCATACTCTTCCACCATGGCATCTACCCATGCGGGATCCTCCACAGCTTCCTCGAAAGAGGATGGATCTGTCACGATACACTTGCTCATAAGATCCATGAGACAATGTGTCAGTCGAGTATTTTGGAAGTACGGCGTTGATGTGGGTGCTCCCTACAATCCTCTACGCATCTTGGGCCGGTCACTCGGCTTACGTAGTGCACTTCCGCCCCTACGATGGTTGACGGCTGCATGAGTGGTCTCTTCCACTCCATGAACCTCCTCTTGTGGGTGATCCACATCCACGGGGCTCATCCTTAGGAACTAATAGCTCCTCATCGCAGTGAAGCTCCTCTCAAGTGAACACTTCATGTTTTTCTCCTCGCAGGGTGATATCCCCTTGCACAACGAGTCTTACGTAGAAAATACACGATAGTTGTGGGGTGTGTCGATGTACCACAAATATCCCAACCTCTGGGTCGGCTCTAGCTTCTTCCTGGCATCCTTCATCACATGAATGTAAACAGGTGAAACAAAAATCCTCAAATGGGAAATATCAGGCTTCTTACCAGAAAACGCCTCCTCGGGTGTACTCATGCAAAGTATCTTGTGAGGACAGTGGTTTTGCACATGAACTGCTAGATTGCATGCCTTAACCCACAAGTGTATGGGAAGACCCTGATCATGCAACATCGCCCGTGCAACACCCATGATCATTCTATTCTTCTGCTCAGCGACCCATTCTGCTATGGGTTATGAGGCACTATGAGCTCTCTTCGAATTCCTTTTGTGCTACAAAAGTCCTTGAATTCGCCAGAGATAAATTCACCACCATTGTCGCTCCTAAGAGCCTTCACCTGCTTCCCGTTATTTTCTCAGCAGTGCCTTTAATTCCTGCAGACTTGAGTATGTCTCAAGCTCTTCTTATGAAGATCCGGCCTCGAGAAAATCATCAACAAATATCCACATTACACATTAGCTGTTGCATCGACTGCTGAGAAAGGTCCACACACGTCTGTGTGAATTCTCTCAAGGATCGTCATGGCGCGACTATCCTTCTCATGAAAGGTGGCTTTCAAAAATTTTCCCAAAGTACATCCCTTGCACTGATCTGACTGTGCAAGTGTACCTTTGGGAAGCCCAGTCGAAATCTACTGCAGTATCTTCAAAGCTCCATGGTGAAGGTGGCCCAATCTCCGGTGCCACAACTCGTCATCATCCTGGCTCACCACTCCTTCTGCCTTGCCTACTATTGTTGCGCAACCATCTACCTGCAATTGATAAAGGTTCTTAACTCGAACCCCTATCCTCCAGGTTTCACCAGTTGCCTTACTGTGCAGGAAAGCCTTTCCCTCACTAAAGACAACATCATATCCCTTGTCTTATAACATGGCCACCGAGATTAGATTCTTCTTCAATCCTGGAACATGCATCACTTCCTTCAATACGAAGGGTTTACCAGACTCCCTCTCAAAGTGGGTACGTCTGAGACGCCTTTGTGACATCTACCATCATCGCCCCGTCTCGATGTGCCTCCAAGATCTTTCTCATCATATCGATCGCTTAAATGTTTGTCTCCGGTCATATGAAAATACGCTGCCTTTCTGCAACCTGAACCCATCATGCCACCCAAGAACATACGATCGGTAATCCAAACTCAGGCCTCAGGGCTGGACTCTGTTCTACAGATCCAACAACCTGCTTATTTTTCTTCTTCTGTGGATAATTAGTGGAATAATGTCCATGTTGGTGATAGTGAAAGCACTTCACCTTGGACATGTCCTACTTCTTGCCTTTCGCACCAGATTGAGAAGCATTCTTCTTGCTCTTCCCCTTTCTTGCTTTGGCAGCCAAAGCACAATTTTCTTCATCTGAGTTATTTGATGAGGATCCGTCCCTGGTACTTCGCCTTATCTCCTCTTGCACAAGATCCGACCAAAGTCGCTCCCATCCTGGCAATTTCTCCCGACCATTGACAGAGTCCTGATAGGAATGCCAACTCTTCGGAAGCCCAATGAGAGCCAAGCTCACCAAGTCCTCATCATCTACAGTCACCCCCACACTTCCCAACGCATCCCTGAATTGGATGAACTTCGTGAGGTACTTGGGCATACTGTTGCGTTTCTCCATTTTTATGTTCTTGAGTTTATCCTTGAGCGCCAACTTCCTCTGGTCGCTCTTGCTTTGGAATAGGTCTGTCAACGCTTTCCACATCAAGAATGGAGAAGCCTTACCATGAAGGCTGGACACTATGTGATCCTTTACACCTTCCAACAGAATTATTCGACACTTTGTTGTCTTCTTTTGCCATGCGTCAAGTGCGGCAGCATCGCTAGAAGCAGGTTTTGGAATTTCTGCATCTGTGAACTCCTTCAACCCATTGTCATCCAGCACTGCCTCCATCCTGTCCTTCCATGCAATATAATTTGAGTTTCCCTCAAGGGCATACTCCAATTGCAATCCGTTGAAAGACATCTCAACTTCGACACCAAGAAAACACTGTTGCAAATTCGAATTCCACTAGCACAAAACTCAACTGCTTCAATGTTTTGCAATTGCTCCAATGATCAATATCGCTCCGATACCATGTATAAATTTGAATAACTGATATGTTATACACCAAGATTCTCTCGATGGCACACTATTTTAACTTCATGCACAATACAGAATCTCTTCTACCATTGATCATTAATTGCGGAAATAAAAACAATCGCATGTGCACATTAAAACCATAAACAATCACACACATGAACACAGTATTTTATGGGAAAGCTTAAAGCTGAAAACCCCCAAATATCTATATATTATATGTCATAGAGATCATGTAACAATCATTATACAAAGCTCCTCACAAAGCTCTCAATACAATCTCCAATTGCTACACACTAATCAAGCCCGATCTAGCAAATAACATGCTCCAATCTTTTCCACCTGATAGCCTGCCTCTACTGCACAATCACTGCTGAAGAATGGCTCTGAATGAAATCGAATTGGTCCAGCCTTGCTCACGCAATCCTCATTGGCATCTTCAATCACTGGTTGTTGCAAATCATGCAACAGTATAGTCACAATTGATAGTCACACTGCTCTTTCACCTACCTCTTCATTGGTCTCCACTGAAACTGTCCATGCACTGTAGTTAACTGATGTATTCTTTAGTTGATTAATGAGTTTATAATTAGTGAATTAATTAATAATTAATTCACACCATTCTCACTAGTGTATCAATCAGTTAGACTAGATACAACTAGCTCAACTATGTTTAACTAAGTTAAACTGAACACAACTCCACCAACTACCTCAATAACTCCACCAAACTCTGTCACATGAGTTCTAACCGAAGTATCCATGCAATAGCTCCACTTAACCCTTAGGAATAGTGTAATTCCTTCTAGCAGCTCCTGTGCCACATCTGTGCACTTAACTGAAGTGCTCCAAGAGAATAAGATAATGTTTATAGTCCAAATATTATTAAGAGCTAATAATATTCGACATATCTATTTTTAGACTGGAAATCTAAAAATAGATTCCGCCCAATTTGTCTAAAAATAGAAGTCCATCTATTTTTTTCCAACTTGACCAACCATCCACAAATAGCATCCTGCAACTCATAGAATATGATCGACATGTCTAAAAATAGACATAGTCGAAAAATAGACTTGCGCCAAAAATAGCCTGCAGGCCCACTTAGTGAAGGCGACTTCTTTCCACTAAGCTCATCATCTTGTTGCAATCTCAACATTCTAGGCAAAGGCTTGAGTCCTAGCCCTGAAAAAAGTGGCTCAAAATTCGGGTTCCCTGGCATAGAACTGACTGTAAAAGTCCATAGTCACTGGGAGGCAGGCCTATGCGAGTGACTAGAGGGCTATCGTTGCTTGCATGCCTTGGAAAGGGAGAGACTGAGGCTATAGTTCAATGAAAAATAGAGTTATCTCCGAGGTTGGACACATGGAGGGGTTGGGTTTCTCCCAGAGGTCCTGTAATACCTGATAGAAGTCAGTAAGGTCTTAAGTTGTTGGCTTCATTTCCTTAAGTTCATATAGGAATCTTATCCTTATCATAGTGACCCTCAACTCATTTTTACCCTGGGTAAAATGGTGAAAGCGGGTTAATGCGAGAGGAGGCGGTTACAGAGGACAAGCTCGCTCATTCATGCTCGAAAAGACAGAAAAAAGAGCCTACACTAGACAGACACACATGGGCTAATGTTTTCCTTCCTTCATTTATGATACTCTGGGAAAAAAACTCTCCTTCCCCCTCCTCTTTTCCATTTTCTTCCTCAAAAGTTGGGCCACATTTTCATAGCGAATTTACTAGATACCAAGGCGTAGAATTTCTCACTGAGAGGCCACCTTATCACTTTCCAATTTTCTACTTGGAGGTCCATTGATTCTTCTCTAGTGAGCCAAAGTTAAAATAATTTCACATTCATTTTCACTGTTAGTCACTCAGGTACCTACCTTCTCTCTATCTTTGAATACTGAATATAATAGGTATGTCTCTTATCAAACTTTGTGATTCTCCTATCAAACTAGTAAAGACTATCACTGCCTCCAGTTCTTGTTTAATTACTGTCATCTATATATATTATCTAATTATTTAAGTTTTTGTTAATTTATTTAAACGCTTAATTTTTTATAACATTATTACTTAAGATGAATTTTTAAATATTAAATGAATTTAAATTTTAAACTATCATTAAAATAATGTATGACTCACATAGATAAAACTTTATTTTCAAAAAAAAAAATTCCAACAAAACCATATACAACTAATTTTTCTTTTGTCTTTATATCCTATCACCAAAAAATAATTCTGGATCCTCATGATCATTTACTCAGCTGATTTGGTTAGTTTCTTTCATATTCCTAAACAAAATTATATATACATATAATAGAAAGCTTGTAAAATCTATATATCCTCATGTTCATACACACTAAATATTCCTCCATAGTATTTTGCATATTGTTTGAAGTGTGTAGACTTGTGATTTTTGATCGAAAAATTAATTTAATTTATTTATTTTAGTCATTAAATTTTGAACATTTTTATTTTTATTTATTTATTTTTATTTTTTTAAGCATTTTCATATATATATATCTTAATTAAATTATTTAAAATTAAAAATACTTTTTTAATTAATAAATAAAATTTTCACTAATAATTAAATTTAGGTTAAAATCATAATTATATTTTCACATTTATCAAATATTATTATAAAATTATAATTTATTATTCAACGTGCTAATTACCATGTATCAAGTTAATAAGTGGAAGAGCAGGTAGATTAAATTGAATTATTTCTAAAGAATTAAGGATCTACGATTATCTGTACGATATATGCAATGACAAGGTATGGAATTATTTTCTTCTTCATTGTATTTAATTATACTATTTTCTTCTTCATTGTATTTAATTATACTATATTATTTGTTGGTTAATATGGTAAAAAATATTAAGAAATCCTAAATATTTATATTCTGATTAGAATTTAAAAAATATATTTTGCATTTTTATTAATCAAACAGATTTTAAATTAGGTTTAATATTAAAAAAGTGCACTTAAAAAATTAAGTTTTACATTATATGTATTTAGCAAATAAACTTTAATCAAACTAGACCATTTTTCCATATTTATTGTTAGGGTCGTTTTGCTAAGCTTGACTTAGTTAAGTTACAAGTGGTTTATGAGATCTATATTTACAAGAACCCATGGTATTCATATGGAATATAGCCTAAAGGCAGGAAGACTCCATGATAAATTAGTCCTTTGGGGCTAGTGGGATCCAAGGAATGGTGTCTTTAGACACCACCACTTCTCTCAATGTTTCATGATCCTAACAACTGGGAGTCTGATGAATATTAGAACAAAATGAGGTGATGATATATGGAGAGAGAGGTCAAGTAGCGAGAAAGAGTATGACAAGATATGGATCAATAAAGCTAGAGATGCAGTGAGAGAATGATCGCATAGATGAGAAAACGAAGATGGAGTCAATGGTTTGACATTCAGTTAAGGAACCAACAAGCGATGAAATCCACATTGATTTTATGACACTAGTGGTGTGTGAACACCCAAAGGGTTTTGGTCTAAGGTGTATTTCCCCAAGAAGTCATAAGACCTATTGGTTAGGCATACATCTTGTGTAGGAACCTGCATTGTTGTAAGGCCTTAAAATTATTATTGGACATACATGTAATGCAATGGAACATGGAGTCATCAAGTTATGGAATGAACTACTTGGATAGGTACTAGGGTGGTAGGTACTCTAGCATCCTAGCTTCACAGGGGGGAATGTGAGATCTCAAGTGAGATGATGAATGATTGGGTCGAAATGCTTAAGGGGTATTATTAGGGTGGTTTAGGTAAACTTGACTCGATCAAGTTACCATTGGTTTAAATGTAGAAAGGCTCCCAGTAAATTCATCCTTATGATTAGAGGGAACATAACAAAGGTATCTTTAGACACCACCACTTGTCTTGGTGTTTTGAGAAACATTTCATATATGTAGCACAAAGCTACAATGGTTATGGAAAAATTTAATGAAACCCATTAAAAGGGTGCAAGTTGTGTTGATGAGAGATCATGTGGATTTAGTAGTTGCAAATAATTTTAGAATGCCAGGTCAAGATATAGATAAAAATTGCTAGAGATGTAGCAAGACAGTGGTAGTATAGACCAAATAATGAAGACAAAGTTAACAATTTGAAATTTAGTGAAGAAGTTAGTGTGTAACATCCTATAAAATCACTCAAAATAACTGAGAGTTACACGATAAGAAAAATCATAGATCAAAACTCAGAGCTCCACATTTTTTAGTCTAGCTAAATAGTTTGGCTATGAGGTGGAGGAATTGCTTCTGTTCGTCGGTAGAGGTGGAGGAATTGTTGTGTCAACTCAGCGCCCTCCCCATTAGATGGAATCTCTGAGACAGATCCTTATGATCATCCCCGATTGAATATTTGTTAGGATGTTTGGTACAGTTAGAAGTGCTTCTATATATATTCTTCATTATGGTAAAATTAGAAGTGTTTATATATATATTCTTCATCATGGTACAGTTAGAAGTGATTCTATATATATTCTTCATCATGGAATAGTTAAAAGTGTTTCTATATATATTCTTCATCATGGTACAATTAGAAGTGCTTCTATATATTCTTCATCATGGAAGATTTACATTTTTTATGTTTTCAATTTTACTAAAGCATGCATATTTTATCTTTTTGGTTTTGAACCTTTGATTTCTTAGGAAGAAACACATGCTCTTAACCATCACCGAGGCTTCACTCAATGAACCTCTAACATATCACGTGCAATCATAGCATATTAAACAATACCCTTAATTTTAGTACATATTGGAAAATGTCTCTAAAAATCACATTATTTAACCGCCTACCAATATAAACCCAATACACCTTCCCAATTTAAAAAGGCCTTACTTTCACTATATATTTTAGTTATATTTATTTTCATTAACATTTTTTATACTTACTTATATTTTTTCATTAACTTTGAGTTCCATTTTTTATACCTGCTAATATAAAAACCCTTTACTCCCTATATATACCCCAATATATTATGTCATTATTTTCTCATTATATATCCCCCAATATAAACCCACGCACTATAGTATTGCTCCCACAATGAAGTCCCATGTTAACCATTAGGAAAACTCAAACTATATTACCCTTAATTAAATGTTCTTTTTGTTATGAAATATTTTTACATTGTTTGTATATTTTACATTAAATTATGAATGAATATCGTAAAGATCTATTTATATATACATATATTTCTTAATCACTAATAAAATATTATCTAACATAAGTTTATATCAATTTTATATTTAAAAATAAAAAATTATTTATATTATAAATAATATTTTAATATGAACTTTAAATAAAATATTTGAATATTTATGTCAATAAATATAAGTAGATATATATTTAAAATATATTAATAATAAAAAAACATTTGATTATCTACGATATAAATTATGAATAAAATATTATAATTACGCCGAAGGTGTTCCTTAATGAGCTTTGCTGGGATGAACAGTGCTCCCATCCAATCTCATAGCTCCACCTATCACCCTTCCACCCTCTCAAAATTCGACACATGGCGGTTGCTACACCCTCTTGTTGTCATCTCCTTCCCGCGCGCGTCAGGCCGTTCGTGCCCGTGCTGTGTCGATCAAGTGCTAGTCGCGACTGACGAAAGAATTGATTGCTTATTCTTCCAATCTTTGCATTTATGACCCCTGCTCTGCGTATGGAACAAGCCATCAGCTTCAATCTCTGCCAGATAAAAAGAACGGACATGGTCTGAGCTTAGTTTTAATGCACACCACCTTGGTTGTTATAAAATTTAATATTGTTATGCTGGGCTGAGGAGATTGCTGAGTTCTTGAACACAGAATGAGTCTGAGCTTGGATAACATAGGGGAGGAAATGGATTCGTTTTTAGTTGAACTACCCGATTTTCCTCCTCCTCCTGAAACCCCTAAAGAACCCATGGAATTCTTGGCTCGTTCATGGAGTATTTCGGCTTTGGAAGTTTGTAAAGCTTTGGCACCATTGAAGTTACAGTGCGAAGAAGAAGACGAAGTTGTCGAAGCAGGGGAATTAACGAATTCCAAGGTTGAAGAATGGCGTCCTTTTACTGTGGGTTCGTCACAGACATCGCAGCTGGTTATGGAAAATATTCTTTCACAGTCTGTAACTGTTTATGCGTTCATTAATTTGTTTAAGAAAAAGCCATTAAAGATATTATGTCTGATTCCGATTCTTACAGGTGAGCAAACAAGCTAAGCCAGAAAAATCATGGCGGGTTAAAGCTGAAAAGAAGGGCAAGAAAAAAGACAAGTACCATGCTCAGAATGCTAAGGTCCAAGCCGCCATGTCAGTGGGAGGAGTGGCCGCAGCTATGGCCACTGTAGCGGCTGCAATGGCGCGTTGTCAAGGCAATGGGGGATAGTCGAAGACGAGCATGGCTGTGGCATCGGCTGCAGTCCTCGTTGCAGCACAGTGCATTGAGAAGGCAGTGTCCATGGGAGTTGATCGCCAACAACTGGCTTCTCTTCTTTCTTCTGCTATTAATGTAAAGACCCCTGGAGATATCGTCACTTTGACGGCCAGAGCAGCCACAGGTACTGCAGCTGGTCCATGGTTCCAAAATTTTCTTGTTCAGTTCAAAAGTTTAAAAAATTTCATGGAGTTCTTATCATTATGAACAGGCACAGGGAAGTAGTATTTTCAACTAATATCTACCATCATCATTGATGGGTTGTTGGATGATTATTTCCTTGAGTACTCACAGACCTCTAACATCATGCTTCATTGGACGCTGGATAAGTAATTTCCCAACTTTTAGTGTGTAAAATATAGTATTAAGCTGCTCACACCTGGGAAAAACGGTGGACTGGAGAAAATTTCTAGGAAACTGTGTGCGGACTGTGGAGTCCATTGCAATTTTCTCAAACAGTTTGTCTCCAACATAAATTTAAAACTCTGAAAATATGCATTCTAAAATAGCATTAAAGCTAACTAGTCGGAGCGCTTGACCTAGATCCCTGCTGGTCTCCTCTGCGTTTGAGGCCGCAGGCCTTCCTCGGCCCCTGGCTTGCTCTGTCGGTGGGCTCTGTCTTGGTGCTAAGACTTCCATGACCCCCTCTGTTCTGCGTCGTATGGTGTTTGCGCGGCGCTCTGGCTCTGACACGGCGCATTGATCTCCTGCGCGGCGCATATCTCTCTGACTTTCTCTTGATTGCCCTCTTGTTTGTTGCGTCGAAGGGCGTCGCATTTGCATCCTCCTTTGAGCAGGGTCCTCAGATTTTGAGCTTTTCTGTTCTTGCTCGTCTCCTTGTATTTGCGCGGTGCTTTCTTTGTTGTGCGGCGCTTTGTTTTGCTGCGCGACGCATTGAACAGCTGCGCGGCGCTTGGAACTTCATACAAAATCTTCCTGTCTCTTGGCTTATTTGAATCTTAGGAATGATGCGCTTTCTGCCTGCGCGTTTTTCCTAGCTTTTTGCTGACGCTCAAGGACCGTCATGGCCTCTCCTAATGCTACTTCGGAGGGCCCCGCTGATCATTCGGCTGCAGATGCCTTCTCTGCTCTGGTTAAATCGTTACAGCCCCAACGACCTCGACCTATGCTTTCGAAGTTTGTTAAGAAGTTAGATGGACTGCAAGAGGTTGAGCTACCTCCAACTCTTCTTCGAATGGCTGCGCTTGCTCTTACTGATCGGGGACTCATTGGTCAATTCACTGGCTTATGGCCATCTCCGAAAACAGTTCAACGCTGGATAGAAAGGAAATGGGCAGACAAAGTTAATGGTAAAATCTCCATTCGCTTCTGCGGAAAAGGTTATTATACTTTCCATTTTGAATCTAGAGCAGACAAAGACTTAATATTCAGAAATGGCCCTTATTTTATGGACTCCCGTGGACTGTATCTGAATAAATGGACTCCTGACTTTGATCCTGAGTTGGATGTCCCTAATGCAGTCTCAGTTTGGGTTCGGCTTCCGCATATCCCGCTCCACTGTTGGGGGGATGACTCGGTTCGTGCCATTGGCAATGCTGTTGGGAAATACATTGATAGGAGCGAGCCCAAGGATAATATGCAGGCATGTGCGCATATTTGTGTTGAAGTCGACCTCGGCAAGGGTCTCCCAGAGGCAATCAGGCTAAAGGTGGATGATTGGACGCACATTCAACAACTAGACTACGAACAAATTCCTTTTAAATGCAAGGTATGTCATGAATATGGCCATTTTTCCAATCGCTATTCTAAATTAGTTAATACTAAACCTGTTCAATCTGAAGAGCAATGGGAAATCGTTAAAAAAAAGAAGACTGCAGCTGGCCTGAAAGCAATCCCAGAAGCTGCCCCTTCTAAAGCTGCACCCTCAAAATCTACCCCCATCTCTTCTCCTCCCAAGACCTCTCCCTCAGCTGCTCGTCCCTCCTCCTCTTCCCTTGGCCCTTCCCTCAACCCAGGCCCACCCTATGACCCTCCTTTGGTCTCCTCAAACCCTTTTGATGCCCTCTCTCTTCCTGAAAATGATCCCCCGACTTCCCTTGAAAATGACCCCCCCATCGTTTTCTCCCTTTCTCAATCCTCTCCCTCCCACTCCCTTGACCCCCTCCCATCCCGATCAACCAGAAGCTCCTCGAAAGAGCATGGGATCAATCTAGAACATCATAAAAAAGGACCTGGCAGAAGGACTAGCAGACAGCAAAGGGACGAAAATGCCCAAAAAGATATTGCCATGGGAACTCAAAATCCCATAGAAAACTATATATTGGGACAAAATAGCAAAGAAATAGCACAAAAGTAGAAAGGGGGACGAGCATCCCTCCGAACCCCATACACTCAATGATGAAAGTTATATCATGGAATTGTAGGGGTCTGGGGCACCCCTCAAAATTTTTTTCCCTGAAAGATATTATAGATCATGAGAAGCCAGGAATATTAATGATTCAGGAGACAAAACAAAGACTGCAAGAGATAAAAGAAACTATTGATCAGCTTAGACATTATGATGGACATATTTGTGAAGCAAGAGGAGCTTCTGGTGGAATCACTACTATCTGGAACAAAAATGTGTGGATATGCATATCCAACACTATCAGTCAATTTTGGGTTAGAGTCACCTTAGAAAAGCAATCAGAGTACAAACAAATAGTCATTTATAATATTTACTCACCGAACCATTTTAGAGACAAAGAGCAGTGTTGGGCCGCTCTACAAGAAGACATCCAAGCTGAAAACAACAACAATATCATCCTTGGGGGAGATCTCAACCTTATATTACACTCCAATGAGAAAAGAGGAGGTATGTTTACATTTGATCCTTATAGAGCAAAGCTGGAATACATCATGCAAGATCACGACCTAGTTGATATCATTCCAAAAAACCAGAGGTATACTTGGAATAACCGCAGATTGGGGAAAGATAACATAATGGAGCGGTTAGATAGAATTCTGATAAATACCAATCTTCTCTCTGAGTTCTCCACTGCTTATGCTGAAATTATTCCTTATTTAGCTTTCGATCATTACCCCACCAGTATTGTTCTTGAGACACACTGCACCTTGGGACCGTTTCCCTTTAAATATAGCTCTCTATGGCGCAACAATCCAAGTGTGGATCAGATTGTTATAACAGCATGGCAACGACACATAGAAGGATCACCGGGTTTTATTTGGGAATGTAAATTGAAAAATACAAAATATGCCTTGAAGGAATGGGTGAAACAGCATTATAAAGAACCAGAAAATACAAAATCTGATATAAAAAACAATCTGAAAGAAAATCACAGGAAAATAGAGGAGAATGGGCTCTCCCAAGAGAATAAAGCACTTAAAAGTGATTTATACTATCAGTTGTTCCGTGCCAATCGAGAAGAAGAGCAGAAATGGAGATTAAAATCAAGGCAGCTTTGGCTCCAAGGAGGAGATAAAAACTCTGCTTTCTTTCATAAGCAAGCAACTGTCAGGAAAGTCAAAAATAATATCACCATGATCAATGATGAGGAAGGTCTCCCTCAAAATACCCAAGCAGCCATCAAACAAACAGCTTCAGCATACTACCGCTCTCTCTTAACAGAAACAAAGGAAACAGAGGATTATTCCAATCTCCTACAGCACATCCCCAAAGGAATCAGTGAGGAAATCAATGCAGATTTGGCTAAATAAATCACTGAAGAAGAAATACAAAAAGCCATTTGAACGCTTCAGCCAGATAAAGCCCTAGGTCCAGATGGCTTCCCTATCTGTTTCTACAGAACTTACTGGGGAAAAATTAAAAAATATCTTGTCAAGATGCTAAGATGGACTCAACGCAATTGCAAAATAGGAGGGTTTACCAATGCCACCCATCTTGCTCTCATTCCTAAGGATAATAGACCCTTGTCCTTTGCTCGTTTTCGACCCATTTCGCTGTGTAATTCTTCTTACAAAATCCTGACAAAAATCTTGGCTACGCGCCTTAAACCTCTCCTCCCCTCTCTTATTTCTGAAAATCAAGGGGGTTTTTTGGCCAATAGACAAATCTCGGACTCCATCCTTCTTGTCCAAGAGGCTATACACTCCAGCCAAGCAAGAAATGAGAAAGGCTTCATTCTAAAGCTAGACTTAGCCAATGCTTTTGATCGTGTCTGACATTCCTTCCTATTTTCCGTTCTAGAAAAAATGGGATTTGCCACAGCCTTCATCAACCTCATTAAAGCCTGCATTACTGGCCCATGGATCTCCCCTCTTATTAATGGTAGACCTGGACCAACCTTCCAATCTTCTCGAGGACTAATACAAGGCTGTCCTTTGTCACCCTATCTATTTATCCTGATGGCTGAATCCTTCAGCAAAGCTCTGGATTTCAACCGTCGCATGGGCCTCATCACCGGAATTAAATTTGATAATGGAGTCAAGAACATCAATCATTCTCAATTTGCTGATGATACTCTTCTAATGGGGGGAGCATCAAATATCATAGCTAGCCGCTTCAAAGTTCTACTAGATCAATTTATGAGCTATTCCGGAGGTTTGATAAACTACCACAAGAGCTGTATATATGGTTGGAATGCTTCGGCTCAAATTATTCACAAAATTGCTAATATTTTTGGAGTTCCTTGTAAGCTGGACTGGGAGAAATTTACTTATCTGGGCATGCCAGTGAGTGCTGGAAATCTGAAAGTTGCTGCCTGGGAAGTTATTATTGACAAGATGAAAAGGAAGATAAAGCAATGGGGCACCTATTGGCTAAATCCAGCAGGACGTATCATCCTTCTTAAAGCAGGTCTTTCTTCCCTGCCCTTGTACTGTTTTACTCTCATGCAAGCCCCTGCCAGTTTTCATAATAAAGTGGATGCTCTCCTTCGTCAATTTCTTTGGTAAGGAGGAAGAACTGAAACAAAAAAATATAATTTGGTAAACTGGAAGCAGGTCATTCAACCGTATGAGAAAGGAGGGCTAGGAATTAAATCTCCTAAACTGCTAAACCTTGCCTTTGTTGGAAAACTTGTTTGGAGATTCATTACTGGCAAGAACGCCTGGTGGAAGACAGTCCTAGAAAAAAATACCTCGGTTTTCCAAGGCCTCAGCTTCTGAACCTTGAGCCCCCTAACAGAACGTGTTCAAAAATTTGGAGGATGTGTAAGAAAGCCATTCCTTTTCTTGAACAAAATACCTCCAAAGTGCCCAAAGGCGGCAGTCATATTAGGATTGGGGATGATAAAATTATGGGAAAACAGCCCATAAATCAATGGCCTGGAACGCAGCAGATTCTAGATTTTTTTCACAGCACAAGAATCCAAACTCTGGACCAGATCTCTCAATGGGATGCCCACACTCATATCTGGAAAGGCTGGACCTTCCCCTGCACTCCGGCAGACATAGAAACCAGCCTCAACAATCTGCAAAACCATCTACATGGCATAGCCCCTTCCAACCGCTTCGCTGCTGATGATTTTCGATGGGATCCTTCAGGTACTAACTACACAATAAAGGCTGCCTACCACCAGATCTGCAGCAATGATTTCCCCATGACTATTTGGGCGCAGTGGAGATTAGTTTGGAATGTTGAATCCCTTCCAAAAATCAAATTTTTTTTATGGCTCCTTCTAAGAGGGAAAGTTCTCACATCTGAGAACCTTAGAAAGCGAGGAATAAGTGGGCCTTCTCGCTGTCCAAACTGTCAATCTGATGAAGAAACAAGCCAACATCTCTTTATAGACTGCCCTTTTGCTATTGCTTGCTGGAAGGAAGCTTTTCGGAGTCAAGATCTTCCTTGGGAGCCTAACACTAGCATCTCTGAAGTTTTGCACATCTGGAAAAAAAGCTATCCATGGAGAACAAAAAAAAACAACATTGCTCGAAGGGTTTGGACTGCCCTTCCATGTACTCTTCTATGGAACATCTGGTTGGCAAGAAACCGCGTGATCTTCAAAGGTAAAGAAACCTGCGTTAGAAAGCTTTACAACAAAGCCTGGAGTCTCAATTTGGAAGTCCTATCCACGAAATGTCAAGGGCACTTGAACACGCTGGACCTCCATGTTGAAGAAAGAAACTACATAGAGCATCTTCTAGACAGAAACAATATAGCACAATATGGAAGCAATCCCAGTAGCAGAAACAATTCCGGACATAGCTGGAAAATCAGGATGAAAGAAGAGGAATTTGCTTGTTGGCTCGGAAACTGCAATACTCACTATCTCTTCTTTGATGGTGCCTCCAAATCCAACCCAGGAATGGTTGGGGCTGGAGGTCTCATCTGCAATGGCAATGGTGATGTTCTTCTAGATTATGAATGGGGCTTGGGCTCCACAACCAATAACAGAGCAGAAGCCTTAGCTCTCTTTCAAGGTTTGCTTCAACTCCAAAATATCGGCATCAACACTGCTGTTATCATTGGAGATTCTGCCATTATTATTAGTATGATTCTATGCAACCGAAAAACTCCCAACTTGATTCTCCAGCAAATCATAGGGCGCTGCCAAACCATTGATAAGCAGATGAAAGGGAATCGCTATTATCATGTTCTTCGAATCCTCAACAAAGAAGCGGATAAAAGGGCAAACAGAGCTTGCTCACACTATGCTGGAAACCTCCGGTGTAATGGCTCAGATCATTTTTGTTTCTTGCCATGAACAACTTTCTTCTCCTCAGCAATCTCTACCCACTGCATATCTCTGCTCTTGATCTTCGAAAACCCATGTTCAGATCCTCTGCAAAGTCGCATTATGCAATTACTTGTACCTTGAATATGATTCCCACTAATATTAACCTTGCGCTCTCACAACCTTTCTCTCTTTGTGAATCTGCGATCCCCCCTGTGTATGGGATATCCCCTGAACCTCTGAACGCTTTCAATCACCCTTTGACCCCTGCCTTCCTTCATTTCACTGATCTCTGTTCAATCCAGCCAACGCACCAAGTCTATGCGTATCTCAGATCTCCTATTCATGTTTTAACTGCGCCTCTGATTTCTGTACCTCTGACCGGCTTTTTGCTCCCTACCACGATGATCAGTCATCTTTGGCAGTGCTGCTTTTTGAAACAGTTGAAGATTTCTTTGGGCGGCAATTTCATCATTCACTCAAATTTCAATCATGAAATGCAAAGTCATTTTTTTGCTACTCCAGTTCGTTAGAATATATACCTATACTCTCTTATTCACTGAAAATTCAGCCAGATGTAAAAAAGGAATTGAATCCAAAAACTTCGACATTTGGCTTTCCCCCTGCCAATATTTCTCTGTAATTCTGGAGCATTGCCTCCCTTTTTTTTGAATAGTAATCAGCAGTCGACATTGTTACAAAAAAAAAAAATAGCATTAAAGCTTCTTGAAATTACTCTAAATTCAATATAAATTATTCTAAAATAGTATTAGAGCTTCTTCAAATTAATCTAAATACTTTGGAATATCCTCTCCTGTACTTCTTTTCGGTTTCCTTCCAGTGTTTCAGTAAAGATATTTTTATCTGCCATAAATTTAAACTCTGAAAATGTGCATCTTAAAATAGTATTAAAGCTTCTTGAAATTGCTCTAAATACAACATAGATTTAAACTATGAAAATATGCATTCTAAAATAGTAATAAAGCTTCTTGAAAATGCTCTAAATACTGTTGAATCTCCTCTCCTGTACTCCTGTACTTCTTTTTGGTTTCTTCGCATTCTAGAGTTTTCTATCTAACATATTTTGACAGGCCTTCTCTTCCATGATTTGTGCCAACAGCTCTACGTGGAGCAGCAATTCTGAAAGCCAGAGCTGCAAAAGAGATGCGGAATAATGCAGCAGTTATTCCATATGAAAAGGGTTCTGTCAATCCAACAGTTGGATTGCATGGGGAGTTGCTTTCGGTTTATTCAGAACTTTCTAGCCTGGATTTACTAGCAAGAGGATTTGAGCTTCTGAAGCGCACGAGAAACGGTTTGTAATTAACTTGACTCTGTTTATATTTGGGAATGAATTTGCCTCAAGCCCTGACTAATCACTCCTTTGTCCATGCCCAATTGTTAAATGTTGGTTTTATAGCAGGTGACCTGCACTGGAAACTGGTTTTTGTGTACATGAAAATGGGCCAGGTAAGCAAGCTATTGTTTTTTGAAAAATTCCTACATTCATTTTGTGCATCTGCAATAGTTGCTTGATATTTTGCAGGTGGTGTTGAAACTTAAGAGCAAGCACATCGGTGGTACCCTTACAAAGAAGAAAAAGCGTAGGCAGACTTGTGTTTTTCTGCAATCTTGCTGTGTTGTTTTTACCTTCTCTTTAAAAGTATCAACCCTAGTGATATGTCAGGCATTGTGCATAATGTTTACCGAGATGTGCTCGCTTGGCCGGGCAGAGAGTCATTGGCAGGATCGAGAACAGAGGAGAGATGCTATTTTGGGCTTGAGACTGCAGTTGGAGTAATACAATTTGAATGCATGAACAAGATTGTTCATAGAATATGCACAGAAGGGGTTGCACAGTTACTTTCTTTAGCACAAAGCGAGAGATCCAGACCAATGATCCCCTTGTCTTGACATCAGATGTTTTCTAAATTTGTTTAAAGCCCAATGGCCCCTATTTAATACAATGTGTTATAGATAATTTGCATGTACACGCTGCAACCAGATTCAGATGCACCACCCCAGGGTTTGAAGATTAACTATTTGGCGCGAAGAATTTTGTAATGGGGTTGCATTCATTTTTTAACACTTGCATAAATTGAGGTTGCTAACAATTTAAGAGTAAAAATGTGAAAACATTCATAGAGGAAAAGAGGCGATGAAGGGCGAATAATAACAATCTCACACAGGACACTGTAGATAATTTGAATGCGTAGCAAACACAGTATTAACAGTCTCCTCTAATACATAGATGAATGCAAGTCTAATACCCAGACATCTGTGTTTATAAGGGTCTATAAAATACTCACCCTACAAATTATCAGACCAATGCAATGCCTTTTGTTTTATTCTATATTGGCATTAATTATATATATATCATCGTTGTCGTTTAATTCATTTAAAATAGAATTTAAATAAGAAAAAAAACATAATTCAATAAAAAAAAATTCTAAATTTAAAATAGTTAATTTAAATTCAATTCTTAGTGCTTAAATACTTAATTTCAGTTTTCATTATTAGTAAATATAAATCTGAATGAGTTTTTAAAATGATGAAGGTTATATATCATTTTTTAAAATTATGAATGTTAGATATTATTTTCTTGGGATTTAACTGTTTTAAGTAAGTCATTTATTTATGATAATTTCTATAAATTTGAAGACGAGGGTTTTTAAAATGATGAATGTTAGATATCATTTTTTTGAGATTTAACTGCTTTAAGCAAGTCATTCATCTATGACCATTTCCATGAGAGATAGCCTAACTTGTACCTTGTAACCACGACTTCCTGGGAGGTCACCCATCCGAAATCGCTCACGCTGGCTAAACTATGGAGTTTTCCCCACAATCAAACCCACTTGACTTGCTACCCCATTTGCTGTACTAATATTTGAAGTGTTCTATGTTTTAGGTGAATACTTCATCCATATTTATAATTCTAAGCTTACTATCTCTAAAAATAAATCAAATGTTACAATTAGTTAAATATTCACTTACAAACTTCAAATACCTTAATAATATTAATGTACTATAAATTCTTATCTTTAAAAATATGAAAATTTACAAACTAAAATGTAAATTTATTATTATTATTATTATTAAAATTTAAAACTATATTAATTAAATGTAAATTTATTATTATTATTATTAAAAAAAACTAAAATCATATTACTCAAAATAATTTATATTGTAATTCTTCACAATGTAAATTTCAGTTTTACCAAATAGTTTTAAATCTTAATTCCTACAAATTTCAGTTTTATCTTATACCTTTAAATCTTAATTCATTAACTTTCTAATATTTATATTTAAACAAAATAAATTTTAATTAATTAATACAAAATAAAAAATATTTTTATTAATATAATATAAAAATAAATTATTATTATTTAAAAGTCATGTTATTAGAATAATCACAATCAATATTGATGATCCATAATATTGTTACATAATTTTGAGGATTGAGTAAAACAAGTTCTAAAATAATGTGAAAATAAAGTAAAAGGTGTAGATTTCTACAGTTGCTAATGATCATTGTGAGATTATAAATCCTTTGCACAGGATTATCCAAAAACTCTCCACAATAAAAATAAGGTATTTCTTTATAATTAAATAAATTGGCTATGTTTTTATGTTTATTGGGAGACATTTTCTAATTGCTTATTTAGTTTTTTCTGGTCATTGACACCATGCTATATTAAAATCAATTTGCAAAGAAAAACCTATAGGATTTGGAAATGGCCATTGACACCACATGTTATTAAAATCAACTTGCAAGTTCCTTTGGTAGTTTTATACTTGGAACAAGTTGATAGTTTCCGTGCAACTATATTTTTTAACGTTTGTGATAAGTTTCACTTTGTAATTGAGGTGATTATTGTGCAACTTTGCCATTAAATGTTTGATTATGGTAAAGTGAATTGAATTGTTTTCATTATGTGTATTTGCTTGGTGAAGTAAAATCAATCTTATGTTTTTTTTAAAGTTTTGTTTAATTGTTTTTTTTTTCTTCTTATGTATTATATTAAAAGGGATTGTGATGAGTATGGAGGTTGTGGGGTTCAAATTTTTTTTGGTTTAGTTTAGTTGGTTGTAACATTTTTTCTCTTTTCACTAACATGGTTAAGTTTTAGTATTTGTTTTAAAATTTACAAAATAATAAACTATTTCACTGTGCTAGAGGAGCATTTTCCTTAGTAGGATTTGAATTTTTTTGTTGAGCTATTATGCAAATAGTGGTTATTATTCTTCATTTTATTATATTAGGAATTTCATTATATTTGGGGTAGGCTTTGAAATTCCTTTATCATTTTCTTGCATTTAACAACATAATGATTTATGTCTAATTGTGTTGTATTGTAAAGGAAATTGTTATGTTTGTGTGCATGTTCATTCACCGAGGTGAAATTGATATTGTTTCCCTATTATACGAGAAAATGTTGTATTGACCATTGGATTTCTACTTAATACAAAAATAGCTTTTGGCTATTGAACATTGTTGTTGGACATTTAGAAAAAGTTTATATATGTTCCTATTTATTGAAATCCTTACATTTGTGTGAGGTTTTCAAAATTTATTAATCTAAATAGAGTTTGTCAAGTTGTTTTGAAATCTACAATACATTTGTGATTATATGCTTCTAAAAAACTATTTTCATTTGATTTTCGAGGTGGTTATTGAATCTTTTGCTCACAAAATTCTTATTTGTTCTTGTCTTCTAAGGATTTGGGCAAGAGCTAGGGCTTTTTGATAACATGGTATAAATTTACCTTTTTATAGTGTTTCATCTAGTCGATTTTGTTTCTAACTCAAGGATTAATGAGAATATTGTTGGCCACTCTCCTTTTGAGAAAAAAAAAAGAAAAAAAGAAAAGAAAAGAGAATATTGTTGGCCACAAGTTGAATAAAATCAAGTTACAGAACAATGATGGAATGTTTACTCGCAAAGAAATATATTTGGAACATGTTGAGGTCGTTCGTGCCCGTGCTGGTGTCGCGCCGTCCCCCCTTCGGCATTCCGGCGGGTCATTTGTTAAAATGATGAAGTGCTAGTATATAATTTCTTGGAATTAATACATGATGTAAATTCATTTTAACAATAAATACAAAGAATCGATGTAAATTCATTTTAAGCCTTTAAAGATTTAATTCCTTTAAATGTAAAATAAATCTGAGTTAAACGAGATTTACACTCGTGTTATATGTCTCTCTCAACATATTTAATTTAATTTTATTTAGTAAGTGACTTCTATATTGTTATCTCTCTAAATCTTACTTTTATTTAATTAGTGTCACCTATGTATGTCGTATAATTATTTAAGTATTTGTTAACTTAGTTAGACAACAAAAAAATTTATGTTACTTATGGTGAAATTTTAAATATACAAATGAGTGTAGCTTTTAAAATATTATTAAAAAATTGTATAGTTAACATGGGTGAAACTTCTTATTTTAAAAAATTTCTAACAAAATCATATACATATATGTATTTCAAATTATTGCTAAATTTGTATTTGTAGCCTTGCCACTTTAAAAAAACCTTTGAATCCTATGATCATTTATGGAGTTGATTTAGTCAGTTACTTTCACATTGTTAAAAGTTTTATACAAAGGATTTTTTTTATTTATAAGAAAATATTACCCATTTTCCAAATTTGTTTCTAGATTTTTCCGTGTATATATGTAATTAGAATTTGCACCAAAAGGGTGCAAAGACACACCTATAGAAGTGTATATGAATGTAGAGTATCACAAAGGTAGTGTTGCAGGAAACAAGGGTGTGGACGTGGAAGGCACTAGGAAGGAGGAGCTGGTGGAATGGAATTGCTAAAGTAGAGAGTTGCGTTTGGGACATGGTTGTGCTATCAAAATATAAAAAGTTGTTGGGGTGATCAAATGCCTCATAGAAGCACCCGGGAGATAGAGATATGTAGAAAATAATAGGGAAGATAGTGAACGAGGAAAATAAGTGAAGACTTAGCCTATCACATTGATTTTCTATAATTATGCTTCGCTTAATCCATGAGTTCATGAAGTCGCTAGTCTTCAACAACTCTTCACCTTAAAAAGGTGTATACATGTCGTAACTTTGCAAGCGATAGAATAGTTTTTCATTACATTCACAATGATGTGTTTTTTCCACATCCAAATTTTTAGAAAAATATACATGGTAGATTTACAATTGAAAGAGCTACATCTTGTATGAACAAATGAAATGCAATATTAAACAAAGAAAAAACAAGCTAGTAGCCTCTTACAACAGATACTTTAAGTCTAAAGTTTTCATCACAAATTGTTTCATATGTACCTTAGTAATAATTATTCCATACAAAGGCTTCAAGGATGTATGGATCTTGACAGTTAAAAAACAATTATCCACTTTCATAACAAGGATTTCTTAAAAGTTTTAAAGTGGTTAGGCATATTGATTAATAACATAAAACACATAACTACTCATAGTATACAAACAATATACATAGAATCTTTAAGAAAAAGGTAATGCAAACAAAGAGTTGAGAAAAAAGCTTCTCAGCTTGTATATACAAAGAAATATATCCTTATCTTTTGATTTTACTATCATGTTGAACATCACATTGAGTCAACAAGATATCACTAATGGGAATGAACTCATTTATCCATTTGTGACTAGACTTTCCATGACAACCCTCTTCCTATTCATAGGGACCTTTAAGTTTAGATCCCGATTATACGCATATTGGTAGGTTTAACAAAAGAAAGATCTACATCTTTTATCCATGGTTCCAAAATTTGCAAAATTATCAAAGCCAAGCTAGTTTCCCCAAATCTCCATCCCTCAACTTCAAGGAAGGGAAGAAATCTCCACTTCCACCCCAAGATAAATAAATTTATTTTTATCAACTGATTCCTCTTCCAAGGATCTTCACATCATCTCATCTATTATTGCTCCCTGCAAGATAGAAAACAATCAACATGCAATATTTCGTTAATAATTATTTTCACTTAGAGAAGAAAAGTGTGATGAATTCCATAGTCAGAAAAGGGATGGAATGATTGATCAACTCTTTGGGTGTTTTTGTATTCATTGGATACATTAGCCATTGAGTACATGCAATAGAAGCATAGGTACATTTAAACCCTGATCCGAATTCTTATCTCAGATTCAGACAAATGTCCTAAAGAATAATTATTACAACTCCATATGTGCATATCAAACCTGTAAATTATAAGTTGTAGGTCCAAATATACATATCATATTCTATTGAAGTTTCAAAATTGTAACCTCTATAAAGAATGGAATGATAAATCATGTTCTCATTAAGAATAAAATTATTCTATCATCCAAGATAAGTGATGCCTTTATTTCCCTATAGATGCCATTATAGAAGAAGAAAAAAAAAAAAATCTAAGTTTTAAGTTGTATTGAATGCCAATATAAAGTCTGGCAAAGCAAACAAGTTGATTTGCATCTTCAAACAATTTTGCAATAGATGAAGCATTTACCACCCTGAGAGGTGAACCAATATTTTCAAGATTTAGGATCAAACTCTGTCATTCAAAATCACACAACAGACCACGAATAATGATCACAAAACTCTAAACCCATTGAATTCAAGTCTCAACTCAAGTTTTGCAATGAATAACAATGGAATTTACTCTAATAAATTGCTCATTCAAATTCATAAAGTAGAATTCGATGCTCAAACCATTACTAAAAACCAATATGGAACTTTATCTAAGGTGCTCACAATCTGTTGTAAAACCAATTACCTAATGCAATCATGGACAACCATGACAAGCCACTCTTAGCAAGGACCAGTCTAAGAGAAAACAACCAAATATCAGAAAGGAAACATAAAGATGCAATCTTTGCAGGCTTCATTGATTTTAAAAATATATTGTGGTGCGACTTGCCAATAAGATAGTGTATGATTTACTTATTTCAACATTTTCCCTCAATAAAATATGTTTGTAATAGCAAATATCAAAATTTTCAATTAAGAATGGTTTGGTAAAATAACATCATTTAACAATTGCATCATGAGACTCCAATTCAATAGTAGTACCAGTGTTGTACTTCTAGTAAGAAGGAAACTAATGAATTTATCTGATTGCGTATTCTTTGTTTTGGATTTCAGAGAAAATGATTACATTTCCTTAGGAACAAATAATTAAATATAGATTGCATATCTGGACATCAAGTCTTGTCTAAATCGTCCTGTTAAACTGCAAGATAAGCCAATCCAACTATCCACTGTTATCTCTACTGGGTTCCATAGTATGGATATTCCTCCTGCAGTTCCTCTAGCATCTATGGCCATTACCTCATAATGTGGTTTGTATGGTTGTAATATTGTTGCTAGTTTCTCCATAGAAACTTTTGTTTCTTGAATTAACATAACTTGAGGTTTTTCAACTTTCAACTTATCCTTTATATATCTCTGCTTGCCTTTACTATTCAGGCCTCTTATATTCCAAGAAATTCTCTTCATTGATAAAATTTTGGATTTTGTTGAAATATCGTTGTTAACGGTATTATATTTCCAGTATTTACTAACATTTCTCCTACAAATTGTATTGAGTCATGCAATGTTCTTCTTCCTTTTTTCTTTCCGGGTTTACTTTGCATATTTGAATCTTTAGATGGAACAATTTCTTGGGTATTTACTTGTTTTCTAGCATGAACAGTCAAATAGTGCTCAAATGTCTCTTTATATAACTTCTTTTGATCTTCAGGGATAAATATATCGTCCAAGTTTCTCCATTCATACAATAGGCACTTCAATACCTGTTCCTATGCAATTAGGTCCTCTCTCTTCTGTTCAATTTCCATAGGCATTTGGTCTACTATTATTATTTCCTCAGTTTTTTACTGTTCATGAGGTGCTTTTCTTTTCGTTGCTTACGTTTTCTGTTGCATTATTTCTGGATATAGGACTGGAAAATATTCCATGTCGTTAGATGCTTCTCCTTCTTCTTGCAAGATTTCATATCGATTTTGGTTGTTCTTTTGTTTCGAAGCTGTATTCGGACTCACCTGGTGTTTTCTAGTTTTTTTTATTGGTAACAGTTACAAAGCCTTCAATATTTTCCGTAGGCACTTCATTACTCATAGTTTTTTTTCCTCCTTGCTTTTAGGATATTTTCTGAGGACATGCTTTGTATAGGTGACCATACTCATGGCATCGTCGACAACGAAATGGGATATGTTCATAGTCAAGAGTTTGCTACCAAATCTTGCCTTCATATTATAATTCTATTGATTTTGGGAGTGGTTCAGAAATATTCATATAAACACAAATGCGAGAAAAGGAGGTATATCTACCACGGCAGGTTGTTTCAACAATTTTAACAAAACTTCCTAATGAATTGCCTATTACTTCTAAAATATCAGGGTCCCAGAAATCCATTGGAAAAGCAAATAATCTTACCCACACTAGTGCAGCCGAGAACTGTTCTTCATCTGGGTTGTAACATTCTTCCCATTGCCTAAGGAAGAGTCTGGCATTGTTGTAGAATTATTTTCCTCCTTCAAATATTCGCTCTTTGTCCAAAAGATTGGTGAAGATAACCATAAAGAATCCTCTCGGTCGAAATTTGAGATCAAGATGTCCTTTCGGATGCCATTTTTCCTGAATCCACTTTAATAAATCCTTTTCAGTTGGCCATATACCAATGAATTTACAAATAAGTGCATGGTCCTTCATGTATCCTCTATACTCATTCAATTTGTTTGATGGAATTATAAATCTGGACTTCTTTATTGCTTAAGGTAAGCATTGTCCTCTGGTCTTTGCTTGCCACTATGCACCAAGAACTGGTCCTCCTTTCTGATTTACCCTCTCTTGCAAATTGGCGTGACGACTATTATGTTCTCCTGAGGTAATGTCTCGATAGGAGGGAGTCAACCCCCCTCCCGAAGCGGCTGCCATGCTGCCCCCAATACGTAAACCACGCTGGTGCACAGCTCACAACGTTTCTCATTAGATTTTGTGCAAAACCCTAGCAGATCATGTCAGTTACGTCTACTCTCTCGTTTCTTGGAGCTCCTAATTCTTCCGAGGTAATTTTTTTTTTAACTTATTTATATTTATGGGATATCAATATACTCTTTAGTTAGCAGAAAGTACAAAACAAAACGAACGCTCACTACAACAAATACATTCACAATAAAAGCTATGCATTGCGATAAAAAATGATCATTAATTACACCAATAAGATAATCATCTTGAAAAATAAATCCTAATTTTAGAAAAACGTAGGTTTAGGCAATGAGGACCTTTTATCATATATTTTTGGAAAATCCATCTTTATAACAATTGCAAATTATGTAAGATTTCCTTATATCGAAGATTATACATTGTAATCAAATAGTGGATCTCCCATTATAATGGTGTAGGATATGTCTTATTGTTTAAGAAAACTAATTGTTCTATATGTCTACTTGAGAATGTAAGATACTCTCACTTAATGATCATGAATTTTATAGACCCTGGGGTGTAAATTATTTGGAAAAACATGTTACCTAAAAATTGTGATTTTCTTTTCAAACCCCAAATTACCTGTGTCCACATTAGGGGAAGACATGGTGCACCTAAAATTCCCAGTGATAGTGGATGAAATCAAACTCATGTCAATGTGAATACAATACTGTCCTAGTTAGGGATTCCACTAGTCACCCGAAAAAAAAAAAAATCATGATTTTGAGGTCATATACAAGACTATTTTCTTTTCTTTATGCCACTAAACAGTTGGGAGTTTCAATCATGCAATGCAATTAACGAAAACCAAAAACACTGATGAACAACGTGAAAATGGGGGAGCCAAATGTGATCAAGATTCCCAAGGAACTCCAAAAATAGCAACAGTGTCACCCGAATCTAGAGCTAATACATCTTCATAGCATGTATTCAATCAAGTCCCACTCATGGTGGGAATCACTATTATTGATATCATTGACTCTTCCAAAAGGTAAAATCAAATTGAATTTTGATGGTGGAGAGAAAGGTAACCATGGTTGTTGGAGTTGGAGGAGTTCTCAGATAACATAGGACGAAAATATTAGAAATTATAGAAAATAAGAGACAACGCTTCGAAAGCAGGATTCTTGACCCTAATTTTCTCGGATACTTCATAAATTTCTTTTTCTTTAACAAGAAAACAAGAAAGAAGACACTTTCATATTGGGGTTTTATATATAAATATATTATCAATGCCCTCTCCATGGAATTTTATTCAACATATTCAATGGATCCATGAAGGATTTGTGTCATTATCTGGTTAAATGTGACCTCAGGCATACTAAACACATGAGTTACTATGGACATTGCATATGAGGTTCTAAGTGTCAAGGTTAATGACTACGATATTGGGCATTAGGGAGAAACTATGAAGGATTCATGAAAGTACACCATGAAACCCATTTGTCCAACGTTGATATTGAAATTGACTTCAAAATTACCAGCAATGGATAAAAGTGGACTCATAGAGACCCAAATTAGGCCCTTTTCCAATGCATCGAAACTGTGCCAAATTATGTTCAACAAAACATCAATGCTTAATATATAAAAATATTTCCAATAGGTATATGTCAATATGATAGAAGAAACAACCTTGGCAACAATCAATATCTCCTATGACTTTTGGGTGGTGTATTTCTTCTTTTCCACTGAAACAATGACCATTCCGACCACTCTCCCACCTCCATATATAGCATCACGAAATGGGCATTGCGAGAATAGGGTTTCCAATCCAATCTCTGTGTTAGTGGGTGTTTTCCTTAGCAACCTAACCCATTGTCCATCTAAACAAGTTGTGTCAGGAACAACTGTAGCTTCCATGCCACAATTCCTCGTTGAATTGAATTGGATTTCTTCTCCCTCCCTTGGTGATAAGCCTTGCCACTAACTTCAATACAGATGCAAAATTATTATCTTCTGAACATAGTGTTTTACATTTGTAGTTCTTGCAGGCCATGACCATAGCGATTTTTAAAATTTAGGTCATAGTGAATAGACTAATAAAAATGTTACATGGTTTTGTCTTAATTTCAGTGAAGTATTTACCATTTATGTAGGTTCACCTCTTCCATCTACTTTTCTTAATTTCAGTGAAATAACTCAAAGAAAACATTTCTAGTTGCAAAGAAAAGCATATGGCATTTAGTTTCCTTACCATTACATTTGATGTCAAAGAAGTCCATATTCTTAACTTCCAGTGTAAAACAAGTCAAATTTCCTAGTTTTGTGCGATTTAAATAATTTTTTGGAATAATTTAGGCCAAATTTCCTGGTTTTGTGCAATTTAAATAATTTTTTGGAACAATTTAGGCCAAAATTGTTGCATTCCATGAAATTTTAGGTGAAAACAGTTCATAGCGCTACATTCGATTTTAAATGAGCATAGACTCTCAAGATTTCAATGAAAAGTAGGTGGGAGATGAGGATTTATATTTAATCTTCGATTTATCGAGGATGTTAGCTTCTGTGTGTTGCAGGCCTTTGTGACTGCTCACATACGAATTCATGGCAGGAAAAAATGCAGAATTGGAGTAATTATGATACAAAATTGTGGAATTATAAAATGAAGCACCAAGTGTTACGATATTTAGGTATACGAAGAATTTCGAGGTAGAAGTTTGTCATTTAAGGATTTTATTAGGTTTAGGTTAGGTTTCCTAAGATCCTTTTGTGTTGTTAATAAATTTAATGCAAGCCAAATTACTAACCCTTGCAGCGTAAGCGATGGGACTAACCGCTTTAGTTGGAATTTTAAGGGAAATTCCCACCTAGAAAAGGCCTTGTAGCCATTATCAGATGGAGAACACCTCACTTTTGAAAATGAAACTCATCTTCACTATGGTTTCTCAGATCATTCTAACATCATGTCAACTAAAAAGAAATAACATCACCACAATTCAAAACTCTTCAAATAGTTATTCTAATTTGACATAACCTGAAATACAAACATCTACTCGTTTAAACACACTTTTCATGAAACAATTATGCTGGAGGTTCAAGAGTACAAAAGAAAAACAAATGAGTTTTACTAAGTTCATTAGAAATATTTATTCATAATAAAAATTGGGACAAACCCACTTGTGAGCAATCTTCGAAAACATCATGTACCTTATATTTAGCAAACACTAAGGGAACTCGTATCTTCCTGATTTAATTTAAGAAATTCATCTTCCTTGTGGAGAATTTTTGGAACCCGTATCTTCCTGATTTAATTTAAGAAATTAAACTTCCTTGTGGAGAGTTTTTTGGGCCCATATTCATAATGGAAATCAATTGCACACTATGGGCTCCATCATAATTGTACAACTCATAATATCAATATTTGCATATGCCCAAAATTATTAACGATACATCACATGATTTATTGTAACATAATAAGAAATATAACATATCAACATGGAAAAGAAAACCAAAATCAAGGATTGTTACTGAAATACCATAAAACAAGCTTAGCATTCACACCAAAAGGAGGTTATGATGGACAATTCCCAACATTAAGCTCACTAAACATACCATGGGATCAACCCATATAGTAGTTTTTTTATAAATATAGATACCTTAGGTGGCCCTTCCACTGCAAAAGAACATATGACTTCTTGAAATTTAAGAGAGAAACATGGAAAAGCAAAGCCAAATCAAGGATTGTTACTGAAATAACAACAAACAAGCTTAGCATGTACACCAGAAGAAGGTTATGATGGACAAAGGATGAAAATTCACTTCTTATAAATTAGGGTCCCAACATTAAGCTCACTAACCATACCATGGGATCAACCCAGATAGTATTTTTATTTTTATAAATCTAGATACCTTAGCTAACCCTTCCACTAGAAAAGAACAGATGAATTTTTGCATATATTTAAGTTATGTTCACAATTTTAAATCAAACATCAACAAATCTATTCTACTTTTTAACAAGACAATAAATAATCCTAAACACTCCCTAGCAATATAGACCTACTACTAGAATAGTATGTGGCGAGGTGAAAACTTAGAGAATTATGCAACAACTGTGAATTCTTTTGAGCCCAAATTTTTCCAACCAGATCCAAGACATAATTCTTGAAACTGTTCTAGAAATGTTATGGTCCATTAGTTTAGGATTCTTTGCACTTTTATGTAAAATTCGTATCACAAAAAGTTCTTATAAAACAATACAATGTGGGGAATCTAGAGATCACAACCCTTATATGCTATCAAGAAAAGAAATAAATAGTGATAATTTTTTAAAAACCTAGGACTATACTGTCAATGTTGGTGTACAGACAAAGTGAAAACTTAAGAGATTTAAAGAAATTTAAATTTGTTCATCACCATTAAGAAAAACAATTTAGACTGTTTGAAGGCCAAATTTTTTTTGCCTGTTAGAATTGAGATGGAATATTTGAGACTGTTCCAACATTTTTCTCCAAGTCATAGTGCACAAAAATGGTGACAACCAGTTTGGAATATTTTCTTCAGACTTTGTAGATTTTCATGCTTCTACCAAAAATAATTCAATTCAAATATATGGCACCAGTAAAGGCTAAATCTCTAGAACTAAATGCTACATCTCCAGAACTCCCCAGTTCCAAAAAATGCAATCCCTAATCAGAAATTAAGAAACTTCCACCTAGATTTTCTGGTATGTTCTTCTGTTCCTAATAATAACCTCGAGTATCCCTATCTCCTAGATTGACATGGAATTTGAACTACAAATATCATTATACTTTATATATAGAAAATGAACCACCTCAAACAAAATTAAATATAATCATATAAATTATCAAATTTTCACCTTAATTTCCATTATACAACCTATTTTTACAATAACATTGGCAAGAACCCTCCCTCCCTTTCCAACATAGCATTCAAGTGAAAGTCTCATTATAGCTTAGATAAGGCATCACCATGTCTTGAAACAGTCAGGAAAAGCAAGCACAACAGATGTTTTTTTCTTTACACCTCAAATTCCATAAGGCTTCTATTCATGAAATAAATAAATTAATTAAAAAATAAATAAAAAACCTTTGGACAATCCTTTTTTTTGTTAACAGCCTATATTAAAGATTTAGTACTATAGCACATATTTGATCTAGTACTATAACATAGATTTGATAATTTAAGTTTTGATTTAACAAATACTGAAATAGAATGATACAAAATTTTGATGATTTCATAATAGTAAATGCATATTGATATCATTATGTCAATAATGAGACATTATGTAAATTCTGGTCAATCATAAACTCCAGTCTCTATTTCGTTTGACCCAAAATTTTCTAAACTGAACAGAAGATAATCATAAGAATCTGAAGAATGACCAGATTCAGATGCAGATGAGCAGAAGCATGACCAAAACCAGATCTAGATGAGAAATATCATAAATTGGCCATTATTGCAAATACAACAATCTTCCCTAAAATTCCAAAATATCACGAAATGGAAGATAAAAATGTTATACCAAATCTCAAAATGAATGAAAGAGAAAAAGACATTTGATCTCTACACCCTCTCTAATGGGGATGGAAACCTCCTAGTGAGGTGCCAAGAACACCGTAGACTAGTAGCCTAACCATTGGGAAATGGATTAAAAAAACTAAGGACTAAAAATTAACTGACTTACTGAAAAAATAATTGACTGGCTACCTTACATATGGCAACAGATCACAGGAACCTTAGGGCCTTCTCCTCGGGCTTCAAGTTCCAATGATAACCACCCACACTTGCAGTACTAAAAAATAATATCAGACTAAAAAGGCAAACTACTGGAAAAAGATGCTCAGAGGGCCGAGCTTATTTCACACACCTACTTACTCTAAGTGATCCATAAGCTGCTTGATTCAATATATTCAAACAACCAGTGTAACCATGCAAGCATATGACCACTTACTTGAATTATACCAGTGTAACCATGCAAGCATATGACCACTTACTTGAATTATGCTCACACTTTCTTTGAGCAGGCAGAAAAATAAGAGAATGGCAACTCAAACTGTAACTGATATTGATATTCTAGGTATAGGAATGTTGCAAAATCTACCTTCACTGATGATTATAACAAATTAGAAAGAGGATTTTGAAAAATGTGAAAGATTACATGTTCTTGATGATCAACAAAAAGAAGGCAACTGCCTTCAAATGTGACACCTAATTTTTCTTCTTCATTAGACTCCTCTTTTCTGAAGCTTGAGTGACTTTTCTTGTGTTCTCAGTCTTCTCATTCACAATAAAGAACTTTGAATTTTCTTGAGGAACTGCAAATGGAACAACTACATCATGTATAACTGGAGTGTCAAGAGTTAACCTTTCATGTGCTTCAATAAAAATATGATCTTGATCTTTAAAATATTTTGTGTTTGTTACTTCAAGAGGCTGATTTTTCTTAATAAAGTCTTCATTTTCAAAAGGATCTATAACAACCCTTTCTTTGTCACTGCTTTCCTGCAGCTTATGACGTTAAATTTGATCCTAATAGGGGGCCGACTTCATCACCTTTCCTTAACATTCTCTCACTACTTGACCCACGCCATGTTGAGATTGCCAACACATTAAATTTAAAGCATGGATAGTAAACACAAAAATGTCCTTCAAACTTTACTCATGGTACATTATGCACTAGTCGAGTTGTCCATCATCTCATGTGGGTGTGCCACTTGCAAGTTCATCTTCGTTGTGTACACTTGATTATGTAAATATAAATGGGAACATATTCGTGAGCCATTGTGCCATGTGAATTTGTGTTGTGTTTTGTATTTAATGAAAACATCATATTTCCTTGTATTCTAGAGATTATATCAAATATCATTTCTAAACTGTTACCATGATGTGTGAAATTACATGACATAGAGAAGAGAATCACCTAGGAGGGGTGTTTTTTAGGCAATTCAAGAGGATAGGATATTATAAAAAAATTTATAAGACCATTCCCATATTAATTACACATGTTAATTATAATTCTAAACAAATTCTTGAGAGATTCATTCTTACCACCTCATGCCAAGCATTTGGGTGTGGGGATTACCAAGTGTTTTAAGTGATGTCCAATAAATAAGTTGAGTCCATGAATTCCATACCAAGGAAAGGAATCTATCCTAGGTTTATATATCTTCTAAACAGACTAATTTAACCATGTTTTCGCTTTGGATTTAATCCTCTTATATTTGTTGAGTTTGGCATCCAAACATAGTCTAGATAATAATTATTGGTACCAATCAACCAACTTATATTTCTTGAATCCTTCTTTATCATTTTAACACCTCTATTCCTTTCACTATTATGGTGACTTTGGAAAATTCAATTTTAGACACATGATCTTCGGAATTAGGCTCTATACATTTTCAATTATAACTTTTTTAGATTGTGGTAAGTAGTTTAAGAGTTTCTTAATTGTTTCCATATTTTCTCTAATTGTCCTATAAAGTATTTTCTCAACAAGCCTCTTTAACCATAACCAAGCAATTTCTTCAAAAGGATTTTTTTAACCAAGCAATTTCTTCTAAAAGATTTTTTTTGGTTATGTAACACCAATATGATTATGTAACACCCCTAGCCCCAATAATAGGTAGTGGTCGTTAAAATAAGAGTTGTTTTTAGTGTGACTTTTTGGAGTTTCCCGTGCTCGAATCCAGTGGAAAAAATTGAGATAAAATCTTTGTTTGTGTTATTTAAACTGGTTTTTTTTAACTATATATATGGATTAAGTACCTTGAAAAACTCCAAGGCACTTCAATTGTGACGAAGTTACCCATCAAGCTTGTGATTTCAATAATTCTTAGTAAATTTTAGAGAAATTAAACCAGAAAAATCTACCAAAAACACTTTCAAAAAATCTCACTAAAAACAATTAATTAAACTAAATCCATACTATTAGAGATTCAAATTAATAAAAAGAGTTTGCATATTCGCATTTCTCCAACGCATGTAACCCTTAGAGGCTGTCGATACCATGTTATTTCTCAGTGCCCACTCCCAAGGACTTTACCACCTGGTGAACATTGTTTCACAGAAACGTATTCTAACTTTACACGAAATTTTCATTAATGTGTATATTTATGATCGCACTTCAAGGTACATATTCTTTATTATTATCCTTAATTGAGATGTAACATCGCCGAAAGATAAATATCATCCTCTCCCATTTCTCTCGGGATACTGATGGTTTATGTCGATCACAATTTATTGTTAAAACTTTACTTCTTGATGTAAAGTTGAAGCTGAATGATATATTATATTTAAGGCCGTTCGTACGTTCAAAGCACCTGCAAATTGACATTCGCATGGGTGAAGGGTTACACGCATTTCATAAATAGTTTAAAAAACTAGTAATAGTAATGTTGGGCCAGATTAGTGGAGCACCGTTGAAGGTTTTGAGAACAGGTTTGAATTTCCAATTTCCAGATTGTTTGCAGAGTGAATTGGAAAACAGAGAAATCATGGGATTCCCTGCCGCTGGGAGGAAGGTTTCCATTTGGTGGGATATGGAAAGTTGCCCGCTCCCACCCAACATACATTTTGAGAGTATAGCTCGACTGATCAGCGATGTGTTACTGTGTACATTCAGAATCAATGGCCATGTTCACCAATTCAGCGCCTATGGAAATTTCGATAGGGTGGACGAAAGAGTGAACCAGACGCTTGCAAGTTCAGCCATTAGACTCCGACATGTTCCACCTGGTAAACTCATTTTTTTATTGTTCATATGCATAACCTTATGTTTTTAAATTGAAAAGAGAATCTAGTTATATTCAGTTTTTGTGTTTTGAAGGAATGAAAGAAACAGTGGAGAAAACAATGCTGGTGGACATGTTCTGCTGGTCGATGGATGAATCCCCACCAGCTATTCTTATTTTCATAGTCGGCAATATTGATTTGTCCAATGCAATACATAGACTCTCTCAAAGGACTTATGGAGTATTTCTGGTTTGTTACTCTGCTCATCAAATGGCAGAAAGCATGTTTGCCGGGGTAATAGATTGGGTCGAATGGAGGGTCATCTTACATGAGTTACTACTTTCTGTAGATTTTAATTCTTCCACGTGCCACGTGCCACAAGAAATTTATGGGCAGAGTGAAAGCGTATACAACTCAAGCAGAATAAACCAATCTAGTATTAAAGATCTCAATAATCCAGTGCGTTCTAAGGCTTCAGACTTCAGGAAAGCTTCCATGGACGATCTAAAGACTTGGCTTATTCAGTTTCTCAAGAAGCATGGCAGAAAAGGGTACCCCATATCACTTATTTATGAGGAGTTTACGAAGGCTACTGGGAAAGTTTTAGAACTCAAACATCTAGGGTTTCCTAAGCTCGTGAAACTTCTTGAAGAATTCAAGGATGTGGCGTTGCTCAAGAGCTTATCCCCGAGCGTGATTTATATGTTCCCTATAGAAACAGGATTTGAGAGAGAGTGGAAGCCTGAGGACATTCATTCTGATTGTGATGGAAAATCTAAGGAGAAGAGTCGTAACGATATCAACACTAGAAAAAATGAGGTTCCAACGATTGGATGTAAGAGACAATCTGCTGAAACTTCAAGCAGCGAAGTTATTACTCCTGAGGGAAGGGTTTTGATTAAAGCTACGTTAAACTCGAGAGGGGTAACCAGAAAAAATGGAGTGATTGAATATAAGAGACAATCTGCCGAAACTTCAAGCGGGGAGGTTATTACTCATGAGGGAAGGATTTTGATTAAAGCTACTTTAAACTCGAGGGTTGTAACCAGAAAAAATGGAGGTAAGGCCAAAGCGTCCATGCAGGACCTGAAGATGTGGCTTTCAAGCGAGGTTGTGAACGGGTCCTTGAGGGATGGGATTGAGATATCATCCATTTATGACAAGTTTAAAGCGGACACGGGCAAGGAGATTGATCTAGAACATCTTGGTTATAGCAAGCTGTCTAAGCTCCTCGAGAATTTTGAAGACATCGTTACGTTGAATAAATATGCAAACTCCGTTAAGCTCTTTGCTACGATGAACGATACAAACTTGACAGTGACCCAGAGGGCATCGCCAGTGATGCAGGGGGAGAGAACTACGATGAAGGATAAATACTTGAAAGGCGCCATGAGAGCATTACCAGCAATGCAGGGAGACAGAGCATTAAGCACACAGAAGGTATGGAGAGCAGTGAAACCGTTTGGTGATGTTACAGAAGGATGCGTTGGAAGTTACGAAGCATCGTGTTATTCTCAGGAGATGGAGATGAAACGGTCTGCAGCCAAGGTGTTGATTGCTGAAAAATATAGCAGAGGATATTCTGAGGTACGTATAATGTATACTGCATAGCTGTTGGCTGTTGATTACTGAAAAAATATAGTTAAGAAATTCAGTATAATGTATAATTCATAGTTGCATCTTATAAAAATATAATTTTGATTTTTTTCAAGTGAGATGTACAAAATAATTTGAAAACTCAACGATAATTGTATTTATAACTTTTAATTTTTCACATATTTTATATTTATATTGTAAATTACTTTTATTTGAAGTTATTTGTTATGGGGTTACCAACTCACATCCTCTTGATATAAATTTCTGGGGTATTTAAAGTCTTGAGGAGGTATGATGGTATTTCACACTGTTGATTATAATTTTTTCATCAAACGGGAATGGTTGGTCTTAATTTATATATTTATGCAGTTTTTTTATAATGAAAAGTTATATATATATATATATATATATATATATATATATATATATTAATTGCAGATGATTTCAACATTTCATTTTCTATCAAAATTATATGGCAGGAAAAAATATCACATTATGATAATATAAATATAATTAAATTTGAAAATGCACATAGAATAACAAACTTTATAAATTGTATTAATTATTTTTAAAATGAAATAGTACATTTTGTCCCCAAAACAAAAGTAAATGACTATCTAATTATTAAGTACCTCCGGTGATGATCTTCTTTATCAAGGTAAGCACTTTTGATTTTTACCTTTTGTTTTTAATGATTTTTCAGGGCTAATTGGTTTATAGGGCCTAATTTTGACTTTTTTTTCAAAGATGTGGTTTCTATATTTCAAGGCTTATATATAAATCCTTTTGGCTTCATTTTAATTTAATGGAATTTTTTTTTCAAATATGTGGATTTTATATTTCAACTGCTTGCTTATGAAACCTTTTGGCTTCGTTTTAATTTAATGGGAAATAAGAAATGTGGAGAGAAATGCAACCATTTATGTCTCTGTTTTTATTTTTAATGGGTTATAGCCTAGAGTGTCTATGAGGTCATTTATATCTTGTATTGCACCTACCTAGCTTATGGTATCCATTAAATATTTTCCTGCCCCATGTGCTTGGTACTTCTAAGATCAATTCTATGTGTTTTGAATAGATTATGGCTATCACGATTGAACTTGATTCTTAAAATATATTGCCTCTTCCATATTTTTCAAATTTGAATGTTAGATTTCCTTTACAAGTGTCAGATATTGAGCATGACTATCTTAAAATTAATGTCATATATTGATCACTATTATTTGAAATTGATGTATTTTTATTTGAACTCGTATTAACTTGGAGATAAATCCTAAAAGGAAGACATTGAAAGAATAAAATTATATTTTCCAAAGAGAATCCAAATTTTAAATTTTAAATTTTAAATTTAATTTTTAACTTCTTGCCATTGTATAAAGGTTAACTAAAATGCCACATTGAGATGGTTTTTTCTACTCTTCAAGGACCTTTTTTCCCTATCATTTTTTTTTTTATTTGTTGGAATTCAACCTTGAAATTTTACCACAACAATTATATTGCAATTTCTTTCATTCCAAGGAATGACAATGAGAATTTTCAGGCTTGCAAGTTAACCTACAAAACCAAAATTTCAATCTCTCAAATTGCATGTTTTTATTGGACAGATTCCGAGGATGGAATCCATTCCGACAAAATTCAATGGATCATCCCTTAAAAACAAGAAATCAAAGAATCTGAGTTTTATTTCGTGAGTGGTATCTATGAAGAGGCATCAACATCATTATCTTTTTTTTTAATCAGGAAGTACGGATCTCCTTCTATTAACTAGTTAAATATTTACACCCATAGATTTGTTGAAAACCAGACCTTGTGTCCAAAATTAGCAAAACGTCTCTGCCCATCACGGGAAACCAGAGGAATATCAAGTTTGATGACCCCAAAATTAGGTAGAAGAGACAGAACTCCAACTAGTAACCATCTAAACCTGCTAAGACTTCGAACTATGTACATTTTAGGGCTAAAAGGCCACCGGTTGCTAATCATAGCAAAAATAAGGGCACCTGATCAGTCTCAGTCATGGTTCTCCCCCCACCCGGGTTGTTCGACTCTTGCATTGTCACAACTTCCTCCTCTTCTCCGTCCCCAAAATCTTTCGATGGTGGTGCCTAGTTAGGTCGCAGAATGTCTAGATACCCCGTAATCATCAAAGTGTTCTGCAGCTCGTCGAGACTTTTGTCTAGCCCTTTCCTGATGCTCCAAAGGTTCTCTCCCACCGCTTGACCAATTATCCTCCTCTCTCGTATCAAACGGCCCAGGTGGATCTGAGTCACCTAGACTAGTTGGACTTCGACCCTCCCCCCATATTCCCGCAACAGGGACGTGACCAGGTCTGCCTCCATTTTGGAGATGGCGGAGGTATCCTCGTCGTCATTCTTAGCAAATAAAAAAGCCTCTAAGTCCAGTCTTCTACCCCAGTTCTTCAGCTGAGACCTGTGATGCCACCCTTCTTCGCCTTTGACTGCCTCTCCTCTGACACTGCCTGCTCCGTACCCCACACATTGTCGACCCTCAGCTAGGCGACCCGCAATTCTCCCCTCTAGGATGAAGCGTCGACATACCACTACCTCTACCACCTGCTTCCTTCCTAAGATCCCTACACCTTTCTGCCCATTCACCCTGCTTCGCGAGGCTAAGACGATTCCACCTTGTCCCTTTCACATCTTTATAAACCCATCCCGACCCCCCCACTCTACTTTGCCTTCTTCCCTACGACTTCCGACGCAAATAACTCCATGCTCAAGCGGATTGGGATAGAGATGGTACCTCCCTCCCTTGGGATCTTGCATTCCCATTACCTCTGCCTCCATTTTTTGATGTTGCATTCCACTAATCGTTGTCACCATCCTTCCCCTGCGTAAATTGTCATCCTTCGTCATGCCTGCACCCACTTCACCACATGCATGCAACTTACGCGTGCTCGTCCTCCAGGTGGGTACATGACACTTCTCCTGCCTCCCTTGGGCCTTGGTCACCTGCATCCGGGGCGTCCCTGATCCTTTCGCACAATCCTCATATATCGATCCTTAAGTTCGGAGTCCGTCAGTTCTCTTCACTTCCTTGATTGAATTTCTTCTCTTGCATAGACCCCATGGTTGGCTAGTAGGTTTGCAAGACTGTTAGTTTTTCTCCTTACATGATTGAGCTTGACCTTCGAGTGCCTCAGAAGAAGGGAACTCAGGCTTTCCAAGCTAGTTGACATCTTCTAGTTCATGGTAATCTTGCTCGCGTGGGACCCATTGTGAAGTCTATGGGCAAGATCGATAATAATCCTGGAATCTCCCTCGATGATCAAAGGGAACCACTAATGATGGATTTACAATTCCAGCGTGGCCAGCAACCCTTCCAACTCTGCTACATTGTTAGAGGTCTCTCCAAGGTAACCCTAAAATATTCCTTGTATTTCCCCTTTGTTGTCTCATATTGCTCCCCATACCCAGTTGCCCCTGGATTGCCTTTCGAGGCCTCGTCAAAACTCAACTCGTATACTCAAAATAATATTTACATCTTAAACAAGTATAAACATTTCCTCAACCAGCATACTCAAAATGATATTTACATCTTAATTAAATTGATTTCTCTAAACACTCGTACTTTCAAATTAAAAGTTACAAAATGATATTTACATCTTAAATTGTTTTCTATAACACTCTTACATTCAAATTAAAATAACTTTTATCTAAATTATAAAATAATATTATTTTACATAAATAAATATTTCAAATTTATACATAAATTGATATTATTTTATATAAATAAACATTTCAAAATTATAAAAAGAAAAAAAACAGCATACTTGTACTTTTATTTACAAAATAAATATAAAGTTTCTCCCTTGACATTGTTTCCAATCTTTTCTTTTGGGCAGAGTGAAAGCGTATACCACTGGAGCAAAATCAGCGAACCTGGTATTAAAGATGGAAACAATCCAGCAGTTCTTTCCACCAGAAACTATCCGGCTTCGGACTTGGGAAAAGCTTCCATGGACGATATAAAGTCTTGGCTTATTCAGTTTCTCAAGAAGCATAGCAGAAAAGGGTACCCCATATCACTTATTTCTCGGGAATTTACGAAGTCCACTGGGAAAGTTCTAGACCTGAATCATCTAGGGTTTCCTAAGCTCTTCAAACTTCTTGAAGAATTCAAGGATGTGGCGTTTCTCAAGAGCGTATCCCCGAGCGTGATTTATATGTTCCCTATAGAAACAGGATTTGAGAGAGAGTGGAAGCCTGAGGACATTCATTCTGATTGTGATGGAAAATCTAAGGAGAAGAGTCGTAACGATATCAACACTAGAAAAAATGAGGTTCCAACGATTGGATGTAAGAGACAATCTGCGGAAACTTCAAGCAGCGAGGTTATTACTCCTGAGGGAAGGGTTTTGATTAAAGCTACGTTAAACTCGAGAGTGGTAACCAGAAAAAATGGAGTGATTGAATATAAGAGACAATCTGCTGAAACTTCAAGCGGGGAGGTTATTACTCATGAGGGAAGGATTTTGATTAAAGCTACTTTAAACTCGAGGGTTGTAACCAGAAAAAATGGAGGTAAGGCCAAAGCGTCCATGCAGGACCTGAAGATGTGGCTTTCAAGCGAGGTTGTGAACGGGTCCTTGAGGGATGGGATTGAGATATCATCCATTTATGACAAGTTTAAAGCGGACACGGGCAAGGAGATTGATCTAGAACATCTTGGTTATAGCAAGCTGTCTAAGCTCCTCGAGAATTTTGAAGACATCGTTACGTTGAATAAATATGCAAACTCCGTTAAGCTCTTTGCTACGATGAACGATACAAACTTGACAGTGACCCAGAGGGCATATTGATGATGCAGGAAAGAACTACGATGAAGGATAAATACTTGAAAGGCGCCATGAGAGCATTACCAGCAATGCAGGGAGACAGAGTAAGCACACGAAGGTATGGAGAGCAGTGAAACCGTTTGGTGAAGTAATTGATGCGTTGAAGTTGCAGAAGCATCGTGTTATTCTCGAGGAGATGGAGATGAAAAGGTCTGCAGCCAAGGTGTTGATGGTGTTGAAGTTGCTGAAAATATAGCGAGGATATTCTCCTATATAGCAGAGGATATTCTGAGGTACGTATAACGTATACTGCATAGCTGTTGGCTGTTGATTACTGAAAAAATATAGTTAAGAAATTCAGTATAATGTATACTTCATAGTTGCATCTTATAAAAATATAATTTTGATTTTTTTCAAGTGAGATGTACAAAATAATTTGAAAACTCAACGATAATTGTATTTATAACTTTTAATTTTTCACATATTTTATATTTATATTGTAAATTACTTTTATTTGAAGTTATTTGTTATGGGGTTACCAACTCACATCCTCCTGATATAAATTTCTGGGGTATTTAAAGTCTCGAGGAGGTATGATGGTATTTCACAGTGTTGATTATAAGTTTTCCATCAAACGGGAATGGTTGGTCTTAATTTATATATTTATGCAATTTTTTTATAATGAAAAGTTAAAAATATATATATATATATATATATATATATATATATATTTTAATTGTAGATGATTTCAACATTTCATTTTCTATCAAAATTATATGGCAGGAAAAAATATCACATTATGATAATATAAATATAATTAAATTTGAAAATGCACATAGAATAACAAACTTTATAAATTGTATTAATTATTTTCAAAATGAAATAGTACATTTTGTCCCCAAAACAAAAGTAAATGATCATCTAATTATTAAGTACCTCCGGTGATGATCTTCTTTATCAAGGTAAGCACTTTTGTTTTTACCTTTTGTTTTTAATGTTTTTTCAGGGCTAATTGGTTTATAGGGCCTAATTTTGACTTTTTTTTCAAAGATGTGGTTTCTATATTTCAAGGCTTACATATAAATTCTTTTGGCTTCATTTTAATTTAATGGAATTTTTTTTTCAAATATGTGGATTTTATATTTTAATTGCTTGCTTATGAAACCTTTTGGCTTCGTTTTAATTTAATGGGAAATAAGAAATCTGGAAAGAAATGTAGCCATTTATGTCTCTTTTTTAATTTTTAATGGGTTATAGCCTAGAGTGTCTATGAGGTCATTTATATCTTGTATTGCACCTACCTAGCTTATGGTATCCATTAAATCTTTTCCTACCCCATGTGCTTGGTACTTCTAAGATCAATTCTATGTGTTTTGAATAGATTATGGCTATCAGGATTGAACTTGATTCTTAAAATATATTATTGATGTCTTTTTATTTGAACTCGTATTAACTTGGAGATAAATCCTAAAAGGAAGACATTGAAAGAATAAAATTATATTTTCCAAAGAGAAAATCCAAATTTTAAATTTTAAATTTTATTTTTAACTTCTTGCCATTGTATAAAGGTTAACTAAAATGCCACATTGAGATGGTTTTTTCTACTCTTCAAGGACCTTTTTTCCCTTATCATTTATTTATTTTTGGTTGGAATTCAACCCTGAAATTTGACCACAACAATTATATTGCAATTTCTTTCATTCCAAGGTATGACAATGAGAATTTTCAGGCTTGCAAGTTAACCTACAAAACCAAAATTTCAATCTCTCAAATTGCATGTTTTTATTGGACAAATTCCGAGGATGGAATCCATTCCGACAAAATTCAATGGATCATCCCTTAAAAACAAGAAATCAAAGAATCCGAGTTTTATTTCGTGAGTGGTATCTATGAAGAGGCATCAACATCATTATCTTTTTTTATTTATTAGGAAGTACGGATCTCCTTCTATTAACTAGTTAAATATTTACACCCATAGATCTGTTGAAAACCAGACCTTGTGTCCAAAATTAGCAAAACGTCTCTGCCCATCACGAGAAACCAGAGGAATATCAAGTCTGATGACCCCAAAAACAGGTAGAAGAGACAGAACTCCAACTAGTAACTAAATAAACCTGCTAAGACTTTGAACTATGTACATTCTAGGGCTAAAAGCCCACCGGTTGCTAATCATAACAAAAATAAGGGCACCTGATCAGTCTCAGTCCTGGTTCTCCCCCCACCCGGGTTGTTCGACTCTTGCATTTTCACGGCTTCCTCCTCTTCTCCGTCCCCAAAATCTTTCGATGGTGGTGCATAGTTAGGTCGTAGAATGTCCAGATACCCCGTAATCATCAAAGTGTTCTGCAACTTGTCGAGACTTTTGTCTAGCCCTTTCCTGATGCTCCAAAGGTTCTCTCCCACCGCTTGACCAATTATCCTCCTCTCTCGTATCAAACGGCCCTGGTGGATTTGAGTCACCTAGACCAGTTGGACTTCGACCCTCCCCCCATACTCCCGCAACAGGGACGTGACCAGGTCTGCCTCCATTTTGGAGATGGCGGAGGTATCCTCGTCGTCATTCTCGGCAAAGAAAAAGGCCTCTAAGTCCAGTCTTCTACCCCAGTTCTTCAGCTGAGACCTGTGCCACCACCCTTCTTCGCCTTTGACTGCCTCTCCTCTGACACTACCTGCTCCGCACCCCACACATTGTCGATCCTCAGCTAGGCGACCCGCCATTCTCCCCTCTATGATGAAGCGTCGACATACCACTACCTCTACCACCTACTTCCTTCCTAAGATCCCTACACCTTTCTACCCATTCACCCTGCTTTGCGAGGCTAAGACAATTCCACCTCGTCCCCTTCGCATCTTTATAAACCCATGCGGACCCCCCCACTCTACTTTGCCTTCTTCCCTACGACTTCCGATGCAAATAACTCCATGCTCAAGCGGATTGGGATAGAGATGGTACCTCCCTCCCTTGGGATCTTGCATTCCCATTACCTCTGCCTCCATTTTCTGATGTTGCATTCCACTAATCGTTGTCACCATCCTTCCCCTGCGTAAACTGTCATCCTCTGTCATGCCTCCACCCACTTCGCCACATGCATGCAACTTACGCGTGCTCGTCCTCCAGGTGGGTACATGACACCTCTCCTGCCTCCCTTGGGCCTTGGTCACCTGCATCCGGGGCGTCCCTGATCCTTTCGCACAATCCTCATGTGTCGATCCTTAAGTTCGGAGTCCGTCAGTGCTCTTCACTTCCTTGATTGAATTTCTTCTCTTGCATAGACCCCATGGTTGGCTAGTAGGTTTGCAAGACTGTTAGCTTTTCTCCTTACATGATTGAGCTTGACCTTCGAGTGCCTCATAAGAAGGGAACTCAGGCTTTCCAAGCTAGTTGACATCTTCCAGTTCGTGGTAATCTTGCTCCCATGGGACCCGTTGAGAAGTCTATGGGCAAGATCAGTAATAATCCTGGAATCTCCCTCGATGATCAAAGGGAACCACTAATGATGGATTTCAAATTCTAGCTTGGCCAGCAACCCTTCCAACTCTGCTACATTGTTAGAGGTCTCTCCAAGGTAACCCTAAAATATTCCTTGTATTTCCCCTTTGTTGTCTCGTATTGCTCCGCCATACCCAATTGCCCCTGAGTTGCCTTTCGAGGCCTCGTCAAAATTCAACTCGTATACTCAAAATAATATTTACATCTTAAACAAGTATAAACATTTCCTCAACTAGCATACTCAAAATGATATTTACATCTTAAGTAAATTGATTTCTCTAAACACTCATACATTCAAATTAAAAGTTACAAAATGATATTTACATCTTAAACAAATTGTTTTCTATAACACTCTTACATTCAAATTAAAATAACTTTTAGCTAAATTATAAAATAATATTATTTTACATAAATAAATATTTCAAATTTATACATAAATTGATATTATTTTATATAAATAAACATTTGAAAATTATAAAAAGAAAAGAACAGCAAACTTATACTTTTATTTACAAAATAAATATAAAGTTTCTCCCTTGATATTGTTTACAATCTTTTCATTTGGGCAGATTGAAAGCGTATACCACTGGAGCAAAATCAGCGAACCTGGTATTAAAGATGGAAACAATCCAGCAGTGCTTTCCACCAGAAACTATCCGGCTTCGGACTTGGGAAAAGCTTCCATGGACGATATAAAGTCTTGGCTTATTCAGTTTCTCAAGAAGCATAGCAGAAAAGGGTACCCCATATCACTTATTTCTCGGGAATTTACGAAGTCCACTGGGAAAGTTCTAGACCTGAATCATCTAGGGTTTCCTAAGCTCTTCAAACTTCTTGAAGAATTCAAGGATGTGGCGTTGCTCAAGAGCGTATCCCCCAGCGAGATTTATATGTTCCCTATACAAACAGGATTTGAAAAAGAGTGGAAGCCTGAGGACATTGATTCCGATTCTGATGCAAAATCCAAGGAGAAGAGTCATAACGATATCAACACTGGAAAAAATGAGGTTCCAACGATTGGATGTAAGAGACAATCCGCTGAAACTTCAAGCAGCGAGGTTATTACTCCAGAGGGAAGCGTTTTGATTAAAGCTACGTTGAACTCGAGAGTGGTAACCAGAAAAAATGGAGCTATTGAATATAAGAGACATTCCGCAGAAACTTCAACTAGCGAGGTTATTACTCGTGAGGGAAGGATTTTGATTAACGCTTATACTTTAAACTCGAGAGTGGTAACCGCAAAATATAAAGTTAAGGCCAAGGCATGTATGCATGACCTGAAAATGTGGCTTTCAAGCGAGGTTGCGAACGGGTGTTTCAGGGACGAGATTGAGATATCATCCATTTATAAGAAGTTTAAAATGAACACGGGCAAGGTGATTGATCTGAACCATCTTGGTTATAGCAAACTTTCTCAGCTCCTCGAGAATTTTAAGGACATCGTTACGTTGAATAAAATTGCAAGCTCCGTTAAGCTCTTTGCTACGATGAAGGATACATGCTTGACAGGAAACAAGGGAGAATTGCCAGTATTGCAGGGGGAGAGAACTACGATGAAGGATACATACTTGAGTACAGGCACCAAGAGAGCATCACCAGTAATGCAGGGTGAGAGAATATTTGACAAGGACAGCACAAAGAAGGTATGGAGAGCAGTGAAACCGTTCAGTGATGTCACAGAAAGATGTATGCATGGACGTTACAGATCAGTATCATGTTATTCTCAAGAGATGGATAACAAACGGACTCCAGCTTCGCTGTTGATTACTGAAAATTATTGCAGAGGAAATTCAGAAGTAAGTATAATGCATACTCGATAGCTGTAGAGTGTAAGAATTTTATTTTTATTTTTACGTTTAGGGGAGATTTTAGAGATTTTCTTCTAAGATCGAACATAAATAAAAATCAATGTTTTATATACATTTTATTTTGTATTATTTAATGTTTTGATTATAAATTTTTGTATTTATTATATTAATTTATACAAATTAAACTAGTTCTCTTTAGTGTAATTTTTTGAAAGCTTTTTCTCTAAAATTTAGTATAATTTCTCTAGAATCTCGCATGAATTTATTGAAATCACAAGTTTGATGGGCAATCTTGCACAATCCAAGTGCCCTTGGGGTTTTCGAGGATAATGAATCTATATATATATATAGTCAAAAAACTAGTTTCATTGATCTATTATGTTATTAGTCTCTTGCAGACCCAGTATATTTTGTGAATTTCTGCTAGATTTTCTTGGTCTCTAACATTATGATTCTAAGTGAATTGGTTAATTTGTGAAGAAAAACAAAATAAAAACATTTGGAATATCACAATACCTAAATACATAAACATCTCATTTGTGACCATTTCTATGAGAGGTAGTTCCAACTGTCTAATTTCTCATGATTTAGCATTCATGAGGCACAATACTTGCTAAAGTTTTGCAAATGAGATAGCAAGCTAAGTGGACTTGATTGTGGGGAAAACTCCACAGTTAAGCAACTTGAGCCATAGAAGATATGGGATGAAAGTCCTATAAACCCCTCAAAACTATATATTCACTATTTAAATATATTTTTCTTAATTAATTAATATTAAAATATAAAAAATAAATATTATAATATTAGTTTAAATATTACTAATTTATAATTAAATATGGATGGTATAATATTATTTATAATTGATATTATGTACATATTATACAGTATCTTAAAATGAAAATTAATATGTACTGGATATATAATTTTTGCATATTTTATATAAGTAATTTTTTTTTTTTAATTAATGAATTTCATTTAATTTATAAAAAAAAAAACTCCAATTTTATCTAGTTTTGGTTAATTAACTAATTTTCAAAGCAAAGAAAACATATAAACATCTAGTTTATAATACAATTTAATTAACTTAAATCCATAATTTGTATTTGCAATAAATTGTAATATTTTGATAATCATATATGAATTATTAATGTAAATCTTTAATAGAGCTAATAAATTAAAAAAAATTATTATATATTAAAATAGTAGATTTTTTTAAAAGTTTTGCTAGGTTTTTGTTGGTTTGTTGGCTTTTCTAACTTTATAACAGGATTACTTAGTTAAAAAAAAATATGAGTATTTGTTAATTAATTAATTTTTAAAGAAAAAAAAATATAAATATCTAGCTTATAATACAATTTAATTAATTTAAATATATAATATATATTTGCAATAAATTGTAATATTTTGATAATTATATATGAATTATTAATGTAGATTTTTAATAGAGTTAAATATTAAATTACAAAAATATGATGATGATGATAATGGTTAACGTCCAATGAGAGGACCTAAAGAAAATAATTATTTAATTTGATTAAGAGTTTATTCCTATGCTCAAAAAGCTTGGAGAGAAGCCTCCCGAGCTCACTATAATTTTGACATCTTAAAAGGCTAGGAAGGTCAGTATTGCAACAAATATTATGAAATTGAGCTCTAATGTGGTTGTACGCAGGGCACCCTAAGAGGAAGTGATTTTAATCCTCGATGTTCATATTCTCACAGAGATGGTATTTTAGGAACTGTCCAATGACCTGTTTCACTATGGAGCTCATGAGAGTTCGTTCTAATCTTGGCTATATTAATTTTCTTCTTTGAGCTAGTTAAAACAGAGAGATACTTTTGATCTTCTAAGGTGGGGTTGATGACTTGTTTATAATATCTTAATTTTATTTTAGTTGCTAGATCTTTCTCACACCACATTTGTTCTTTGAACTTAGAAGTAACAATTTTTTTAATGTTATTAATTTTTTGCAATGCAACATTCTCGTCGATCTCCCAATGGTTTAACCAAGCCCTGGTGTCTTTATACCAACCTTGTTTAAGCTTTAGGTGGTTTTGGTTGGAATTTAAAGCTAGCTTAGGAAGTCTATGGTTTCCTATGCTATTGAGCTTATGCTTTTACAATAGAAGCCTAGTCGTAGCTAGGCTCTCGATACGGGAAAGATCCACTTCTATAAGGAGAATAGGATAGGGTGTATTGCTTTTAATTTTAAGGTTATACGTTATAGAACGCTTCTGGATTTTCTCAATCTTTCTCTAGGATTCTCTAGAGATGCTGCAACCCCAAAACTCACATCCATATAAGATAACAAGAGTGACTAAAGTTTCAAAGAGGAAATTCCTTCTTTCTATCCCACATTACGAGGTTTGTCGTTTTACAATTATTTTCAAGAAAAAAATAAGCTTTCCACCCCCCATTAATCCTTTCCTAGAACACTATAGTTCTAGTTGAGCTTGTGATGAATATCAATTCCTAGGTACTTGTAAGAAGACACTTCCTTCAAGTTACTATTGACATACATAAAATTAGCGTAAGTGTCCTCCTTGGATTTGATAATCATAACTTTTTTTTTTGTGAGTGTTAACAGACATACCCATGGTAGAGCAGAAATCCTTAAGAAGTCTAGAAGTTGCTTATCAAGATCACTTTTTCTAAGTTTTTTTTGTTTTTGTTTCTTTTGGCTTTTCTAACTGTATGACTCTATCAAGCCGGATTACCTTATTTAAAAAAAAATGAATATTGGTTATTCAACAAATTATAATAAAATAAACATATACAATAATTAGTGTAATATTTATTTATAATTAATAATATATAAATATTAGAGTATTTTATTTATGATGATGATGATTAATATCTAGTAAGATCAATGTGGTCTATTATGAGACCTTAAGAAAGTAAGTGATTAATTGAGTCTTTTTGATATTTTATTTTTATGATAAAAAAAAGTTAAGAAGATTGGTAGTGTGATAAATGTTATGGAAATGAGAGTAAATGTAAAAGAGACTAGTGAATCTAAAGAAAAATATTTTTCATCTTTAACCCTAAAAACATTACAAAAATAACAAATTCTTTTGTCCTAAAATACATTAGAAATAGAACTAATTTTTATCTTTATAATATTCATAATTTCTTCTTAAATTGATCAAAACACAAAAAGTAATTTAAAATATATATAGTCATACATATTGTAAATCTATATGTATATATTATACTAATATACGTTGATATTGAAAAGTACAAAAAAAAAATTAATAATAATAAAAAATAAAGGAAAATTATTATAATTAATGAAAAAGTCTTTCCCATAGTTTGTTTTTTAATAATTTTGTGATGATTTTTCACCATATATATGTGGAATAGCATGAATAATCCTTATTCACATGAATTTGTTATTTAGTCCTAAAATACATTGGAAATAGAACTAATTTTTATCTTTATAATATTTATCATTTCTTCTTAATATTGATAAAAAAACAAAAAGTAATTTAAAATATATATAGTCATACATATTGTAAATCTATATGCATATATTATACTAATATATGTTGATATTGAAGAGTACAAAAAATATATATATTATAATTAATGAAAAAGTCTTTCTCATAGTTTGTTTTTTAATAATTATGTGAAGATTTTTCACCATATATATGTGGAATAGAATGAAAATCCTTATTCACATGATTTTGTTATTTATAAGATTTTAATTATGAGTAAACCATTGGAAAATATGTAATCATATTCAATTTTACATTGGTTGATATTTATAAAATAAACATATTATTTTCATTGATTTTTTCAAATTTAATTTTAAAAAGAAATCATTTATTTTCTATTTTATAAATTTTTTAATAAAGGTAAATATTTGATAATGTCTTCCTGTAAATATTATTTTGTATAAACACTCATCCAACTGGTCTTAAAAGATCTCATTTTTGTCAGAAACTCGCAGCAGTCACCCAATATTCAGGCCATTCAGACTCTAAGCCAGCAGTCACCCAAAATCCAGGCCACTCAGACTGTAAGAATGCATCCACGGATCTTCTAAAATCTTGGCTTTTAGATCTCATGGACAGGAAAGAGTCCCGAAATGGATATCCCATATCCCGGATTTATGAGGACTTCCGAAGGTCCACTGGCAAAGATTTGGACCTCAGCTTTTTCAGATTCCGAAAGCTATCCAACCTCCTCCAACAGTTCAACGACGTGGGAGTGTTCAAGAGATATGATCAGGACTCTCAGATCAAGCTGTTTCCCGTAAAACCAGCATTGCAGATCGTCAGCAGAGAAACGAATTCAGTTAAGGAATTCGGTAACAGACACCTATCTGCAGAAACAAATGAGATTTCTTTCGATGTAACCAGCTGCTCACAGTTGCCGACATCTACAAACTCTGAAATTATGAGAAAAAACTTGGGAGAAAGTTCCAGGGATATTTCACCAGTGCATCCTGACCACCATTCCAAAACAGCAGATGAGATCTTTAGCTCTTATGAACAGACTCTACCTCGGGAATCAGCTGTGGTTGCCGGAGTTGACATGATAGTTTGTTCCATGTCTGCTGGTGTTGGAGAGCTGATGGTTACACCCACTTACATATCATCTCAGACTGCCCAGCAAAATCAACCGTTTGAGAATGAGAAGATGAAGAAAAGACAGAGTCATAAGATTGCCAGACGAGGTTGTATCCACAGCTGCCTTCAGCATTTTATTCTCTATGTTTATGAATGCCTTATACAGAAAATACCGTGGAGGAATGGTTGAAAAGCAACTAGGTACAGCATGCTAGGTATGCTCATAAACTTCCTCTTTCAGAGGCTGACTCGATTACATTAATAGTGATTATTTTTTGAATAACATGATTGTTTGAGGATTTTACAGGATGGAATGCTGTTTGTTGAGAATCAATCTCAATATCAGTGGAAAAGAAAACAGGGAAGAAGTTGAAACGGTAGATGGTAATAGGAGATGGCAGCGTGAGAGCCAGTTCTTGGCATGACTCAAAATTTTCAATTAGGCCAGTTAGTTTAGGATAACAATACATTAAATAGACCTCATGAAAGGATTGTATGACCTTTGATTTTGTTTCAAGATGCAGAAACTAGATCCTTTTCCAAGGACTCAACAAAGATGTTAATATCTTGATCTTCTCTGTAGAAAAAATTTCAAGCCAACAATTTGATCCTAAATAAATTTTTAAATGATTTTTGTGTGGGTGTTGGTGTTGAATTACATGTGCAAGTTAGATGGTATTCAACCTAGTAAAAATAAAAAGTGTTTTTTTTTTTTTAATCCAAATTTAAATTAACAAATTGAATTTAAGTTTTTCCCATTGCACACTCTAGAAGACTTGAAAATAAAAAGTGTTTTTGTTTTTTTTTTCCATATTTAAATTAACAAATTGAATTTAAGTTTTTCCCATTGCACACTCTATAGGACTTCTCCCTAGAATTCAAGATGATGATTAAATGATCACCGTTTATCTTTGTTTTATTTTAAAGCATATTGAAGTTTTAAAAGGAAATGTCATCCATGTATAATTTTATTATTTTCATGTCATTTGTAATACCTTAACCATTTATATGTGTATGTGTGTGTGTTAGGGAGTGGAATTATTGTGCTATCCTTTTAATCGTCAATTTTGTATGCTTCATGTGATCTCTTATACATGAAATAGTTTATGACGAAGAGTTCCATTCACATTTTAAAATTAAGATGTTAAGAATATTGTATTTTATTGAGTGCTTTGTTGTTCTCTGTTGCTTCTATTTTTTTTTGGAAGCTAATTTTTCATTTTTGGCCACATACCTTTGGTGTTTGAATTTGTGAATTTTTTTTTTAATCTTATTTCTCCCTATGTGAGGTGGACACCTATCCTCTGCGTTTCCTACGTCACCACCCACATGGACATGATTATCTATCTTCAGGACGATATTGTCTTTATCTCCCTGCTTTGCAACCCTCCCTTTGAATTCCTAAATGTTTTTGAGCCCTCCACAAGAAAAAATCAAGTTCTATCCTACTTTCAATATGAGAATGTGGGCCAACAAGGACAAAATCTCCTAAACTAGTGACAATCAATTTCAGTAAGTGCTCTCAACAATTTGAATCCCTCCAGTTGGAATACATGAATATAAACTAGAAAATTCCCCAACAAATGTTGACTTCCATTAGCCTCATAGATGATATTTAGTCTCTACAATAAAAATCAACCCACTAATAGAATGAAATCGATGCTCTCTGTCACTAGTTGGAAGACTTGAAGATGCAACTCGCTGCCAATGAAAACCAGAACTCAAACAACGGTGCTTGTAGTCGGCCAATTAGCACACGACTACCATATCTCAATCGACCTCCTGAAGACACTTTCTCTCCTTATTTCTGATGTTCTCTTGTTGAAAATGTGTTTTGTTTCTTGGTCAAATTTTCAATATATATACATGTAGACCTCTGGTATTAGTCAGAATACAATATAGGACTTTTGTAACAATCATTTCCTCCTTAGAGGATCCTCTACTTGATGAATCAATGTCATTGATTTCCCAAGTAATTGTTACATCCAAGTGCAATATCAATAGGAGATTTACTCATTTTTGTTTAAAAAAAAACATTGTAGCCCCAATGTGGCATCATTTACCAAGTGCAATGAACATTTTACATTCATTAACTACATACCAACTACCTAGTGGTAGGGGCTTATTCAAGAAATTTTTAAACTCATTATCTACACACCATCTACCTAGTGGTAAAGGGTTATTCAAAGAAAATGGACCTGTACATTAATTAACTAACTCTCACATACCCATAAGCAAGAAGGATAGGCTACGACCCTATCAAAGCAAATGCATTTATTGGCTACCCCTTGAAGATTGGTAGTACATGACCACCTATCATTATGTTAAGAAATGTCACCCTATGAGGCCATATATGGAAATAATTTCCATGTATGGCTTAATACATACCCAATTTCTATTCACAGTACACATCACTTTTATTACTAGAATTAACATTCTCTGTACACTTAAGGACAATTTGATTTTGGCACAAAGTCATTTGAAGCAGCGAGTGGATCAACATTTTTCATAGAGCCACTTTGAAGAAGGGGGATTGGAGGTTTTCTTTGTCTCCAACCCTATAAGTGTAGAAAATTTGAATAACTGATATATATATTATTCACCGAGATTCTCCTGATCACACACTATTTTATCTTCATGCACAATACATAATCTCTTCTACCATTGATCATTAATTTCGGAAATAAAATCAATTGCATGCGCACATTAAAACCATAAACAATCACACATATGAACACAGTGTTTCATGGGAAAGCTTAAAGCTGAAACTCCCAACTATCTGTATATTATATTTCATAGAGATCATGTAACAATCATTGTATAAAGCTCCTCACAAGCTCTCAGCACAACCTCCAATTGCTGCACACTAATCAAGCTAGATCTAGCAAAATACATGCTCCAATCTCTGCCACCTGATAACCAGCCTCTATCGCGTAATCAATGTTGTAGGATGGCTCATTAAATAACATAAATCACCTGGCTTGTACTACGCAATCCTCATGGGCTTCTCCAATAACTGGTAGTTGCAAATATGCAACAATATAGTCACAACTGATAGTTAACCTGCTCTTTCACCTATCTCTGCACTGATCTCCACTGAAACTGTCCATGCATTGAAGTTAACTGATGTATTCTTTAGTTGATTAATGAGTTTATAATTAGTGAATTAATTAATAATTAATTCACACCACTCTTCACTAGTGTATTAATCATTTAGACTAAATACAACTAGTTCAACTATGTTTAGATTAATTAAACTAAACACAACTCCATTAACTGCTCAATCAACTCCACCAAACTCTGTCACATGAGTTCTAACTGAAGTATCCATGCAATAGCTCCACTTAACCCTTAGGAATAGCGTAATTCCTTCTGTCAGCTCCTGTGCTACATCTGTGCACTTAACTGAAGTGCTCCAAGAGAATAAGATAATGTTTATAGTCCAAATATTATTAAGAGCTAATAATATTCGACATATCTATTTTTAGACTGGCAATTTAAAAATAGATTCCGCCCAGTATGTCTAAAAATAGAAGTCCATCTATTTTTTTCCAACTTGACCAACCATCCACAAATAGCATCTTGCAACTCATATAACATGACCCATATGTCTAAAAATAGACTTTGCGCCAAAAATAGCCTGCGGGCCCACTTAGTGAAGGCGACTCTTTTCACTAAGCTCATCATCTTGTTGCAATCTCAACAATAAAAGGAGATCTCTTAAGCACAATATCCACCAAAAACTAGCACCCAGGGTCCAAGGCCCCTATCAGCGTTGGTTGATGTAGCTCAAATAGGTGTTTTAGCCTCAAGTGGTGTCAGTGAGGCTAGGAACACAAAAGAGGAAAATATCTCCAAGCTCAAGTTATTATTTTGAATGTAAATGTCTTAATTACATTAATTAGTGAGTTTTTAATTATTTTCCTAAGTTTTAACCTAGGTAAATAGATTAATTAATTAGTGATAATTGAAGCATGGTCAATTTTCCTTTAGATATTTCTAGTTAAGTTTCTAAGTGATCTTAGTCATCGATTAGATCATTTTAAATCTAGATATTGGCCTTTGATTTCTCAATGATATATTATAAAGGAAATCGATGGGAAATATTTGAGATCATTCATTGCGGTGAATAGGGCACAATAATCTTGTGGGTTTGACACTAGTGATGGTTTCAATCATAGTTGAAGTAGTAAATGTTTCCGAAGTTTTCTTTCACGAGTATTCTTCCATTTTTCGAGCTCTGGAGGAGGAATTATCCCAAATTTATTCTACAAACATGAGAGGTCATACAAGTTGTCAGTTTAGCATATCAATATTTCCAATTGCAGAGAGAATTACAAGAAATTAGTGTGATTGCAGGAAAGGCAAATTGCATGAATTCATAGTGAGAAATGTAGGAAAGGTCGTGTTGGTTACAGAGGGAGGTCGTGATCCTTCCATTGATCAAATTGACTTGTAGAGGTGAAGAAATATTTTATCAGAGCTTTTCCAAGGTTTGGCAAGAAATGTTGTAATATTTATCAATTGTAGAATTTTCTAAACAATAATAAAACCCTTGAATATGAAGAACCGCTTTTCCCTTCAAGGTTTTTCCAGGGATGCTTTGTCCAAAAAATGTGTATCCATTTTTTAATTGGTTTTATATCAGAGTTTCCATAGTTTATTTTTGTGAATATTGAAATCATGTTTTTGTCAGTGTAGCATATCAATATTTCCATTTGTAGAGCGAATTACAGGAATTTAGGGTGATTGCAAGATAGGTAAGTTGCATGAATTCGTAGTGAGAAGTGTAGGAAAGGTCGTCTCGGTTGCAAATGGAGATCGTGATCCTTCCATTGATCAAATCGACTTGTAGAGGTGAAGAAATATTTTATCGGAGCTTTTCCAACGTTTGGCAAGCAATGTTGTAATATTTATCAATTGTAGAATTTTCTGAACAATAATAAAACCCTCAAATACGAAGAACTGCTTTTCCCTTCAAGGTTTTTCCAAGGATGTTTTGTCCAGAAATAGTGTATCCATTTTCTAACTGGTTTTCTATAGAGTTTCCATAGTTTATTTTTGTGAAATTGAAATCATGTTTTTATTCAATATTTGTAGCATAATCATTTTTCTTAGAATTAAATATTATGGATAGTAACCATTTAATTAAGAGATATTTTTATTGATTTTTCACATGGGATCAGAGCATATCTGAAGCGCGAAGGTTTATCATAGCAGATCAACACATGGATTAGGAAGAGTAAGTCAAGGGTTTAATACCTAGATCGATTTTCAGAATTACTTGGAGGAATTTTACCAATGTTGTTTTCTACAAGAGGGAGGTTGAATTAACCAGTGCGAATGGCCAATTTATTAATGCGTGTTGATGGAGACAGATTCATTTTCCATTTGCCAAATCGATTTTTTGGAGGTAGTGTGAGTGGGTTTCTCTAGTTTTTGGAGTCAAACAAATTCGTGAGAGTGATTTGTCAGAGGCAATGCGAGTTTTTGGGAGGGCTAGTGCGTACTTCCAGTGGGAAATGTCAGTTTACAAAGGAAGTGTGATTTTCACAGTAGTAGTTGAGATCACTTGCAGAGGAATATTGTGAGGTTTTCCATGTACTTTTTTAAGTTGGTAGAAGATGTTATCACCCAAAAAAATGAAGCATAATTTGATGAGGTTAAATAGGTTCATGTGTCAAAAATAGGGTTGTAGGATTCATTTTTTATATGCTTGGTCAAGGGAAATATTAAAATTTTCTTGTTTAAGTTTACCCTAAGGTCTAAACCCGCTCATCTTCAAATCCCCTCATGCCACATCACTCATTATTTTCTCACTGATTTCAATTTCCAGGGTTTTTGTACCGAAAATGCCATTTTAACTAAGAAACCACAGTGTCGTAGCGAAATACACTGTGAAAAGTCACTTTTCGCTACGAAAATGTTGATAGTTTCGTAGCGAAAACAGACAAATTTACACTAGATATGCTACGAAAGTGTGGTTTCTTGTCTGTCTTGTCAGATTAGCTGTTAGGTGTCAAAAAATCGTTGGGAACGAGTAAGTTAGATGCCATTCGAGTCATGGAGGGATAAAATCAAGGTACATGGTCAGCTCTGAAGTCATCATGATCAGTTTAGGTATGTATGAGTCATCATTGGGTCATGAGAAGACATAAAAACTTCAAAATCTTTCCTAATTCAGACATTTCTCATTTCTCATTCCTTCTTTGCATGATATCAAGCTCTGGAGAGATATTACATTAAGCCAAAGCTTTGGTTGGTGTTTCCAAATGTTTACATTGAGCATTATCAAGCAACACTGCAAATCATCAAGCAACGTTGTGAAGACACTAAAGAAACCATGGTGGAAAAAAGAACAAACAAGGGTGGTCAATGTCTAATATATGAATTTAATCAATGAAGACCCAACAACAGTGGAAATATTCAGAAGGACAGGTTGCTTACAGTTTTGTGAGAAATTACAAGGCTGCCATGTACAAGTTTCCAAAGAGTTTGCTTCAAATTTCAGTGGAACAGCCACCAAAGTGGGAATGCTAAATTTGTGCGTCACACCAAAGGTTATTGCAGCTGCTACAGGGATTCCTAGAGGATAGGAGAAGTGGTTCAAAGGTTTCAAGTTTAACATAGAGCAGTGCAAAGAATTCATGAAGTTTGAAACACAGTGAAATGGATCTCATCAATGTCATTCCAAGGAGTTGCATAAAGGACAACTACTTAAAATTGTTGCTCATCATCCAAAAGTACTTTACTTGTGAAGGGAGATACCACAAAGTCTACTCATATCATTTCAAGTTACTATTGCACTTCACTGGTAAGATTTCCCTTGATCTGCCTTTCTATTTACATAGAAGTTTGTCAAAAATGGGAGTTAAGGTCCAAGCAAAATTTGAGGGGAGAGAGACTTCATTGTTTCATCATGGTTTAATGAAACTGTTGGTTTTAGATGAACTCCAAAGGTTACCCAGACACTGGTCATCATTTTTTTTTGTTAGTGGTTTTGAGTTGGATGCTCTGACTCCTTCAAGAACTCCTAAACCTAGGAAAATTCCATCACCATTAGCAGCAGAATAGAGTGAACCATTGGTAGCAGAACCAAGTGAGCCAATTATGATGGAGACAAAGCAATTGTAGAGTTTTGACACACCAAATGTCCCACTTGCAAAACAAAAGTCAAAAGTAGTCAAACCTACAAAACAAATACAAGATGTGAGTAAACAAGGAACAAAAAGGATGACAAGGAGCCAAATAGTGGCTTTAGAAGAGAAAACAGTGGCTGTAGAAGACAGAGAAGTAGCTAAAGGAAATCTAGAATATATATTACATGTCATTGACATAGAAGAAACTCCTATAGTCTAGGCTGAGGACATAGAGGAAGGTGGACAAAAGTTAAAAATGGTTGAATCTGCAAAGAAATTAGAATTTGAGGGAGAATATGCACGTTTTATGTTCCAAGAAAGAAATCCTATGACAAGGCATGCTAGGAAGCTATCAGAGAGCGGTAAAGAGGTTCAACTACCAACTGACACAGTTCATCCACCACAAGAGATCATTAACTTTTCATCACCTGTAGAGAAAGATACAGTTATGAAATCAAAGAAAAGAAAAGAGAAGGTGATGGAAAAAACAGAGTTACAAATCCTTGAAGAACATTTGAAAATGGCCAATCGTGAAATTGTTGTTATGAAATGAGAAGGAAACACAGTTTAGAAAAGATTCAATTTGAAAAGATGAAGGCAATTTGGGAAGAACGGGTTGACATTGTTTCCAAGACTTTGGATAATACACAACATCCTATCAAATGGACCATTCCAGTGAGGAAAGAGGCCAAAAATGTCAGGAGGATGAACACACATTTGAAAGCCACCAATAGAAGGTTGAAAGATCAGGTTAAGGACCTTCAAGCGCAGCTTGAACTAATTCATGAAGAGTTAGAGAAAAAAGGCCTTAAAATGGCAGTGCTTGAAGAGCTAATAGCTCAACGCATCATAAATGAGGAAGAAATGCCTCAAGGATCATAAGGTGAGATAGTTTATGTTTTTTAAGGCTAATGGCATGCTAGAAACAAAGTTTTGGCACTTATGAGGTTTACTTTTCAAGTTACACAAAAATCTAGAATTTTAGCACTTTTCAGCAGTTTCGTAGCGTCCTTGGGCTTGAAGGACAGTGAAACGCTATGAAAATACTGTAGCTTTTATTTTCCCTTTTTGAACCAGTTTTGGGAGTTTTCAGAAGGTGAAATTTTCAAGGGAGACGTATCTAAGGATGATGAAGACCATACCAAAGGAAAGAATAAAAAATATTGAGGGTGAATGGCATTTTTGCAGTTCTACGAAAGTACGTTACGAAACAGTCTTACTTTCGTAGCGTATTGTATTGGGGCTTTTTTAGCAGGTTTTGGAACATCATTGGATAGTTGGATATTATCTAAGTTTTAAAGACCATGACAAGCAGTGATTCAGCGCTTAAAGGCCACGAAATGAAGATAAATTAGCATCCAAAACATTCGTGGAAGAAGAAGACCAGTTTGCCTAAAAAACATGGTTTTGTTTCCAGTTTTAGGAGGTCAATTAAGTGGTCATGTAGTGATGAGTCCCATCACCCCAATTCGAATATGTGAAAGCATACTTGTCAAAGATGTAATTTCTTTAGAAGATTAGGTTGTTAAATGTAATAATGAGTAGTTTGAGTCCTATTAGGAAAATGACTCACAAGTAGGGTAGCTATCATTTTTTCATTAAGTAGATGTTTTATGATTATTCAAGGTGTCATTAGGAAAAAATTCGATGAATCTAGCCAGGAGGAAAATCATATGATGATGTAACAAGTCTATTAAAAGATATAGAGTGGAATTTGTCAAGGGTTGGAGAGTTTTGGCAAAACTGCAGCTTATTGTAAATTGACTCTTTCAGTGATTTAGAGACTTGATTCTTGACCAACCTGAGATTCTGACTGAGTTTTTAGTGCTCATATTATCTATACCTTTTATGTGTCCCATTTGTAGTGTTTTTCATCTTTAATACTTAGAATTCATTCAAGTAATGTTGTGACTTCCTTTATAGATGAATTAACTCTGTGATTTCTTATTTCATGTGTGTGTGTACTACTGCTAAAGTAGTACACACACATATTCATTACTTTCTTCCTCTCTCATATTCAAGCTCTCAAACCTAATTATGTATGTCTCGACATTTTCCTTCTTCAGTTTTTGATTTCCTTCATATCTATTCTGGAGTTTTCCTCATACATCTGTTGTTAACTTGTAATGCATCGCCTTAATGAGTTCACTCTCACTGAGGCCACTCAAAATGTGGTTTTTGGCCTTTGCATTATTTTTACAAAGCCTCCTTCCATCAAGATCTGTAGGGAGAGTAGAAAGAATTGTATATCCTAACACAATAGTTTCCCAATCATCAACACCCAAACTCATCAAATGTTGTTCCATCTTCAGCTTCCATAATCCATAATTTTCTCCATAAAAAATAGGCACTCTAGACTCTTGAGAGGCATGATCCCCTACAAATCTCCTTCCAGCAATTAAGCTACACTCGAAGGAGTTGAATCTAATACCAATTGTTGGGATAAAGCAATACTGAGAGGAGGGTGAATCAGTGTTGCAAAATATTTTACAAAATTATAGCTTTTCAAAACTGCACAAAATATGCAACAGTAAAAACACAATTAGCACAATAAGATAACACCAAAATTTTTGGTGGAAACCCTCTAGGGGAAGCAAACCACCATACCTTTTTTGCTTGCTTCTATTTTATTTTCTAAAAATATTATTCTTTACATATATGAGCTAGCCCCAACAAGCTATTTTGTTGGCCACTACCAACAAAGAGCCACCAACCCTTCAACAATATAGGAAGCCTCCACTTGCTTGAAGCCACAACCTCAACAATTACAATGTTGAAATTTATGTGTCAATACAAGGCAATGATTTCATTGAACTAATACAAGAAGTTGCACATATAAAATAAATATTATAAATTTTGTAGAATTCCCTTCAGCTGTGTCTTGAAAATACCTCAACATAATCTAAATGGTAGATACAATTCTCTAGCAATTTTCTTCATTCCAAGTCTTCATACACTGCATAAAAATCTAATTGTAGCATGCAGTACAATCTCTAATATAATTCTCTAATATTCTTCAAAAGTATGTGATTATCACTGACCAAGTTAGTAATACATAGAATTTAGGAAACCAAGGATCCTAATATCTAGTGAAGTTGTCTTAATGGCTCAATAATCAAGCATATCAAGATATCTATTAAAGTCCTTAGAAATTTAGCTTGCATAGTCCAATCATAAACAAATCTAAATTAGTTTGCACAGGGGATCTTCTCGACAAAGAACATCATTTCTACCCTTAACCACCATCCACCACTAGTAGGCTATGGGTTGGTAATAATGGGTCCCCATTCATTATTACTATTCTCTCACTAAAATAATATAGATGTTTAGATATATTGGATAACAGAAAATTATTAATATCAAGGACAAAAAAGTGTAGAATAAATTTAACCTCTACATACCAATGTCATTGATAATTTTTCTTTGCTAGATGCATGGAAAACTAAAGTGCAGCAAAATGACACGTCTTCTTACCAAGATTTACATAATCAACCAAGTAATGTGCAATGAATGTAGGAAGGTAATAGCGTGAAATAATGTCTTAGTGATAAAAGGATACACCTTAAATAGTACAAAATTAATAACAGGAGAGATTGATAGATATAATGAGTTTAGAGAATAGGGAAATAAGGACTCTTAACACATAACCATTTTGTTTGTTAAATACCAACACACTACCTATCATATCCATATCACAGAGTGGGTTATACAACCTTGTTAAAAAGGTTGATCTTACACTAGACATCTTGAAGATGAAGATGAGACCATTATCTCACAACAAAACCCTTATGTTGATTGAACTTTAAGAAGTAATGGGCATATGAATGTTTGCATGAGGAACAACACACCAAGATATAATAATATCCATTATCTTTCCTTTATAACATATATGTATGTCAGATAACTGCTTTATTTCGAAGAACTAATTGAAAGGTTGTGACATAGTCTTCTCAAGATGGAAGTCAAGTTGTTAGGTCCCTATATTACTAGTTTAGTCCCTTACTGTTATTAGTGTATCCCCCTTATTGTTATTGTTGTACCCCTGTAACCCCAATATTGTTATTATTGTGCCCTTACATTGTTATTGCTAGGTTGACTAGGATTATATTGTGGGCGCATGGAATCCTATATATAGAAGGAGGTTTTGGACATTTGTATTATCAAAGAATTGTTCATTTATGTAATGTATTGGAGGGTGCCCCCTCAAAGTGGCTATTTCTAAGGCATTGATCTCTCTTTTCTTCTATTTTTGGAGATGGTTTTATAACATTTGGTATCAGAGCTTTGGATTCTAGGGTTTCACTGCTTCAAACAGGTCATCGTGGAATTTTCGCTATAAATGTTTTTCTATTAAGGTTCAGAAGCTAAAAATTTTAGAGTGTGAAGTTGAAATCTTGAGGAAAATTTTCAAAAAATTTCAGAGTTTGGTTTGCAATATTTTCAGAGATATGATCTGTGTAAGTTAGGGTATTTTGCAAGCTCCTAAATTTAACCTAAACAGGTCATCGCATAATTTTTTCCTTGACCTTTTTTCTAAGAGGGTTCAGAAACTGAAATTTTCACAGAGCAAAGCCAAAATCCTATGGAACCTCCTGTAGAGATTTCATATCTTGGTTCACAATATTTTGTGACATATGATCTGTGGAATTTAGGATTGTTTCAGGCTTCCGAATTTCATCTCAAAGAGGTGATCGTGGGAAAAACGTCATAACTCTTTCTTTGAGTGTCGAATTGGGATTTTGTAAAAGGTGGCCGCAAGTACATGAACATTAGTTTTCGGCATATCAATTTCAGAGCCAAAGAAGGAAACAGTGACACGTGGTAAGTCGTACAAGTTCGCACTACTGAACTAGTCCATAATTAGGTCATCGTGGGAGATTGGGCATAACTTTGTCTTGAAGAATCCAAATCCAAATTAGTTCAGACCTGTGGCATTCAAAAGAAGATTCAGAGGGCTACTTTAGGGCCTAATTTCAGATATTGAAGATCCAAAATCACAGAGATAATTCAGTTTCAATATCGAGCTCCTCAAAAGCAAGAAAAATGTGTATTTTTTTTCGAATTACATAAATCTCGTTTGAAAAAAAAATAGTTTGAATTTATTCTGAGGGCATATTGAAGAATATATATCAGTATTGGGTTCTAAAATGCCCCCTAAAAAAAATTCAACATCCATTAAGCCTTCAAAAGGCTCTACTATGACTCATGAAGACGAAGAAACACAACATGAGATATCAAAATTACAAGAGCAAGTGCACCAAATTTCGCTATCAAAAAGTGTAACAAAAAATGAAATGGAAGTTCTGAAGAAAGGCGTGGAAACTAAGATGGATGGTTTGAAGAAAGACATGGAAGCTAAGATTAATGGTTTGGAAGCTAAGATGGATGGCATGGAAGCTTAGATGGATGACATGGAAGCTAAGATCGATGAAAAAATGAAAGACAACATGGAAAACATGAAGAATGATTTGGAAAAGTTGATACAAGAAATGTTTCCTAATGGAGAAAAGATAGTAGAGGAAACTCATGATGAGAGCAAAATAAATGTTAATCGTGATTTCATAAACTCTAATGTTGGATGGAAGGACCACCATATTCCAAAGATGGATATGAGGAAGTTTGATGGTAAGGATCCTATAACATGGATACTACAAATTGAGAAATATTTTGATCTCAATAATGTGCAAAACACACAAAAGGTACGCATTGCAACTTTACATTTAAAACAAAATACATTTGTATGGTATCAATGGCTTTGCTCCCGAAAAAAAATTGTCACTTGGTCAATTTTTACGGAGGAAATGATAGCACATTATGAGGATACAAAAAGCAACACCTTCTTTAGCCAACTGATAAATCTCAAACAAAAGGGTTTAGTGGCAGAGCACATTGAGGACTTCCAAAAATTGAATATAAGGGTAATTGATATTCCAGAGGAACACAGGATTGATGTCTTCATAGGGACTTTAAAGGATAACATCCAATATGAAGTTCGTGTTTGGGAACCTAAATCATTCGAGAAGGCATTCAGGTTGGCAAGAAAAATTGAATGTAAAATTATGGCGACAACGAAGCCTACCACTCACATCTATAAAGATGGAAGTGTTGCTACTCCTAGACTTCCACAACCTACAAGGTTGACACCACAACAATTGGAAGAAAAAAGAGCAAAAGGGCTTTGCTACGGTTGTGATAGAAAATACACTAAAGGTCATAAGTGTGCTGAGAAGAAATTATTTTACATAGATTGTGAAGAGGAAGAAGAAAATGAACAAGAATCTTCAAAATAAGAAGATATACACCAGGAACCAAACCCAAAAGAGGAAGAAATGAGTCTGACTATATCGTGTAATGCATTGGCAGGAATTACCACTCCTCAAACTCTCAAGATAGAATGACATATCACGAAAAAAAAAGTAATACTGTTGATTGATTCCGGTAGTACCCATAATTTTATTCATTGTAAGGTAGCCAAGGAATTGAATTGTTTCCTATACCCTGCACCAGAATGTCAAGTGATGGTTGCAAATGGAGGAACTATAAATTGCTCTGGAAAATGCCATAATATCAAAATAACCATGGGGGAATATGTATTGAATAGTCCAATTCTTTCCATTCCTATAGGAGGTGCTGATGTTGTACTAGGAGTACAATGGTTACAATATTTGGGGACGGTAGCTTTTAATTTTCAAGAACTTTTCTTGAATTTTTTTTTAGAAGGAAAGAAATTTGAATTACGGGGTATTGCAGGGAAGTCGATAAAGATAATAAGCTCTAATGTCATGAAAAAGTTTCTGAAGAAAGAACAACGAGGCGTAATTGCACAATTGTGCTCACTAGCATTAGGGGAATTTTGAGTTCTAAAATGGGTATCCTAAAAAAAATGTACAAAAAAAATAAACTTTATAAGAACCAACATGATTCAAGATGATGATGTCAACCATGGGGGATGATTCACCATTTTTTGAGTAAAAGGGTAAAAAGATTAAAAAATAATAAAATAACAAAATTAATTTTTCAACTCGTATTTTCAACTTATCTCCCAAATTTTTTACTCAAATTTCGAGCAGGAGTACTCGTTGGATGAAAAATTTGTTTCCTCATCCAAGGAATACCCATGTTCCATACTTTCAATGGACCCTGCTACACGAAAAATGAGAAATACATAAAAAACATTTTTCATGTATTTCTAATTTTTTGAGTAGCAAGACCCATCGAAAGTATGCAACATGGGTACTCCTTCGATGAGGAATTAAATTTTGCATCCAATGAGTACTCTCTCTCAAAATTTGAGTAAAAAATTTGGGAGATAAGTTAAAAATATGAGTTTAAAAAGTAGTTTTTTTCTTTTTTCCCTCTAAAATTTGATGATGTAATCAAATTTTATTGTTTTATTTCCACTATTATTTTATAATTTCCTTAGGAGGCCTATTTTAGACCTCAAAATTCCCCTAATGAAGTTCCAACATCAAAATCATCTATTTCTGCAGATCTCCAAAAAGTCTTGGACAATCATTCCAAGGTGTTTGAAACTCCCAAAGGATTCCCACCTATTCGTGATCATGGTCATGCTATTCATTTGATTCCACGAAGTGTTCCTCAAAACATCAGGTTTTACAGATAAGGCTTATGTCCAAAAGAGATAAATTGAACGTATGATTGCAGAAATGTTAGAGGCTGGTATAATTCAACCTAGTCAAAGTTCTTTCTCTGCTCCAGTAGTATTGGTGCACAAGAAGGATGGATCATGGCGCATGTGTCCAGATTATAGGGAGCTCAATAAGCTCACCATTAAAGATAAATTTCCCATTCCTGTGATTGATGAATTATTGGATGAATTACATAGAGAAATTTATTTTAGCAAGTTGGATCTTCGTTCAGGATATCATTAAATTAGAATGAAGACTGAAGATATTCCGAAAACAACATTTCGAACTCAGGAGGGTCATTATGAATTTTTGGTCATGCCTTTTGGTCTTACCAATGCACCTTCTACATTTCAAGGGTTGATGAATTCCATTTTCAAACCCTTCCTTAGAAAATTAGTGCTAGTATTTTTTGATGATATACTAATCTACAGCGGGTCTTGGAAGGATCATATTCAGCATGTTGACAAGGTGCTCAAACTATTGCAGGAGAAACATTTATGTACAAAAACATCCAAATGTTTCTTTGGAGTACAAGATGTGGAATATCTGGGTCATATTGTATCTCACGAGGGTGTTAAGGTAGACCCAAACAAAAATAAAGCCATTAAGGAATGGAAAGTCCCCACAACCATAAAGTAGTTGCGAGGATTTCTTGCGTTAACAAGGTATTATCGCAAGTTTGTTAAGAATTATGGGAGAATAGCAGCACCTTTAACAACATTATTGAAGAAAGGAGCATTTTCATGGACTCCTGAAGCAACTAAGGCCTTTGAACATCTTAAAGAAGCAATGTGCCTAGCACCGGTCTTAACTACGCCAGACTTCACAAAAACCTTTATTGTGGAATGTGATGCCTCAGGAAATGGAATTGGTGTTGTTTTAATGCAAGAAGGAAGACCCATTGCTTTTGAAATTCGTCCAATCAAAGGAAAGTATTTATAGAAAGCTATTTATGAGAAGGAAATGTTAGCAATACTACATGCACTAAAGAAATGGGGACCTTACCTAATGGGAAGACACTTCAAGGTAAAAACTGATCATGATAGTCTTAAACACTTTTTGGAACAAAGACTATCTTCAGAAGAGCAGCAAAAATGGGTCACAAAGATGTTGGGTTATGACTTTGAAATAATCTACAAAAAAGGAAAGCTTAATGTTGTTGCAGATGCACTCTCTAGAAAGAATGAAGAGGTGGAAGCATTGCTTTGTGCCATTTCTATTATCCAAACAGATTGGATAACCGAAGCAAGAGATGAATGGAAGAAGGACAAAGATGTATGGACACTCATTCAAAAGTTGCAGCAAGATCCTAGTACATCTGATACATTTAGTTGGAAAAATGATTCCTTATGGTACAAAGATCGCTTATATCTTTGTAAGAATTCCCAATTAAAACAAAAGATTCTTCTGGAATTGCACACTTCTCCTTTAGGAGGACACTCAGGATTTTTAAAAACTTACCACAGGGTGAAGAAATAATTTTTTTGGGATGGCCTTAAATCTGATATTCAAAAGTTTGTGGCTGAATGTTTGGTTTGCCAGCAGAATAAAGTTGAGACAATTAAGACCCCGGGGCTTCTACAACCTTTATCCATTCCAAGTCAACGTTGGGAGGAGATTTCAATGGATTTTATCACAGGTTTACCTAAGTCCGAAGGAAAGAGTGTCATCATGGTGGTAGTTGATAGACTTACCAAGTATGCACTCTTTTGTGCATTATCTCATCCATTTAAAGCAAGTACAGTTGTTACTACATTTATGGAAACAATTCAAAAGCTACATGGAAACCCAAAGGTTATTGTGAGCGACAAATATCCCATTTTTACTGGAAATTTTTGGACGGAGTTGTTTTCTTGTTTGGGTACTCAATTAGCTCATAGTCATCTTATCATCCTCAATCCGATAGTCAAACTGAGATAGTGAATAAATATTTGGAAGGATATCTTCGTTGTTTTGTATCAGATAAATAAACATATTGGGTCGAGTGGTTACCTCTCGCTGAATGGTGGTATAACACTTCCTTCCATACTGCAGCAAAAATGACCCCATTTATGGCACTTTATGGATATCATCCACCTTCCATCACATCATCTTTAAGATAAAATTCTAAGGTTCAAGCAGTGGAAGATCACATCGAGCATCAACAAGAAGTTCTCCAACTCTTAAAGGATAACCTAAATTTGGCACAAACCCGGAATGAAACAACAGGCATATCAACATCGCAGCGAGAGAAGTTTTGATGTAGGAGACTAGGTATTTTTACGGCTACAACCATACAAACAAATGTCCCTCAAGCAAGCTAAGAAGGATAATAATTTATCGCCAAAGTACTATGGTTCTGACAAGGTGTTGCAAAATATTGGTACTATGGCATACAAATTGGAGCTTCCTGATTTTGCGCGAGTGCATCCAGTTTTCCATGTTTCATGCTTAAAAAAGGTTATAGGTGAAAATCTTCCAGTTTAAACAATATTGCCAGAACTTGATGAGGAAGGAAAAATCATATGGGAACCTGAAGCAGTCATTGAAATAAGAACTCGACAACTACGAAATCGATCAATTTCAGAGTATCTCATCAAGTGGAAGAACTTACCCACTGAAGATTCTACATGGGAGGATGATAATTTTATACAGAAGCACTCAGAGCTACTCAAGCGTTGAGGACACCACTTTTTTTAAGGAAAGGGGCATGTTAGGTCCCTATATTACTAGTTTGGTCCCTTACTGTTATTAGTGTAGCCCCCTTATTGTTATTTTTGTACCCCTATAACCCCAATATTGTTATTATTGTGCCCTTTCATTGTTATTGTTAGGTCGGCTAGGATTATATTGTGGGCCCATGGACTCCTATATATAGAAAGAGGTTTTGGACATTTATATCATCTAAGAATTGTTCATTTATGTAATGTATTGGAGGTTGCCCCCTTGAAGTGGCTATTTCTAAGGCATTGATCTCTCTTTTCTTCTATTTTTGGAGCTAGTTTCATAACACAAGTTACCCACTAATAATATCCAATTGTCTTTGGAGACCCGTAGTGATTTCAAACATAAGGATTAAATATCATTTTCAAAAGGTATGATGACACTAGTAACACCAAAAAGAATAGAATACATCCTTCATTTGGCCGTAGATTGTCAATAAAGGAACTTCTCCAACTTTGTGCATAGATATAAGAAAAAAAATTCTAGGAAATAGAGGGAAACCCCATTCAATACCAATAATAATGTGAATGTAAATTGTCGACTTTCCCTTTTCTTTTTACTTGGATGAAGAAGTTATTTATAATAAATTATTATTGGAGAATTTATAAGAGACTAATCCATATTTTATATATTTTTAGAATAAAGCAAAACCAATCTTAATTATGATAAACAAAAGGAATTCCAAACTTATTATTGGAAAGATACACTCTTTCAAATTCATATCTATAAATGAGGATATAATTATGAATGAGGTAGTCTTTAAGTGTGACCGTAAGTTTCTAGCGGATTTCTCGGGAAGAAATTTATGGCCAAATCTTGATTTGTGTTGTTTAAATTAGATTTTTTACTGCATATATGAATTCAACACCCTAAAAAACCTTTGGGGTGCTTGTATTGTGAAGAGTTCATCTTTCAAACTTATGATTTTAATGAATCCATGTCAAATTCTAGACAAATTAAATAAAATAAACATAAGAACTTTCCAACACGTCCACTTAAAAACTACTCGATTATAAATTTGCTCCTTGTATTTTTGCTAAATAAAATTAATAAATTTTATAATAATTTATAAATTAACTTTATAAACCAAATTAAATGAATTCCTTAAAAAAGATAAATAATCCTAAATAATTAAGCAAAGGAGAGAAAGGGATAATAATTTTTCAACATGAAACAACAACATGGTGTAGAAAAAAAAGACTTTTTCTACATGAAACAAAGAGTGAAGTTAAAAAGAACATTTGGAGAGTTACAAGCATGGCAGATGAGTGGCCTTGGTAAGGGAATATCTTAGTCAACTTTGTGGTAGAGAGAGGATCAATAAGATAGGGAGATCAATTATATCATTAAAATATTTATGAGGCAGCTTAATATGAGGGGATGTGTAAGTTTATGAAGATGTGTCAGTTTGTTTGTCCATTTCTCACTAGAGTTGAGACATGCCTATTTAAAATTAAAATAACAAATTATGCTTTAAATAGAAAAACAATATTAGTTATAATAATAATAAAAAATATGTTCTGAAGTAATTAGAAGTAAAAAAATGTGTAAGATATTTAAATCTTATATTTTCAAAAATATGAGATTTAAATAAACTATTTGAAGATCAATGTTACTAATTTATGTCCATATCCACTTCATATATGTTTATATCTAAAAATATTGTTAAAATATTTTTCTTAATGTCAATTATGTATGTATTATATATTATTTAAAACAAAATAGTATATATCATGAAAAATTAAATTTTTATTGTTAAAACATGTATTTGGTTATATATACTCTCTATAGCATTCAAAAATACAATTTGCATTCTAAAGAAGTTTTACATTTGAAGAAATTTGATCTCAGTTTATGTTAGACCCGTAATTGAGATGGATCTATTCTAGTAATAATACTAAGGCTTTTAATATTTGATATGAGGTTTAATGGCAACTTTTGTTGAGTGAAACTAACAAGACTGCAAACAGCTGTTCAAATCTCATTGAGTACATAACTTACTATGATATTTGCTCAATGAATAAACTCCCTATTTACTAGAGTCTGAGCTCTTGCTAAATTACATTTGCTCAATGAATAAACTCCCTATTTGCTAGAGTCTGAACTCATTGAGTACATAACTTACTATGATATTTGCTCAATGAATAAACTCCCTATTTACTAGAGTCTGAGCTCTTGCTAAATTATAAGATCTGGTTCAAATCCCATTGAATATATAACCTACTATGATATTGGTTCAAAACCCAGTATTCAATTATTTTGCTCCTGTATGGATTATTTTTCCAAATTTGCTCTGCGCTCTTCACGGAAAAATGATGATTCAAATTCCTCCGAACAGTAAACAGAATATCTCATTCTTTTGCCGGGATTTGAACCCGGGTCGTCTCAGGTGTTTATGTAAGTCAAATTTGCTCTGCTCTCTTCATTCACGCCCACAACTATTTCATTTATTCAACCGCACACACACAGATTAGAACTGGGACCTTCAGTGCCCGAGAATAACTGCACCAACCAGACGGTTGTAATGAAATACAGTTTATAATTTATTTCTCACATCTTATGTTTCTTCGCAAGACAATACAAATGGAAAAATTAAAACGAACAACAATGCGCATCCGGGGAATCGAACCCCGGTCAGTACCGTGGGAGGGTACTATGATACCGCTACACCAGATGCGCTCACATGGAGAGATTTTATTTTTAAATTTAGTATCTTGTTATCTTGCCTTTTTTTAAAACCCTTCCATTACAGTAGAGCACTCACCTCCATAGATAGTAACTAGCCATTGCTCCAAAAAGTGCAAAGGAATATAAAATTGCCAAAGATCATTTCAAAAACAAACTCATAATTAAATTGTAAAATGTGAAATCAGCTACATAATTTAAAATACTCTTATTTTTTTTCAAAAAAATAGTCTCTTGTTTTTTTTCAAAAAAACAGAATAGTGGAGGGTACTTATTTTGCTCCTGTTTGAGCTAGGTTGGAACTGGGGACCTTGTGTTAATGTAACTCAAAAGAGCAGGGAATTCAATTCTTTTCATGTCTGAACCGACGAAAACCCAGTATTCAATTATTTTGCTCCTGTCCTAGCCCAAGTTGTAACTGAGGACTTTAGTTGTTAATGTAACTCAGAGAGCGCAGAATTCAATTATTTACTGATATGTGAGCGAAGGTTTTGCTCATACAGCATTGATTCTCATAATCAGCGGCTTAAAACAAAAACTAAATGCAAATGAGCATACTATATGGATTATTTTTCCACAGCATGGATTCTCATAATCAGCGGCTTAAATCGAAAACTAAATGCAAATGAGCATACCATATGGATTATTTTTCCAACTTTGCTCTGCTCTCTTCACGGAAAATTGATGATTCACATTGCTCCAAATCTGTAAAACAAAATATATCCCCTTGTAGGGCCATGATTTGATTTTAAAAACTACAAACAGAATATTTAAAATTCCGTTGCCGGGATTTGAACCCGGGTCGCCTGGGTGAAAACCAGGTATCCTAACCGGACTAGACGACAACGGAGATATTTGATAGCGTTGTAGCTATGAGATTTCAATGGATATCCTCCATCATTGTGAGTCATGGATCTCAAATGTGCAGACACTTTAGTATGTGCATCTGCCATCAGAGGTGTTGCACTGAGAGTGTGGTGGTCCCATAATCTACAGGTCCTGGCTCTGATATTTGAATCAGGCGAGGCTTCTATTTTGTGTGAATTCATTCAGAGCGCATAATTCAATTCTTTGACCTTGGTTGTTAAGGTAACTTACCAGAACGCGGAATTCAAATCTTTACTGATGCCTGAGCGAAGGTTGGAACATTTGCCACCAAAAGCTACACCTTACGTAACTCAAGAGAGCGCAGAATTCAATTCTTTGACCTTGGTTGTTAAGGTAACTAACAAGAGCGCAGAATTCAATTCTTTGACCTTTGGCTGAGCGAAGGTTGGAACATTTGCCACCAAAAGCTACACCTTACGTAACTCAAGAGAGTGCAGAATTCAGTTCTTTGACCTTAGTTGTTAAGGTAACTAACAAGAGCGCAGAATTCAATTCTTTGACCTTTGGCTGTTAAGGTAAATAACCAGAGCGCAGAATTCAATTCTTTGACCTTTGGCTGTTAAGGTAACTAACAAGAGCGCAGAATTCAATTCTTTACTGATGCCTGAGCGGAAGGTTGGAACATTGCCGACCAAAATCTACATTTAAACCATTCTGCTACTGTCCGAGCCCAGGTTCGAACTGGGGACCTTTAGTGTAACTTACAAGAGCGCATAATTCAAATCTTTATTGCTGCCTGAGCGAAGGTTGGAACATTGGCGACCAAAAGCTACACCTTATGTAAGGTGTGAGAGCCCTGCAATTGTCTGAGCCTAGGTTCGAACTGGGGACCTTTGACCTTTGGCTGTTAAGGTAACTAACAAGAGCGCAGAATTCAATTCTTTACTGATGCCTGAGCGGAAGGTTGGAACATTGCCGACCAAAATCTACATTTAAAACCATTCTGCTACTGTCCGAGCCCAGGTTCGAACTGGGGACCTTTAGTGTAACTTACAAGAGCGCAGAATTCAAATCTTTATTGCTGCCTGAGCGAAGGTTGGAACATTGGCGACCAAAAGCTACACCATAATATGTAAGGTGTAAGAGACCTGCTATTGTCTGAGCCCAGGTTCGAACTGGGACCTTTAGCTTAACTTACAAGAGCGTAGAATTCAAATCTTTAGTGATGCCTGAGGGAAGGTTGGAACATTGGCGACCAAAATCTACGTTTACAAACAATCTGGGACTGTCTGAGCCCAGGTTCGAACTGGGGACCTTTAGTGTGTGAGACTAACGTGATAACCAACTACACCACCCAGACAACATGGTAAATAAGCATTTCATTTTATCATTGTAACATCGTTTGGAGCGATATTATTATGGAGCGTCGACATTTAGGGTTTTATGCCCTAATACATGACATCAAGATTCTACTGTATGTTTCTCTTCCACCTCATTAATCAATTTCTATATTATGTGATCAATACAAACTTCATTTTTTCTGCTCTATACCGTGGAAGGAGTCAACGAAGACACTTGCCCTACTTTTAACTATCGTCCTGAACCGAATGGTAAGCCAGAACGTAATTTTTACCGCATGCAACTCAGCTGGAAATTCGATAGCCTTTTTATTACAGCTTATGACAATAAAATTTTATAGCATAGAAATGGTGAATGGCGACACTTGGCCTGCTTTTAAGTATTGCCTTCACCGATGTCCGGAGCGGAGATTGCGGCTGAGACCCGTCAAGGAACCATTGCTCCAGCGGGATAGGTAATGCTACAGTTTCTCTTCCAGTGTGGAAACGCTTCCACATGCAGCACGTAGTGAGTGTAAAAGTCAAACGTGAATGATGACAATATCTTGCGCTTATGATGGTTCAAGTTGGTTTCTTGGTTGGTCTTGAGTTCAATGAGTGGCATGACATAGCGGAAGAACTGACGAAAATTTAGTTTGTTTTATAAGTTATTTTTAGTGTTGTGAACATTAAATTTTTTTTTTTTTTTTTATTAAAATATGTGTTCACATTTTTTTGGCCATTTTTTTTGGAAAGTATTGTCATTCAATGGGAAGCGAATGAGTGGGAAACAAAATGGACGGGTCAGAAAGTTACTACACTAATCAATCAATAGCATGTAAACAATTTTGATGATTCAATGGCTATATGCATATGCATCAACATTATTAGTCCCCGAGTGGACTATAGCATCGATAGATCGTTGAAATTTAATTAGTTCTTACGCGTTGACCGAACTTTTCCCATGCTAATCTTGTTTATCTAAAGTTTCCGAATATTTATTTTCATCATTGAATTTTTATGCTAAAGTTTTTGATGGAAGAAACTGGACCTCTTATTGTTGGCTTATCTCTAAAGTTAACTTCGGAATCATTTCTGGTTTATGTTAACTTTTTATCCAAAGTTCTTGTTTATTCAAACTTTTTATCCAAAATTTCTAATTATTAGCTTATCTCCAAAGTCAATTTCGACAATTGTTTCTTGTTTTATCCAAAGTTTCTAATTCCAAAGTTAATTTCTACAATCGTTTATTGTTTATCTAAAGTTTCTAATTGTCAGCTTATCTCCAAAGTTAATTTCGGCAATAGTTTCTTCTTTTATCCAAAGTTTCTATTAGAAAAACATGTTTATCTAAAAAACAAACTTTTATCCAAAGTTTGCTAATGTCTCTGCCTAGTCTTTTGTTTTTTCTCTTTACCATGGAATGGAGAGACCCAGCTGTCGCATTTGTCAGAAATTGTTGCAGATGGTGGTGTTATATGCAAGTGTTGATATCTCTGGGAATGGAAGCTCATGCAGGTATCATCTTGCGACCTGCGAATGTGAAGGTGAAGCTCTCATTCTGCGAATGTGAAACTATCCTGCTTCAGCCACCGTGAATCTTCCGCAATGAATCTGAAATGTAAGCATCCTCCTTTATATTTTCCTGTATTTTATGAAGGTCGAATTTGAAATGTAAACATCGTATGCCGTTTTCCCAAACCATGCCTGCATTCTGAGCCTGCTTTGTCATTTTCTAAAACCCTTCTTGCGTTCTAAGCCTACTTTGCCTGTTGTTTTCCCAATACCTGCTTGCGTTCTGAGCCTGCTTTGGCTGCTGGGGTTTGAGGAAACGAGGTGGTTATTGGTATTTCACTGAACGGAAGCTGGCAAGACCACACCTTCCTTATCGATGGTCCCCCCCCCCTTTCTGTTGCGTGAGAGTGGAGGCTACATCAGGCCCCTGCTCGGTAGTGATTAGCAGTGATCTTCATACGCCCAACTGCTTGTTCTACAAGCAAGAGGTGGAGTGGGTTGCGTGATTGACTGCCCTATGGTTGCATACCTAGCAGCGTCTCTTGATCCTGCCCCCGCCCCCTCTGGTAGCGCTAAGTGAGTGACCTCTCGCACCCTTCGGATTCCTTCTTCCTCTCAATTGAGAAGACTGAACCATGACCTCTGGCACCTCTCGGCTTCCGCTAGTTGACTTTGTTCATTCGACGTCAATTTTTTTAATGGCCAGGCTTGAGGGCTTCCCTTTGCGGCGTCACAACATAGGTTGGCTTGGGGCTTCACAAGAACACAAAGCCCTTACTAATTCTCCCTAGGGCACTACAGTCTATATCTACTTACGGATGCTTAAAGACGATGAGGAACACAGATGGATTTATGTTGAGAATTGGAAATCAAGTGTTTGATATTTTTCAGACAGTACGATGATTGCAGCTATTTTCTTTTTTAATCTGGCTTTGTGTACTCGGGATGGGCTAATGAATAACCAACTTTTTCGTTCACAAGTAGGAAGTAGGTTGCCTCCATTGAGAAAGGTTATTAGAGGATTCTATACGACTCGATAAGAATACATTCTGGATCTACTACATGCATACTAAAGAATAACTTCCCTTAAAGTAATTGAGTAAGGTAGAAACTATGCGTGGGATAAGGAGAATCCCAATGTGGATTGGGTCTGATTTCAGAGAAAATCCATAGCAGTTGACACAGTCGACTAAGCAGCTTAAGAGCCAATTGGATGACTGAAATACCTTAATGGCTGGAATGCTTTCCCTTAAAGACAGATTGAATACGGGAAACAAGCCTTCCTCATAGTAATTATGCAAGTCGTAAGTCTTTGAACCTCATCTTTCAGGAAGACAAGTATCATGGGTAAAGGAAAGTTGGAGACAAAGAGAGACCTTGTTAGTGATTCAGCCAACTTTTACACCCAGAGGCATAACGTGCATAAATGGGCATGTAAGGCCTAATTTTCCATCAAAGTAGAACTACTAAAAATTTCTTTTACCTATAGAATAAATACCTCAGGAGTCCCCATAGCAGCAGCTTCAAAGAGCATAGAGCATTAGACGTTGAGTTGTCGCAACGAGGAATAAGATGTAAGGTTGTGGACCCATAGGGGTAGACAAATGGAATAAGAGGTAAGGTTTTGGGCCCATAGGGGCAGACAAATGGTAGAATCCTAGGTCCACATATGAACAGTATTTAATTCAATTATCAAATTTTATTGTATGACAAGTTTTGCATGTCTTACACGCGTATTTACACAATTGCCTTAAAGTGATTACACAAGTGTCTTATAAGTATATTTTTTGCGAGATGTGTAAGAGAGGATTAAGGTGTTTGCTTCCTTGTCATCCACATAGCAAGAACCTATTTTCCTGAATAAGTATTGAAGGAATTCTCACAAGTATTGAATAAATTATCAGTGGTACGCTACCTTATGCTGCTTTTGATGTTATTTTGTTGTTTTTTGTTGCTATGATATGCTTTTTTTGTTGTTATTTTGCTGGTTTTTGTTGTTATGCTATGTTGCTTTTGTTGTTATTTTTCTCAGTAGTTGGTATTTGTGAGAAATCATATTGGAAAATTGTGAATAGTTGCAATGCTTAGAGTTGTGAACTGTTTGTCTATTTGGCTTTAATTTATCCTTAATGTTCTGGCATTGCCTGTTATTATCTCCCCATTATCACATATCATCTTAGACTGCATTCAACCATACTCTGGGGCTCTGTCATGAGAAACTAAAAATAGATCTGAGGTTGTTTGTTCTATGTTTTTTCTCTGATCAATAGCCAAAATCACTAGTATTCACTTTCACTAGCATTAAGTTGTTTTGTCATGCTAACCCTGACTAGATGAAGTTTCAAGATTGAAAATTTTGCTCTCCCGTATATTTTTCCTTGATGAATATATGTTTTTCTCATAAATTTTCCATTTGGGTTTTTTCCACGCCTTCTTAACTATATCCAAAAAGGGAAATTGAAGTTCATCATAAGAACCATAATTTCCCAGGATCATAGCTCCCCAGGAAACAACAATGGCTACATTGTCAATTTTATATTTGCATAATCAAGTGGGACATATATCAATGCTTCATTCACCCCTTTGCTTCATTATTGTCCTAAAGAGTTGTGATAGAAAGCTAACATTAGGGCATAGGTACTGGTTGGATGACTTTGCAACTATTGTTGTGATTGCTTCCTATTATTCGATAATTTAAATTTATTTGTTGAGTTCATTTAGTTGTATAGATATGGAATGTAAAGCTAAAAAATTATCTATTTTAGTAGTTATTTTTTATGCCAATTTTGAAATGTAATGGCAGAGTAATGGAACTTTTTCCATGTGAAAGTAAAAGGTGGCCATCTTGACTTCATGACAGCTTCGAGAATCCTGCGGGGACACAATCCACCAAAATTATTGCAAATCTTGTAGGGAAATAGTCCACAAACAATATTACAAATAGGCATTTGTCTCAACATCACACTTTTAGGATGGCTAAGAATTAATGGGTTATAACTAGTACTGAGTCATTGAGGTTGTTTATCATTGACTAGTAACTCTATACCACGTAGTAATAGACTTAGCCTCGTGAACACAATAAACTGCTTACGACCTCACTCACCTGTCTATGTGTTGTACGAGCTCCTAGGTGAAATGATCAGCGTGATACACATTTAATACCTACATAATAGTTTCAGGTTGCATACTCGAAAAAAGCACATCCATGCTCGATCCAAGGATAGATAGTAAGCCACGTTGATTAGATTATGAAACAACAAACTATGTTCATTACATTGTCCAGCCACATGTTTCATGCTTCTAGCTGTATACCTTCATAAAGAGGGTAGTTCCCACGATTCCAACACAATTGTTTGTTCCTGTGCCATCCACCCATCCCAGTTAGTCGGCTAAGAAGTTATCTTTCGAGCCCAGCAAGGCCATTTTATGAAATTAACCATATATTATTTACATGTTCACACTATCAAAATGACCAGGCCTAGAAGGTTGTGATGCATCCACTTCAGAGTCACTGTACATTAAACAGAGAATTCCCTTGACCGTATAGCCAAATGGGAGACTAAGGCAAGATAGAGAAATGTGAACCTAGTTAGTTTAGAGCCCCAATGACTAGAGGAATCAAGAGACCAAAGGATCAACACGATAATCTTGGGAGGGATATGGACAGGAGATGATGGGGCATGTCATTAGTTGGTCGAAGTAAGCCAAGAAAGCGAGGAGGCCCTGGGTTATCGACCAGCAAGTAGCAAGCAAGCTAACCATCAAGACAGCATCCCAGCACCCCAACACCACCCCATCCATCCCTGGTTCTGATCCCAACCTAGGTTTCAACCAACAAGCGACAAGAGGTGTCAAGCGAACTGTTGAGTTTTATGAATATAAATATACAAGAAGCAGACTCTTAAGGTCCCTTGCATCTTAAAAGATCTTATTCATCCCTAATACATAACAAAAATCCACGCATTGGAGTTAAAAATAAGAACATGGTCACAATTCCCCATCAACACCAGCATTGATTTGTTTCCCAGTTCCTTCCTCTCCAATGCCCAAATGAGGAGGATGGGAATGTTGCACCGTTGGCAGTGTGAAAATTGGGTATGAGGTGCAAATCATCATATGTGTTTCTCTTCTCTGGATCAGACAGAGTAGCATAAGCTTGATTTATCTCAGAAAAAAGCTTTGTGTTTGTCTCAAGCTGGTGCATGGGCATGACGTCTGGGTGGCATTTCAGTGCCAGTCTTCTATATGCAACTCTGATACCACTGAAGAAGGCATCACAAGGGACACCCAAAATAGCAAAGTGATTTTTTTCCTGCTGATAACAATATCCCTCTTCCCTTTTGTTGCACAACTGGCACTGATGGTTCTATCATTGAAGCTGCCAGAATCCTTTAATACCCTATTACCAGGACTCAGCTGACTATTTGAAATCGGGTTGCTTGTGGGACCTGTTTGGGATATCAACCCCACAGGGGCTTGACCTCTGTGGGACGAGAGTGGAGAGTTGATTGTGAGAAACTCGAGTGTGGAAATATTCATGATTAATTTCTGGTTTGGAAAATATGAAGAGGAGGTTAATTGAATGTATGTTCTCATACCTTTTTTTTTTTTTGAATTGGACTAATTATATTAAGCAAAAATATGGTACATAAGATAATACATTCAAGAGAAGCAAAAAACCGGCTAACCGGAAATGATAAATTATCAACTTCGGTCCCCGGAGAGAGAAAAAAGACAAGCAAGGAACTGCAACAAGCGACTAGAGAGCTGGAAAGAATCGACTACTACCCAGAATTGGTAGAATCTTCCACTCGAAGTTTCTTCCCTTTATTTTTGATGACTTTAACCCAACCATCCTGGTGAGTATGTGCTTGGACAATTTGAAGACTAGAGTTCTCCAAATGAGGGACCTCCTTATCTGAATTAGAGGAGGCAGACTCATGAATACGTTTCTGAGTGACAGTAGTATCAGGGGGATGCTCAGGAGCATCGGTGGACAAGCTCTTCGACTGAGGAGCAAGATCTGATTCTGCGTCAGTCCCATCATCATCTGAGCTCGAGGATTCAGAGTCGACAGCAGGCGGCGGAGTACAGGGAAACCATCTTTTGGATTTGGACTTTGTACTGTTTCCCTTTTTCTTTTTTGCAAGGAGTGTGGGGTAGGAGTTCTGTAGATGCCCTATTTGGTGACAATGGCGGGAACAGAATGCAGTGTTCTTGTAATCTAAGATCTGAGTCCATACAAAGTCGCCAACCTTGATGATGATTTGGTCGGGCAAGCCTTTTCTTATATCTACCTCCACACATATTCTGGCATATGTGTAGAGACCCTGAAGTTCCCTATCGTAATATGCAGTAACAAAGCGGCCCAAGGCATCGCCCAAGCATCTGTAGACTGCCAGATGCCATATATGGACTGGTAAGTTGGGAAGCCTGACCTAGACAGGTGTTCTGGTGATGACAGCTGTAGCTGGGTCGAAATCTGGGAACCAAGGGGTTAAGAAGAGTCGAGCATTTCCCAAAAACCAGGGACCTTCCTCTAAGGCATGTTCATAATGCTTAGAGTGATCGAACAATAATATGAAGAATCCTTTTGAACATAAGCTGATATTTGCTAGTCCAATTATCGTGGATCCATTCGTAGAGATCCTTTGTTCGCGGCCAAAGTCCATTAAATATGCAAATGATGGATTTTTCTGCAATTTTTTGAAGATCTTCTGCAAGAGCTGGATGGGAGATCTCAACAGAGGGAACATCATCCAACTTGTCAACCAGAAAAGGATGGGGTTTGGGGGCTTCAGGGGGTTTGGGGTTCTGGGAATGTACAACATCTTTGTATGATAAAGTAGGGGCTGAAGAAGACTATCCAACGGTGCCTCCTCTCAAACGAAGGGTAAACACAATAGAATCATTTCTGTTAATGTTGTAAACTAAGAGGGGAAGAAGGTCCTCAAGTTGTTTACCTTGGAAAAGAAGTCTTTGGTGTACTGAGGGTATCCCAGTCCGACGTTCCAAATTTTGCTTAAGATTCTGAACCGGATATGAAGAAGAAACCCATTGAAAAATTGTTTTGCTAGAAAGCTGTAGGATTTGGATCTGAAATGAGGCAAGGTGCTTTTTAAAACCTGGATCTGCACAGCAACTGGGGGCTTTTCTGCTTGTGCGGACATCTTTGTTCCTCTGCGAAAATAATCCGTGAGGGAGGGGAACACCTTCGGACCAACTCCGGATCCCGAGAATATTGCCGCCGGGGATAGCGGCTAGAGCCACAGCCAGGGCTGCGATCGATTTTGCAGCGGGGCTCGTTTTTGCCGAAGCGCCCGAACCCTCTGAGTTGAAGGCAGTCGCGGAGAGGCAAGGATCAGGTAACCAGAGCCAGACTCCGCTGGGCTCTGCATCAAAGTTAATCCCTGGAGTGCTGAGACCCCCTATTTCTTCGCCATCGACTGCATCTTCGTGGAGGAAGGAGAAGACGGCGGGGAGAGGTAGTGTTGGAGCTGGAACTGCATATTCGCTGACGGCGGCGGCAGAGCAGAACAAAACCCTAGCGGTAGCCATCTTCAGGAATGGTTTTTCCCCCGAGGTCCCTGTTTATATTGTTAGGATCATAGCTTGGCTCCATTAGAAAATCATGGTGATTATCTAATAAATAAAAAATGAAAATGATTGAAAGAAAAGTCTTGAGGCATGGCCCTTCAATATCTGGTTGGGTGGACATGTCATTTAAAATTGGAGATGTTGATATGGAGTATGAAATGTGGTCACAAATGTAATGAGTGAGTAAGATAAACTTACATTTCTCTTAATTCTGAATTTTTAAACACTCATTTCTTATGAGATGAGTGTTCCCACATAATTTTATGCACTGTAATATTCTATTAGACTTCATTGCATGTTGTGTGAGTATAAATGGATGAGAGGTAGCTTTTGAGGTGAGGGAACAACAGTGTGACTGAGAGACAGGGAACACGATTGGAGTTGCGGCATAATTGTGGGTGAGTAGGCATGACTTAACATTGGGCAGTTGATAACAGATTATGGATGTCTCCTCCAACCAACCATCATTGTTTTGTTTTAACATCTTTCATTGAAAGTAAGTGATAAACAAACATTAAATGAAATCATTAATGATATTGGTTGCTTTAAAAAGGCCTTACACCTAGCAAGGGGATAAATTCTTAATAGATTTACCTTTATATTTTTTGGGGAAAAATTTAATAGACTTTTAATTGTTCCCCATCTATCTAGGAATTTGTTTATTCTACAAACTTACGACAATAAAGATATATCAAATATTCTTTTGGCATCCATTTCCATGTCCAAGTGTGTAAGAAAATATGTATTTTCATAGATTCTTAATTGTTCTCATGCCATGTTTAAAAGGTTATCGTGACATATGTATAATTACAGCTAGGTTATCATTTTGTATCTTGTTGAGAGGTATCAAACCCTATGCCAATTTTTTCTTCTGGATCCCTTTTCACATTGATAATATATTTCAAAACTTCAGATCCTTTCACAAAGTTTAGATTCATATCTGATTTAGATTTTTCTTTCTTTAGATATGATCTCAAAGCCACAACTTTTGATTCAAGTTTCTTACAACTTCTCCCCCAATATTCTAGTTGATTAGAGAGCACTTCCTCCTTTATTTGTTCCTCCTCCAACAATGTTTTAAAAAAAATGTGTATTCTTCATGAGCACTTGGATTTTGAATCTCACATAACCTCAACTTGAGAGATTCATTATTTTCTTCTAACTTGGCTAAGCTGCTTTTTTGATCCTTCATCTGCTCGACCAAAACTCCTTTGAATTTCTCAACCTCCTGAAGTTGTGTCTTCACGGAATCATCAAAAGAATATGACATATATTATTTTATTTTCCGCAGTTGCTCCCTCAACAATTTGTTCTTTTTCCTTTCCCTGTTGATGCAGGGGCATTAGACACTAGCCAGCAATGTAGGAGGTTTTGTCCACATGTTGTGGCTAGGAGGGTTCAAAATCATTTGAATTTGTAACAGCAAGGTGTCAATACCTTAGCTGCTTGTTGCATTTAGATTAGTTAGAGTCAATAGAAGCTGAATAGTTTAGTTTAGTCCATCTGTCATGTTCAATTATTCAAATAATGTAATTAAGTTTTGTTAGAAGATAAACGGTCCTCGCTGAGGAACTGAAGAGACACATTGTAATGCATATAAACTGTATCCCCTGGATGTATGGGGGGGGGAGATTTCCGCAGCGAAATTGTGTGTTAAGAAATTGCTTTTGGTTGAATAAATTTCAGTTCCCGTTGATTATCAATTTGTCTTGAATTGATATTTGTGAGGAATTTGTTTAATTGTGAGGCGATTGAACACTGGTATGTGCATAATTGTTGAACAGAGTTGTTGTATAATCTCCGCATCTCTTTGTCCGTTGTTTTCTCTTGAATTGTCTGAACAATTGAAAAAATCCCACTCATGGCAGAGGTCTGTGTATAATCGTGGTTGTCGAACTCTGTTCTGAGGTAGTGAAGACTCCGCTTATAAGAGAAATAGATTGTTTCGTTGTTAATTGAATTCTTGTCCTGAGGTTAGACCCTGAGTCAGTGAACGGGAGAGCATAGAAAGGAATGGCGTAACCCTAGTTTGGCCTTGGTCAATCACTGTTCAAAACTAGGAGTAGTATGATTGCACCGCCTTTGCGGGACAAACGGTATTTAAGAATTCGGAGCAATCACATCGGTTGGAGGACATGTGGCATAAGGCAAGTTTCCAAAACTGCCCTCATCGCGCATTAACTATCGGCTGGGGAGGCAGCGTGATATCCGCGTACGCCGTCCGATCTGGAGGCGGGCTATCGAACGATGATCGCACCCGGACTTGCTCGGAGGTTAATCTAAGGTAAGGCGAGCGTATTTAATTGAACCTCCGGTTGTGTATGGTGGGCCCGAGGTCTAAAGTTTGTTTATTTAAAAGCGTCGGGTTATTAATATAAGAGACCGAAGGGTGGCAACCTTAGTATAAGGTTCGACGAGAGAATTAAGGTTCAGAATTTTCTGAATGTATTTATTTGTCAATTTCATCGAAATTGATAAATAAAATTATAAAAGAGTTGTGGAAGACCACGTGGAGATGAACTGAGTTAATCCAAGAGAAAATGCTGACAGAGCTACTATAGAGGCCAACTCTCCTTAGGGGGCCGAATTTAGTTTTGTTGCTGTCAATTGTGGTATCAGAGTTTTTTTTGAGTGTTTTTGTAGAGAATTAACATGGCAATCCGAGTTGGTAGAGGTGCTGGCAGAAGGAGAGGCGGACTCGTTGCCAATGTAGAAGTGTTGGGGATCTTGCAGAGGTTCGAAGCCAGAATGGATGCCATGGAGCGAAGGCAACCCAGAGATCCTGAAGACATTAGTGAACCTGAAATAGAAGAAGCTTGAGAAATTGGTGAGATTCCTCCTGACATGAGGCTCCTCAGAACTGTTCTGGGGTCTGCAGTTAAGCCCAAGATTGAAGTATCAAGTTTTGCAGGAGGACTGAATCCAGAGGAGCTGGTGGACTGGATTAATGAAATGAACAAGTGCTTTGACTATGAAGAAATGAGCAAGGATAAGAAGGTCAAGTTTGTAGTAACGAAGATGAAGGCACATGCTGCACTCTGGTGGGACAGAGTGTAAGCAAAAAGAAGGATAGTTGGAAAGCAGCCTATCAAGAGCTAGACTAGAATGATGGCTAAGCTAAAAGGTAAATTCTTGCCTAGTGATTATCAGCTAACATTATTTAGGCAAATGCAGAACCTGAGACAGAGGTTGATGACAGTAAAGGAATACACAGAAGAATTCTATAGAGTAAGCATAAGAGCTGGGCAATTTCAAGACACACCAGAGAAGACTGCCAGATATGTAAATGGTCTCAAGCTGGAGATCCAAGATGAGATTGGTCTTCTGCCTCCTAAGACAGTTGAAGAGGCCTATCAGATGGCCTTGAAAGCAGAGGAGAAACTCCTGAGGAAGCAGTCTGCCAAAGGGAGAGGTACTTTCCATGGAAAGGGAAGTCAGGGTGGTAGAGGAAAGCCTACTACACCCAGAGATGGAGCTAAGAGTAGCTCACCTTAGAATGCATCTACAGAGGGCGATACAAGAGGCAGAAGGGGTTCTTACAGAGGGAGAGGAGGCAGAGGCAGAGGTAGAAAATTGAGGTGCTATAGATGTCAGCAAGTGGGACACAAGCACTATGAGTGCCCAGAGAATGTGGGTGTTGGTCCAAGAAATGTTGTTGTTGCCCATGCTAAAGAAGAGGCAACAATTGAAGAAGAAATTCTACCAGAGAGGGGAGAGTCCTTGGGGGTTCTTACCCGGAGTAGTTTGATCACACCGCCTTTGCGGGACAGGCGGTATTTGAGAATTCGGAGTGATCACATCGGTTGGAGGACACGTGGCATAAGGCGGGTTTCCAAAACCGCCCTCATCGCGTGTTAACTATCGGTTGGGGAGGCAGTGCGATATCCACGTACGCCGTCCGATATGGAGGCAGGCTATCGAACGGTGATTGCACCCGGACTTGCTCGGAGGTTAATCTAAGGTAAGGTGGGCGTATTTAATTGAACCTCCGGTTGTGTATGGTGGGCCCGAGGTCTAAAGTTTGTTTATTTAAAAGCGTCGGGTTATTAATATAAGATACTGAAGGGTGACAACCCTAGTATAAGGTTCGACGAGAGAATTAAGGTTTGGAATTTGCTGAATGTATTTATTTGTCAATTTATTCGAAATTGATAAATAAAATTACAAAAGAGTTGTGGAAGACCACGTGGAGATGAACTGAGTTAATCCAAGAGAAAATGATGACAGAGCTACTATAGAGGCCAACTCTCCTTAGGGGGCCAAATTCAGTTTTGTTGCTGTCACCTGCTTAGCTCATCCAATGCATTTATGAGCTCTCCTTCATAGTCCACCTCTGCTTCTTCAAAATCAAATTCATATTTGGATTCAAAAGCCATGAGAACAAACTCATCAAGTGTTGGGTGTGGAGCATGATTATATTTTTTATTTAGATGTCTTGTTTCAACTCTGTTTGGATCCCATTCCTTGACGGGGGGTGTTAGTTGGGGAAACCCTCAGTTTATATGAGGGAATTGTATTGTGGTTGCAGATTATTATTTTTTGTGTAAGAAAAGGAGAGAATATTCTGTGAGAGAGAAGAGAAAGGTACGATGGAATTGTTGTAGGTTTTCACACTTGAGTTTGTTGGATAATATAAAAGGAAGGATCGAGTGTTCCTCTATGGGCGTAGCCTGAATTGGGTGAACCGTGTATATCTATATCTCACTTGTTTTGTGCTTTTCTTTGTTTGTTATTTCGCAATATTTTATGTGTTCTATTGCTCTGTTAATTAATTTCTAACATCAAGCATCTCATTGGGTGATGGTTCATTACTAGCTTCTCAAGAATCACTTTCTTCTTTGGATTAAAAACAATTTTTATTTTGAGCTCTACACTTCTAATGTCTCTGAAATTTACTCTTTCCCTTCAGTTCCTCTTTATAAATTTCCTCATTTTCCCCTCTTGTGAATGGACACCTTGATGCAAAATGTTCAACCCTTCCACAATCAAAACGTTTGAAAGGAAGTTCTCCTTTGTATTTTTCGGATCCCCTTTATAACTTCCTATCAAAATAAGAAAATTCTTGATATGATATGTAGTTAGAGTATTCTTCCTCTTCTTTTACTTTCTTGGAAAGCTACTTTGCTTTCTTGGTGCATTCTTTGGCTTTCTTGGAAACTTTGAAGGTTGCTTCTTTGGATTCTGATCTCTCCTCTCCAATTCACATCTTATATGCAGTGAGGGTCCCAAAGAGTCATACCATGGTGAGATTATGCATATCCTACATTTCTTTAATGGAAAAAACTTTTGCAATGAACCTTATTGGCAAGGACCTCAAGATTTTTTGAATAATCACTCCATCTTCGAGTTTTCCATCTATACCTTTGATTAAATTTGCAACTTCCTCAACTCTATGAAAGTATATACCAATACTTTCTTCCTCTCTCATATTCAAACTCTCAAACCTAACTATGTATGTCTCGAGATTTTCCTTCTTCAATTTTTCATTTCCTTCATATATATTATGAAGTTTTCCTCATACATCTATTGTTAACTTGTAACGTGTCGCCTTAATGAGTTCACTCTCATTGAGGCCACTCAAAATGAGGTTTTTGGCCTTTGCGTTGTTTCTACAAAGCCTCTTTCCATCAAGTTCTGTAGGAAGAGTAGCAAGAATTGTATATTCTAACACAATAGTTTCCCAAACATCAACACCCAAACTCAGCAAATGTCCTTCCATCTTCAGCTTCCATAATCCATAATTTTCTCCATAAAATATAGGCACTCTAGACTCTTGAGAGCCATGATCCCCTACAAATCTCCTTCCATAAATTAAGCTACACTCGAAGGAGTTGAATCTAATACCAGTTGTTGGGATAAAGCAATACTGAGAGGGGGGTGAATCATTATTGCAAAATATTTTACAAAATTACATCTTTTCAAAACTTCACAAAATATGCAACAGTAAAAGAACAATTAGCACAATAAGATAACACCAAAATTTTAGGTGGAAACCCTCTAGGGGAAGAAAATCACCGTACTTTTTTTGCTTGCTTCTATTTTATTTTCTAGCCCCAACAAGCTATTTTGTTGGCCGCTACCAACAAAGAGCCACCAACCCTTCAAAAATATAGCAAGCCTCCACTTGCTTGAAGCCACAACCTCAACAATTACAATTCTGAAATTTATGTGCAAATACAAGGCAATGATTTCATTGCATTGATACAAGAAGCTGCATATATACAATAAATATTATAAATTTTGTAGAATTCCCTTCAGCCACGTCTTGAAAATACCTCAACACAATCTAAATGGTAGATACAATTCTCTAGCAATTTTCTTCATTCCAAGTCTTCATACACTGCATAAAAATCTAATTGAAGCATGCAATACAGTCTCTAATATAATTCTCTAATATTCTTCAGAAGTCTACTACAATCACTGACCAAGTTAGTAGCACATAGAATTTAGGAAACCAAAGATTCTAATAACTAGTAATATTGTCTTAATGGCTCAATAATCAAGCATATCCAGATATCTATTAAAGTCCTTAGAAAGTTAGCTTGCATAGTCCAATCATAAAAAAATCTAAATTAGTTTTCCCAAGGGATGTTCTCGACAAAGAACATCATTTCTACCCTTAACCACCATCCACCACTAATAGGCTATGGGTTGGTAATAATGGGTCCCCATTCATTACTACCATTCTCTCACTAACATAATATAGATGTTTAGATATATTGGATAACAGAAGATTATTAATATCATGGACAAAAAAGTGTAGAATAAATTTAACCTCTACATACCAATATTATTGATAGTTGTTCTTTGTTAGATGCATGGAAAACTAATGTGCAGCAAAATGACACGTCTTCTTACCAAGGTTTGCATAATCAACGAATTAATGTGCAATGAATGTAGGAAGGTAATAACGTGAAATAATGTCTTAGTGATAAAAGGATACACCTTAAATAGTACACAATTAATAACACGAGAGATTGATAGATATAATGAGTTTCGAGAATATGGAAATAAGGACTCTTAACACATGACCATTTTGTCTGTTAAATACCAACACACTATCTATCATATCCATATCAAAAAGTGGGTTATACAACCTTATTAAAAAGGTTGATCTTACACTAGACATCTTGAAGATGAAGATGAGACGAATGTCTCACAACAAAACCCTTTTTTTTATTGAACTTTAAGAAGTAAGGGGCATATGAATGTTTACGCGAGGAACAACACACTATGATATAATAATATCCATTATATTTCCTTTGTAACATATCTTAATGTGAGATAATTGCTTTAGTTCGAAGAACTAATCGAAATGTTGTGACATAATTTTCTCAAGATGGAAGTCAAGTTACCCACTATGAATATTCAATTGCCTTTGGAGACCTGCAGTGGTGTCAAACATAAGGATTAAATATCATTTGCAAAAAATATGATGACACTAGTAACACCAAAAAGAATAGAATACAACCTTCATTTGGCCCTAGATTGTCAATAAAGGAACTTCTCCAACCAACTTTGTATATAGATATAAGAAAAAAAATCTAGGAAATAGAGGAAAACCCCATTGAATACTAATAATAATGTGAATGTAAATTGTCGACTTTCCATTTTCATTTTACTTGGATGAAGAAGTTATTTATAATAAGGTAGTATTGGAGAATTCATAAGAGACTAATCCATTTTTTATATATTTTTAGAATAAAAAAAACAAATAACAATGTGACAGAGATCATCATTGAACCAAGAAGGAAAGTGTTAAACACCATGTTAAGGCACACACATGGTGTATGAGAAGGATGAACACACACAAGAGACTCAACACACAATGAAAGATAAGCGTGAGGCTTTCTCATTTTCCATTATACAAAGATGTACATTTATAGTACAATGGTGTGACTCTTGGTTACACATTCCAAGGTCACTTGGACTCCATTGTGACTTTTCGCATTCCACACCTACCCATGTAGGATTAGGTGTTTCAACATCCCCCCTTAATCCGAAGGGGTATGTGTGAGTCCAAGAAGAGAGTTGTAATACAAATCTCCAAAGTATACATGGCAGCACTTGGGCTGAATCAACTCTCTGAAATGTTGGAAAAAAGATGTGGTTTAAGGATGACCACCAACACTGGAACGCAAAACTTGTTGCAGTTCCCAGAACTCTTCCAAAACTGGCAAGAAGTTGAAAGCTTCTGCTAGAGGAATTGTCCCTCATATAAAAAAGGGAGACCTTCAACCTAAAAGAAGGGAGGTCTACTACCTGTGATGGTTTTAGGATTACCAACAACTCTGGAATGCTTTGAAGCATTTCCTGGAACTCAACCAAAGCTGGCAAGAAGCTGAAGGCTTATGCTAGAGGAAGTGTTCCTCATGTATGAAAGGGAGACCTTCAACCTAAAAGAAGGGAGGTCTACTACCTGTGATGGTTTTAGGTTATCCACCAACCAAAGATGATGGTTTAAGGTTGTCCACCAACCGAAGGTATGCTCATGGGCATCCGTGTCTCTGGCTACATCTTTGAATCTGGAATGAAGAATTGTGGCTCAGGCTCGCTTGAACTGCTGTGTCTCTGGCTACAACTCTGAACATGGAATGAGAGATTGTGGCTCAGGCTCGCTTGATCTGACGTCGAAGCTTGTATATGACCACCATTTTCCCCCCTATCAAGGACAAGGTGAGATGATGGCGAAAACTCAACTGCAAGTTTGCTCAATATGCGTGAACAAGTTCTGACATGTGTCGTAAACATATTCTTGGCTGTTGATGCCCATTGCCAAGAAGCGATCCATTCAAGATGAATCTTTGTTCTTGCAGGAGGCTTGTTTCTGAAGCATCTGTCTAAAGAATGGGTGTGCCGACCACAGTGCTTGCATGGATGAAGATCAAAATAGTGATCTTTCATATGGCCAACTCGATCACAGTGTTGGCATTTTACGATCTGTGATTGTTGTTGTGGAGCAGGATCTGGAACAGCTGCAGGTGAACTGTCATGCAAGAATCCGGCACTCTGAAATATGATTGGCTTGGTGTAATCCGGAATATGAAAGGACACATCCTTGTCATATCCAAGACCAGTTCGGTGCTTGTTGTGGACAAGCTCTTCCCAAGGTTTGATGATGGGCTTGAGAAGTGCAGGTTGATCTGCTGCATCTGCATGTACATCTGCTCTTGTGCAAGGAACCGAATGTGAATCGTCTGCAACTTTATCTTCTTTCTTCTGATGAGAGTCCTTCACAATCTTCTGAACAGAAACAGGTTCAAAATTCTGACTCTTTTGCTAAAGTTCGTCTTGTTGAAGCTAAGATTCCAACTGCAAAAACTCAATCTTTTCTTGTGCATCTTGTAAACAAGTTTGAATGTTACAAAGAGCATCCTTGCTCATTTTTATCATGTCATCAACATTGGAATGAATGAGGTTATTTAACAACTCTAATGCCTCATTGATTTTAGCCATTTTCAACAACTTAGGCTCAAAAAATGAAAGGGTGTTGGCTTCAACTGAAAATGCACCCGTTTACAATGTGATTAAACAAATACAAATGACTCCAAGGAATTCTCAAAGTACAAAATTTTCTCCTCAAATGATGAAGGGCAATCAACAATTTTTCAACTCAAATACACTTCAAGTCTTGAATGAAGATGCAAATCAATGTCAATTCAATACAATATTTCTGCAAAATATGTGCAGCTGAAAACACTTGTGCAAGAGGCCTTTAAGGCAACTGAATTTTCCTTCAAAGAGCTGTTTTGCACCAATAACAACTCGTCTTCAAATGTCAATTTCTTCAAAAAATCACCCTTATGCCACAAATCACACAATGTCAAATTCACTTTTCTCTAAGTATAGTCCATGCCATTTCTTCAATTCTGTTGTTCATATTCTCTCTTTCCTCTCTCTCTCTGCTGTTTTTTTTTTAATTAATTAAAAAATAAATTAATTAAAAGGAAGTTAATTAAGAATGGAGAGAGGGGAGGGAAATTAAATGGGAGGGGGAATTTAAAAAGGGTGGGAGAAAATTTAATTTAAAAGGGAAGGGGGGTTAATTTAAAAAAGGAATTAATTAAAGGAAGGGAATTAATTAAAAATGGGGATTAATTTTACTAGAAGGGGAGGGAAATTAAATTAAAAGGGAGGGGGATTATTATAATTGTGGGAGGGGAGATATGAAAGGGGTGAATATAAAAAAATGGAGGACGTATTATATGAAGGGAATTTTATTAATGGAGGGAGGGGATATTTCAAAGGTAAAATTTTAAATTAGAAAAGGAGAAGGGCAAGCGGACGTTTTACAGCAGTGAGGTAGATAGCGCATGGAGAGGGGGCGGGTAAAGGGATACGAGGGAGGAGGGTCGATGGAGCAGTTTTAATGCAGAGAGTTGGGAGGAGTGAAGCGTAGGAAGACGTGGTAAGGGGGTTCGATGGAGTGAGGGACGTGAGCTGTTGAGTGTGAGGGGGCGTGTGTAATAGCGTAGGTCGTGAGGGGGAATGGGGGCTGGGTTAGGTAATGAGCGTAGGTCGTAGGTTGAATGCGTAGAGAGGTAGGAAATAGCGCAGGCGTGGGAGCGTTTAGTGGTAAGAGATTGCAGAGGGCGCGTGAGGGGGTCTGCGCAGGAATAGGGGAGGGGATAGATCGTGCGGAGGTGTGGGGAAGGGGAGCCGAAAGGCTATGGGGAGGGTGCTGTGTGGGACGAAGCCTGCGGGTATGGATTCGTGGGTGGGAGTCGTAGGGAGAGTAGGTGATTCCGTGGGCAGAGAGTGATGGGTATGCGTAGTGGGTAGGCTGTAAGTAAGTGGGGGTATATGAGCTTGAGTGCAGGTCGAGTGGTGAGGGAAGCCCGTAGGTTCAGAAATTTTTATTTTTATTTTTATTATTTTTATTTATTTTTTTAAAACATCAGAGTAGAATAGCAGAGGATTTTTCCTTCCAGCAGCAGAATATTGGATAAATGCAGAATTAGAGATTTGCAGAAAACTCAGAAATCTTTCAGTGAAAACTTAGAAATCTTTCCAGTAGCCCAGCAGCAGGAAAATGGACTTTAAAAATGCAGAATTGCAAAAAAATTTCAATGGAAAAACTCAGAAATTTTCCAGAAACTTATTTTAAACACTTTTCCAGCAGCTCCAAAATGGTGCAGAATTTAAAATGCAGAGATTGCAGAAAAAATGAGCAGTGAGAAAACCTTCAGATGCACAAAGCTGCGTCTCCAAACCAATTTTTGAATGCTGCCAAGGATTTTGAATGTTGCTCCTTCTCAAAACCAATGCCGGAATGCTGCAAAAAGTCTGTTGCAGAAACTCTGAGTGCTGCAAAAATTATCAAATTTTTTGCAGATATGCACATGCCATAAACACAAATGGCTCACTCAATTTGGAGCAGAGTCAGCAATTGCCCACTTCGATACCATGTTAAACACCATGTTAAGGCACACACATGGTGTATGAGAAGGATGAACACACACACAAGAGACTCAACACACAATGAAAGATAAGCGTGAGGCTTTCTCATTTTCCATTATACAAAGATGTACATTTATAGTACAATGGTGTGACTCTTGGTTTCACATTCCAAGGTCACTTGGACTCCATTGTGACTTTTCGCATTCCACAACTATCCATGTAGGATTAGGTGTTCCAACAGAAAGAAACCTAGCTAATATATATATATATCTTAACTATGATAAACAAAAGGAATTCCAAACTCATTATTGAAAAGCTACACATTCAAATTCATATCTATAAAAGAGGATATAATTATGAATGGAGTAGTCTTTAAGTGTGACTTTTTGGAGTTTCTAGTGGATTTCTGGCCGAAATCCTGCAAAAATATTTGTGGCCAAATCTTGATTTATGTTGTTTAAATTATCTTTTTGACTGCATATATGAATTCAACACTCTAAAAAACCCTTGGGTCACTTGTATTGTGAAGAGTTCACTTGACAAACTAATGATTTAAATGAATCCATGCCAAATTCCAAATAAATTAAATAAAATAGACTACTCAATTATAAATTTGCTTCTTATCTTTTTGCTAAATAAAAATAATAAATATTATAATAATTTATAAATTAACTTAAAACATACATATAAAAACATTAATTAATTAAAAATAAAAAAGGAAAAGAAAAAACACAACTTTATAAACCTAATGAAGCGAATTCCTTAAAAAGATAAATAATCCTAAATAATTAAAAGCTAAACAACGGACAAAATTGATAAGCAAAGAAGAGAAAGGGATAATCATTTTTCAACACAAAACAATAACACGGTATAGAAAAACAAAAAAACAAAACAAACAAATGTTTTTCTACGACACAAAAGAGCGAAGTTAAAAAGAACCTTTGGACAGTTACAAGCATGGCATATGAGTAGCCTTGGTAAGAGAATATCTTAGTCAACCGTGTGGTAGAGAGGGGATAAGTAAGATAGGGATATCAATTATATAGCTAAAACATTTATGATTGAATTGAAAAACTTATTTTACATCTTACAATATTGTAAGGCAGGAGATGTGTAAGTTTATGGAATGTCCATCCGAGTTGACCTATGTTTTTTTAAAATACAAATAAAAAATTATATTATAAATAGAAAAATAATATTATTTATAATAATAATAAAAAATATGTTGTAAAGTAATTAGAAGTAAAAAAATGTGTAAGATGTTTAAATTTTATATTTTCAAAAATATTCTAACAGGAGATTTAAATAAATTATTTGAAGATCTATGTTAACTAATTTATGTCCATATCTACTTAGTATATATTTATATCTAAAAAAAATAGTATATATCATGAAAAAATAAGTTTTTATGGTTAAAACTTGTATTTTTGGTCTTATATATACTCTATATAGCATTCAAAAATACAATTTAAACAAGTAAAAATAACACATTGTATTTTGCACTTTAAAGAAGTTTTGCACGTGAAGAAATTTGATCTTGGCTCATGTTAGATCCGTACTTAAGATGGATCTGTGATGGTAATAATACTAAAGTTTTTAATATGTGATATATGGTTTAATGGCAATCTTTGTTGGGTGAAACTAACAAGACTGTAGACAGTGATTCAAATCCCATTGAGTATATAACCTGCTATGATATTGGCTCAAGGAATAGACTCTCTATTTGCAAGAGTTTGGGCTCTTGCTAAATCATAAGATCTAGTTCAAATCCCATTGAGTATATTGTTGTCACTTTGTAATTCTGAAGGTTGAAGACAAAACTAAGGAGGGAAACATCAAACCAACTTTGGAGTCCAGGACCTAGCCTTCCTGGACCCAAAGAGGGCTCTCTCTGTTTGATATAGCTTTGTTTATAGGGGCATTTTAGGCTAGCTATTATTGCATAGGGGTTTGTATGAAGATTTGGTTAAGGCAGCAGAAGGGGGCCATTGGGCTATGGAGTCAAACGGGTGTAAACAAACTCAAATAGATGGATAACCGAGGTCAGGTGCAACCAGGAAAGCTAGCCATGTCAATGTATATTTACAGCTTTTGAAACGGAAAAGAGGAGGAGATTAAGGTTTAATAGGAATACAGAGCAGATCGTCTCTGAATTCTACATTCTGGTCTCAACATGGATGCAAAGAAGACCATCTCTGAATCCTGCATCCAAGTCTTCGAGGAAAACATATTGTATTGTTTCAAGACTGAGCACGGTACCCTATGGTAAATCCTACACAAAGATTTATATCCGCAGTAAAGAAATAAAACGGTATGTAAAATAGAAGAATCACAAATTACATGGGAGAAACACTTCACCACAGATCATAACACAAGAATCTAGAAAACATCATACTCATCCCTTCATTCAAAAGAGAGTGCTTACAACTAGAAGAATCTATTACAATGGTTTTTTCCTCTTCTAGGCCTCCTCTCATACTGCTAATGCATACAGTATTTATAGAAAGCTTGAGTTGGTTAATCTGTCTACTATAGTAATTACATTCAAGCAAAACTAAACAAGTGGAAACACACAGGCAGTGATGAGACAAGCCTGGCTTCCAACAGTGGCTTTTGGCAATCTTTTATAAATTACAGAATGGTTAGAAACTTGCTCGAGTAATGTCGAAGAGGCAGCAAATCAAGTATTCCTGACATATGGCCTCGTTCCTCAGAAAATCGGCATTGGGTAATTAAGTCTGGTGCAACCCTGGCTATTTTCATTGATTAGTGACTGTGATGATGTGTTTTCTGCTGCCCCTTTGGTTTATGTTGTTATATCTCTGCCCCAAAGCCCGACTCGACCTATTTTGTCTGTTTCTTTGTGGCGTTCAGCCTCACTTTTCCTTTTGCTCCTTTTTTGGGGCTTGGTCTATTATAAGTCCTTTATGTCGTTTTTTTATTCCTTTTTCTTCATAAACCAGCATGCAAACCGTAGAAGCTCGGACCTGAAAACCTTTAAATTTTACTCCTAAACTTTATCACATCCATAGGAGCATCACATTTTGCACATTTTAGAATTTAAGTTATAATAAACGGTTTAGGCGATGCGATGCGAAGTACGAAGTCGACATGGCAAGTCAGGTGGAACCGGATCACAGCCGCAGATCGTAAGTTTTAACATTTAGCAGCGAAGGTAAACTCTGAGGGATGCGAAGGGCGAAGTGCGGGGAGGGCGGAGTGACGTGGAGGAAGGTGGGACCCGACCGCAGCCCGCAGATCGCAAGTTTTAACATTTAATAGCAAAGGTAAACCCTGAGGGATGCGAAGTGCAAAGTGTGGGGAGGGCGGAGTGACGTGGAGGAAGGTGGGACCCAACTGCAGCTTGCAGATCGCAATTTTTAACATTTAGCAGCGGAGGTAAACTTTAATGTATGCGAAGTGTGATGTGCGTCAATTGGAGGATGATGTGGCAAGATGGGGCCCACAACGTCAGCGAAGTTATAAACGTGTTTCAAATGACTGCGAAGTGGGGGGCGGAGCTGTTGTGGTGGGACAAACACCGCGTCGCAATTTAAACCAAATAGATTGTGGGTGTTTCAAAGGTAAGTTGAAACAAATGTGATGCAATACATCACAAGGCGGCGATCATGGTTTTTAAGTTTTAGTTGTGATGTGAAAGGTTTATAATATGCGATCTGCGATCGGGGAATAAGGAAGCGGATGGTAAAAGAAACCAATGATATGCGATGGAAAAGGTAAAGTAGCAATATAAAGGGAAAAAGCGGAAAAGGTAAGGTTTATGTTGTAAACCACGGCTCCTAGTGGTGGGCAGATGTTATGAATCTAATTCATAACTAATGTAATAAATATAGTCATTAATAGATAAATAAGGATTATGTAAAATAGTCATTAGGTTAATGAAAGGGCATGTCTAAAAGCCATGCCCATTCATGAAAAGGCACCTGCATGGGTATAAAAGAAGGGCCTCATTGTAACTTTCAAATCATCTTAATATATATCATATCAATAAATATTTATTATTATAAATACCTCTTGTGTATTTTTATAATTAAAGCCATTTTTGCTATTAAAGTCAACAAGCATACAAGTTCCGCTGCTACAAAAACAAAGTCTACAAGTTCCGTTGTTACAGTGGTGAAATATTGGGACAAAAATGAACATCCAGTGTTTCAAGTGAGTTGCAGGACTGAATGGCAGATTCAACTTCGTGTTCCTCAATTCCACATGCTTGAAGCAACAAGCTTGTTAGACGGGGACAATTAAGCTTGAGAATCTCCAAAGCCGAGCAATTATTCAAATTCAACAAGACAAGATTGCTACACGCTAAATCAACATCCTTAAGATTGGATGACAGAGAAAGGTTGAGCGAAGATAGGTGAAAGCAAAGGGCAGAATCAGGAATTGCAACTTCCTTAATATTAGGGCATCCCACATAATTGAGGTTCCAATCAATTTCTTTTTTGCCATGTATTCCTGTGTGTTCCATTTGCACAGTAACAACATTGCCCATGCCCATATGGTTGTAAAGCTCAGCAGTCTCCAAACCCCAATCAAGATCGTGCATATTCGTACATCCATTTAAACTTACGTGAGCTAGGTGAGGACACCGGGCAAGGAGCTTTTCTATTGCCGACTAGATGAGACTACCATATGATAAATGCACTCGAAAAGATCTGGAAGTTCCTCTCCTCTGTGAAGAGCATCCAATGATATATCCATGAGGTACTTGCAGGCCTGTAGTTTCAAAACCTTTAATCGTCTACAACTCTCAAATACAGGTTGAAAATTTGTCAGAAATGTGTACGATAAATCCAACAGTGTCAATTTGGAAAGTAGCCTCAACCCAAAAAGGCCATTGCATCCAATGGATGGGCAAGACATCAAAATTAATGACTAAATCATTGGGCAGGAAGCTGTTGTAGCTACCAAGCAATCATCCTGAAGTTGGCTGCAAAAAGATGCATCCAGGGACAACAGCCGAGGGCAATTTATTGTTGCTTGAGAGAGGATGCCACATCCTTTCAGCCCCAAAACTGTCATTTGAGGCGCTTCAATATCAAGTTTACTTAGGTGGGGACAGATTCCAAGATTAAGTGACTGAAGCCCAACTTGACACTCAATTGCTATGCTTGGATTCTTTGCAGCAAGGTGACTTTGCCAATTCTTTTCATCATCTTTCTTTAAACAATCATCTACCTTCCTACTATTACCAACAGCCTCCAAATAAGCTATATCAGGTAAAGGTGTAAGAACACTATCAATTTTTCTCTCCGACAAATATTCTTGGTCTCCAGCAAAAGAAACAACAGCTAGTGTCTGTTCTTCATAATTTTCTTTCAAAATTGAAGATGAAATACTTTTCTGTTCATTATTAAAAGTCTTAGCAGCTTCTGGTTCTGTAACAGTGGCTTCATCTATGTCTGTTTCTTCACGTTCTTGATTGGTGTTTGGATACTGCTGAGCTTTACAACCATATGGGCATGGGCAATGTTTTTACTGTGCAAATGGAACACACAGGAATACATGGAAAAAAAGAAATTGATTGGAACTTCAATTATGTGGGATGCCCTAATATTAAGGAAGTTGCAATTCCTGATTCTGCCCTTTGCTTTCACCTATCTTCACTCAACCTTTCTCTGTCATCCAATCTTAAGGATGTTGATTTAGCGTATAGCAATCTTGTCTTGTTGAATTGAATAATTGCTTGGCTTTGGAGATTCTCAAGCTTAATTGTCCCCGTCTAACAAGCTTGTTGCTTCAATCATGTGGAATTGAGGAACACGAAGTTGAATCTGCCATTTAGTCCTGCAACTCACTTGAAACATTGGATGTTCGTTTTTGTCCCAAGATTTCTTCAACAGGCATTGCCAAGAAGTATATGTATCTTCGCGTGGATGGATCTTCAACTGTAACGCATCGTCATGACATAGTCAGGGAGTTAATCAAGACATCTGGATGCAATAAAGTGAGATTGGCAGTCTAAAACTCTGTATTTAAAAAAAAAAAAAAAAAAAAAAACAATGGTTAAAGATGCTACTGTTGTCGTTCCTGTGGGTCAACCAGAAATGGTGTGACCTCATAATTTAAACCAATTCGATTTTATGTATGGTTCGATTAGTTTTTTACGCTCAAAGAATTTGTATCCAGTGTTGTCTACAATTTTTTGACTCCGTGTTTGCGTGGTCGTCGTCGTTTATGCAGTGTTTGAATCAATAGGTGGCAAGTTATTTTAGATGATACGACGTGCCCTTTTTAATCCGGGTTATCATAATTCGTATAATACAACTTATATAGTTATATAATGCAATATATTATATAGTTATAAATTAAATATTATTATAATTATATTATATAATGCATATAGCTATACAAGTTCTTATATATATATATATATATATATATATATATATATATATATATTTAAAATAATAATAATAATAATAAATTAAATTTAAAAAAGAAAAGAAAAAGAGAGACGGAGGAATTATGAGTACGAATTATCTGTTTAAGATGACAACATGAAGAAACTTGGAAGGCGATTAAAGTAGAGAAAATTAGTATCATTTTAAGCTTTGAGGACAAAGCTTTTCGAGAAGAAGGCAATGTTATGAATCTAATTCATAACTAATGTAATATATATAGTCATTAATAGTTAAATAGTAATTATGTAAATTAGTGATTAAGTTCGCTGAAAAGGCATGTCTAAAAGACATGCCTGTTCATGAAAGGTCACCTGCATAGGTATAAAAGCAGGGTCTCATTGTAACTTTCAATCATATTATTATATCATATCAATAAAATATTATTATAAATACCTCTTGTGTATTTTTATAATTAAAGCCATTTTTCTATTAAGCCAACAAATCTACAAATCTTTCTGCTACAGAAACCAAATCTACAAGTTCCGCTGCTACAGTGCGAGAGCATCTCGGTTCAAATCCGAGTGGCGGTATTTTTCCAGGAAGATCTCATCCATCACTTCTTCCTATGTAAGAATATCTATTCAATATATTTCCATTGTAATGGATCAATCCTATCTTTCCATCATAGATCTCATTCGAGAATAAAATGAATAAATGAGTTTATTATGATATTCATAACTTTAGAACATATATTGGCTCACATATCTTTTTCTCTCATTTTGGTTGTCACTCTCATTTATTGGGGAACCTTAGTTTATCGAATTGAAGGACTAAGTAGTTCGGGAGGAAAGGGCATGATAGTTACTTTTGTTTGTACAATAGGATTATTAATTACTCGTTGAATGTTATGAATCTAATTCATAACTAATGTAATAAATATAGTCATTAATAGATAAATAGGGATTATGTAAAATAGTCATTAGGTTAATGAAAGGGCATATCTAAAAGACATGCTCATTCATGAAAAGGCACCTGCATGGGTATAAAAGCAGGGCCTCATTGTAACTTTCAAATCATCTTAATATATATCATATCAATAAATATTTATTATTATAAATACCTCTTGTGTATTTTTATAATTAAAGCCATTTTTGCTATTAAAGTCAAAAAGCATACAAGTTTCGCTGCTACAGTGGTATCAGAGCCATATTGAGGAAAAGTTGAAGCAATGGCACATAACATCGTTCTACAAGCCTACAAACGTAGTTTAAAAGTCTATGGACATAGTTTACCACACTATGTGTCAGTACGTGGAGATCATGAGCAATTAGAAAAGTCGTGTGAAGAAAGTGAAAAAATTAATAAAATTCTAGAAAAGCTTCAACAATTAGAGAATTCATGTGCAGAAGTCACAAATTGTTTTAAAAAAATTTATGCAGTAATCCATAATAGAGAAGATGAACAATTTCATAAAAATGTGGAAAAAGAAAAAGAAGAAAATCATGAGAAACAAAAAGATGAAAAATGTTGTAATAATGAGAAGGCAATTAGTTATGCCAAGGGAAAATCAAGTAGAACACCCATGGAAAATTCAAGCAAATATATTCCCCCACCAATGCGTAATAAAGGAAAACAACCAACTAATATTAAAGGAAAAAAGGAAGAGAAATGTCGATTAAGTGTGAAGTGGAAAAAGCCTACTGATCGAGGTTTCCTCCGATCTGAGGATGGAAGAAGGTCTGTTACATGTTTGAAGCCAACAAAAACACTATTTGTGATTAACTTTGATTCATACAACACCAAAACCATAAGTCCAAAACCAACGCAGAATCGACCACAACACTTCACCTCCGTTCTGTGCCATGATCTCTCAATTCACTTGCCGGCAAATGCATACAAGATCTGGTCTTTACCATGCGGATCTGGTCAAACTATTACTCACCAGAAAGAAAATGTAAACAACACACCCCAGACTGTATTATTAACTGGCTTCGAGTCCACATTATCCTTGAAGGCAACATCAGAAGTACATGGTGGTAGTGATATTCATATGCAAAGGCCCTCAGCAGAGGGAAGCATTTCATCAAGCAAAAACGATTTACTAGCAAGGCATTTCAGAGAGAGTGCCCAACAAGGATCTCTGGCCTATACGAAAGGAAAATTAGAGAAAACTGAGAAAGATAAGAATGTTCAAGGGTTTGTTGGGCATGAAATTGTGAGAAATTCATTTTCTTCTGTTGGCCCTGACATTGTGGAAAACTGTCAACAAGTGGGACATCAGTTTGAGGGCAGTAAACATGACAACAAGAACTTGAAAAATGTTGACAATGGGGAGAATCTGAGCTTGCACGATGTTGACTATCAAGTCACTTCTAAACACTCTGATTTCTTTGAACTAACTAATATCAAAGAACCTAATTCTGCAGATGAGGAAGTACTTCACCAAGAACAAAATCTTCCAGGCTTTTATGCTATGAAAAATTCCTTTGTTGGTTCGGGTTCAAGTTCTTTGTCATTGCTAGGACGTGATTCTAGTTCACCCACAGTCAGTGGTGTGGATGGTTTGCAGAGAGAGTGACATAATAAAGATGAGAGCTTGGTGATTATATTGAAGGCAAAATATAAAGAAGACATGGTTCAATTTTTCCCCAAAAACAATCCGACGATCTCTGAATACTCACAGTTTGTGAACATGAGTTCCAACCTCAGTAATCATGAGTTCACGGCTTTAACTATTCCACATAATCCACCGTTAGAAACCATTCGTGGACGCCTCATCGTGGATCCCTTGTAGAAGTGATTGGGTTAATAGTTCGGTGAAATTAAAAAAAAAAAAATAGCGTTGTGACGTTTGAAGACAAGGTTCCGATTTAATTATGATTATAATTAAAACTTATAATACATATATATAGAAAAATTATTATTATTTATTTTAAAAATAATATATATATATATATATATATATATATATATATATATATATATATATATATATATATATATATATATATATATATATATATATATATATATATATATATATATATATATATATAAAACTTATTAATTTAATTAATTAATTATTAATTATATTTAAAAAATAAAATAAGTAAATGTATTAGATTGTGTAATTTATTAACTATATAAATAGTAATAAAAAAATTCTGCAACAAGTAAGGTACGATATGTGTACAATCTAATCAGTAAAGGAGAAATTGTCAAAGGTTAAGCTTGGGACAAAGCTTTACAGAAAGACAATGTTGAATCTAATTCACAACAAATAAATATGATATAGTCTCTATTAATGTATGAATGCGTAACGAGTTAATAGCCATGGAAACTGGAAATGTTCTCGTTAATGAGGCATGCTCTACAGCCACACCCATTAAATGAGCCTTGCATGAGATAAGCAGACATCATTTGTAACTTTCAAATCATCTTAATATATATCATATCAATAAATATTTATTATTATAAATACCTCTTGTGTATTTTTATAATTAAAGCCATTTTTGCTATTAAAGTCAACAAACATACAAGTTCCGCTGCTACAACGGAGCTATGACAATAGTATTGTGGACTTTAACATAAAAGAGTTTATAAATCAATAAGTCCCAAAGATTATACATGTGGGTTTTGGGGTTTGAATGGGATTCAGAGCATTTCATAATATGGAGGAAATGAGGGGGGCAAAGAGGGTGAATAAAGTGAAATGGAACAAGGGTAGAAATGAAGTTTGATCCCCATCACACCTTATCAGCAACACTTCCTTCCATTTGCTGGACAAAAAGGCAGATTGATTCCTTTGAAGCTCTTTACAGTCAAGAGTTCCCTTTCTTTCTCTGAAAATAAGTGATAGCCATGGAATATTATTTTCAGTAAAAAATCTAATCCATGATCAATCACCTTGTGATATTGTGAAACACAGGAGTCTAACAATGGCTCCAGCTGGGGATGGCAACTCCTTCAGGAGGTGTCAAGAACATCGTAGACTAGTAGCCTGATCCTTTGGGCTGATCCAAAATCTGCAACTTAATCTGCTACAAAACCTCTATGGCTGACAATCTTCAAGTTGAAATCAACACTCTCTGCAAAATTGAAGTCTGGAACACACTTGAACTGACGGCAAAGCAACATTCTGAAACTACAACCGGAGTAATGCTCAGAGTGCTGAGATTATTTGCACTCCTACCTACCCTACTCTACTAAAATTGTTGATGTTCTAAATGATACAATAATTTCAATGCAGTCAGTCAAGCAGAAGTGGAAACATATGGACAACTTGCATGCTTGTCAGGAAAATGAGCAATATAACTTGATTATGTGTCCTCATAACCAAAATTATAATATATAATGGCAATTGTTAATGCATTTGATCCTTATAGAGAATACATGTTTGAAAATTTGAGCTAAGAAGAACCTCCATATACTCTGCTATGAGATCAAATGCATCAGCAGTTTCCATTACATATTATAACTTTGATTATGAGGACACATAATCAAGTTATACTGTTGATTTTCCTAACAAGCAGTCAAGTTGTCCAGCTGTTTCCGCTGCTACTTGACTGGTTGCATTGGCATTATTGTATCATTTAGAACAACAGTAATTTCAGTAGAGTAGGGTAGGTAGGAATGTGAATAAGCTTAGCACTCTGAGAATTTCTCCAGTTATTCAATCAAGTGTGTTCGGACTGTTTTGCGAGTGATTTCAGCAGATTGTCAGCCATAGAGGCTTTGTAGCAGATTAAGTTATAGATTTGGGATCAGACCACTAGTCTACGATGTTCTTGACACCTCCTGAAGGAGTTTCTGTCCCCAGCTGGAGCCACTGTTAAACTCCTGTATTTCACAGTATCATAGAGTGACTGATCATTGATTAGATTTTTCATATTGAAAATAATATTCTATGGATATCATTTATTTTTAGAGAAAGAAAGGGAGACTTTGACTGTCAAGAGCATCAAATTAATTTATCTGCCTTTTAATTCAATTGAAAGAGGAAAGTGTTGTTAATTAAGGGTGATGGTGAGCGAAATCCATATTGTCCCCATTCATGTCATCTACCCTCCTCTTACCTTTCATTTTCCCAAATTCTGAACTCCATGCTTTGAATCCCATTTAAACCCCAAGGCCCACATACATAACCTTTGGGACTTATTACTTTATACTAAAGTCCTGAATTCTATTGTTACAAGCTCCGCCCACCCATTAGCAGCCATCTCATACAACATTATACCATGAACCTTATGTCTTGCCCGCAAGTTTTAACATCTTCTTATTGACCCATTCGCACGCCACACTCCCTTTTCATTTCATTTCCCTTAAAAATCATTATACCTTACCCTTATTCTACTTTTCCGCTTTCTTTCTATTTTACCTTTTTCATCGCTATATCACTCCACTTACCTCTGCCTCCCCGATTCCTCGATTGCGATTAAAGTGGGGCTTTCTCCCTGACATGTCACCCTTTCCCCCACCATCCATTGCATTTCACAAATTATAACTTGTTCCATTCCTCCAACCCTTAAAACTTGAGATCGCTGATTTGTGATATATCACATCGCACTTTTTATAACTTAACGTTCAGCACCCGCAATGTATTTTGTTTAAATCGGGATCATGTTGGCCCCACCACAGCGGCTCCACCCCCACGTCAGGTCACTTGCAATACATAGATATATCATATGAAACCTCATAAACTTTACATTACCGCCGAAACCATTCACCGCTTTATAAACTTCGCCGATGTAGTGGGCTCCCTCTCCATCTCACCACATCATCCTCTAACAATGCAAATTGCACTTCATTGATTTTAGTGCTTACTTCATTTCCCCAAAATTTAAATTCTGCGATGTGCGATGCGGGTGGGTCCCTCTCCCCGCACTTTGAACGTCGCATGTTTTATCATTTAACCCTCGCGCTCATAACAAAACCTTAAGAGTTGCGATTTGCGATAGGCGTCGGTCCCACCTTACCTGCCACATCACCTCCTTTCTCCCCGCACTTCGCACTTCACATCTTTTAGTGTTTACCTTCGCCGCCCATAACAAAACCTTTTGACTTGTGATTGCAATGCGGGTCGGGTCCCACCTTCCTGCCATGTCAACTACCCTTCCCCACACTTCGCACTTCGAAAATCTTAGAACTTACCTCCCACTACTCTTAATAAAGCATTGCGATTTGTGGGCTGCGGTCGGGTCCCACATGTGTGCCACGTCATTCCACCTCTAATCGCCCTCCACCTTGCCTCCTTCTCCACTGTTTTTTACTCATCTGACGGTCCTTGTTTCATTTCACACTCTCCGCAGCTTTTGAACTTTAACCATTGGGGGAGGGGGGGGGGGGGGGGATCCGAAATGGGTGGTATCCCTTACCACCATCCTCGCTACGTGTCGTCCTTCCGCTAAATCACACCCCCCTCCTCCGATATCACTTACCGCTTGAGACCCCCTCCGAAAAGTTGTTTCCACTGTCCTCCAAACTACCGCCGCATTTGTTTGACCCTTACTACTGTTGCTGCGCCACGTCCACCGTCATCCCTTAACGCCTGGGCTTATGGGTTTGTGCGTTATTTTTCCACATGGCAGGAGGACTCGGGTAGAACCCAACAAGGAGAAAAAAGGCAGAGCGAGGTTGCACGTCACATGGAAACAAACAGAAAAGGTTGAGTCGGGCATTTGTGCAGAACTAACTATGACGTAACAACAAAAACCGAAGGGGTAGCGAACACATCAGCACAACTATTGATCCAAGCACTCGATCAATTTAATAATCCCACAAACGGTTTTCTGAAGATGAAGAGCCAAGGTGTTAGAGCTTTCCTCACCTCTTTGGTATCACTCCAGCCAGATCCTGATCATTACACTGCTAAAGCCACTCTTATGGTTGAACATGTCTTATCATTTCTTGCATGGTTCCACTTGGCAAAAGTTTATCTTGAATATAATTAATGAACAGACAGGGTAACCGACTTAAGTTTTATATAAATACTGCATACATTAGCAGTATAGAGGAGGTCGTAGAAGGGAAAAACCATTGTAATATGACTCATTCTGTTGTAAGCACTTTTTTTTGGATGAATGAAGGATTAAGTTGTTTTCCATATTCTTGTGTTATGCTCCGTGGTGAAGTATTTTCCCATGTAATTTGTTATTCTTGTGTTACTGATCTCTGAGCGAAGGTTTTTCTCCTGTTAGAGACATAAAAAGCGTCTTTCCCCATAATCAGCGACTTAAATCGAATTTTAAATGCAAATGAGCATACCATATGGATTATTTTTCCAAATTTGCTCAGTGCTCTTCACAAAAAAATAGTGATTCAGATTCCTCCAAACAAGGCCGTGATTTGATTTGAACCGTAAACATAATATCTCATTCCTTTGCCGGGATTTGAACCTGGGTCGTCTCAAGTGTTTATGTAACTCAAAAGATCACATAATTCAATTCTTCACTGATGTCTGAGTCGATGAAGACTCAAGTATTCAATTATTTTGCTCCTATCGTAGCCAAGGTTCGAACTGAGGACTTTAGTTGTTAATGTAACTCAAGAGAGTGCAACATTTAATTCTTTAGTGATGTCTGATCGAAGGTTTTGCTCCTATTAGAGACAGACACAATGTCTTTTCTCATTATCAACGGCATAAATCGAATAGTTGTTAATGTAACTCAAGAGAGTGCAGAATTCAATTCTTTAGTGATGCCTGATCGAATATTTTGCTCCTATTTTGCATGCGTAATAACTTCTTCACTGTTGGATCATATTGCTATCATGCTATCCTGGCACCACGAACAAAAATCAGTAAGAGTTCCTTTTAAGTTTAATCGGGTCTGGCTTCATGACCCAGATTTCAATTAACTTGTCATTGGTTTCTAGAGGGAGGTGAATCAGAATACGGGGATCATGGGATGGGCCAAATTGGCGGATAAACTTAAAAATCTTAAGTTTCTAATTAAGAAGTTGGAAAGGTGGAAGCAAAGGGCACTAAAAATGGAGCTTCAGAACATTGAAGAAAATATCTATACAATTTACAAAGATATGATATTGATTCCGCCAACCAACCTAATATATTCCACTTTGGAGGCTCTGGAACTTCGTAAGCTTGAAATACTCAAAATCCACGAAACTTCTTGGAAACTGAAGAGCAGAATCCAATGGTTGAAAGAGGGTGATCTAAACACTAGCTTTTTTCACAAGTGTGCAAATGGTAGACGCAATAAGAACGCGATATGGGAGATTCGCAGCTCATATGGTCCACAAAATACTCCAATGAAGAGATACAAGGTGAGGCATATAAACATTTCTTTGATTTCTATAATGCTGATACATCAACTGATGCAAAATGCCAATCATGGGTCCTATCTCATATGCCTTGTATGTTTGATCGGGAGGCAAATGGTCTTATGGAGTCTGTCACAAAGGGAGAGATCATTGATACTCTTAGGTCCTTTGCACACGATAAAAACCCGGGACCAGATGGTTGGCCGGAAAAGTTTAATATTCATTTATGGGACATTATGGAGGATGAGACGCTTGTTGTTGTTGAACAGGTACGTAAGGCAAGATTTGTACTCGGTAATATGAACTCTACCTTTCTGGCTTTGATCCCTAAAGGGTCTAATCCTAACCCTTTTGCCGATTATAGACCCATTGCTTTATGTAAGGTGATCTATAAGATCACTTCGAAAATTATCGCCAATAGAATCAAAGGGACTCTGTCCAAGCACATTGTGGCAGAATAATATGGGTTTTTGAAAGGCAGATCGATTCATGATTTTGTAGTGGTCGCACAGGAGGCAATACATATGATTCACACACAGAAAAAAGAGGCCATGATTATGAAGATTGACCTACATAAAGCATATGACTCTATTGATTGGGCATATATCTGTCTTGTGTTATTGAAAATCGGGTTGTCCATGGCTTCTATTCAATGGATTATGGAATGTATCTCCACTGTATGATACACTATCCTCATAAATGGCATGCCCACCGCTTTTTTTACGACTAGGAGAGGACTGAAGCAGGGCCGCCCTCTGTCTCCTCTCATCTTTATTCTCGTCATGGATGGTTTTAGTAATTTGATGAAGATGGAAAAAAATAATGGTTATTTTGAGGGTCTACCATTTTCTCCTTCGGTATGTATCTCTCATTCCATCTTTGTGGATGACTTGTTAGTGTTTGGAATGCTTTTGAGGAATCAATGGTTTTACCTGCATTTTATTTTTATTCTCTTTGGAGCTGCAATGGGACTAAGTATTTATAAAAGAAAATCTATCCTTTTGTATGGTTAAGGGGATTTGGAGGAAATTTCCTTTATTGTTGGTTTCCTAGGAGTATAGTCTACTCACATAATGCAGGGTGTTACCTACCTTGGCTTCAGACTTAAGCCATGTGCCTATAAAAATCGTGACTAGTTGTGGCTGATCGATAAATTCTGGAACAAAATATTAAAGTGGATGAATGGGTGGCTCTCTCTTGGGGGCAGATATATTTTGGTACAAGTTGTTCTTTCACATCTTATGGTATATTGGGCACACTTGTATTACCTGCCGGCTTCCATAATATAGAAGATAAATGCCATCATTTCCCACTTCATTTGGGCTGGAACCGATGTCAACAAAAAGATACATTTATGCAAATTAGCAGAAATCATGATTCCAAAGCAATATGGTGGCTGGGGATTACTTGAGATTCGATGCTTCACAAATGCCCTTCTCACTAAGTCATTGTGGTGAGATCTAAATGGCAATGGAGCATGGTCTTCCATTACTAAATTTAAATACCTGTAGGGCGACCTACTCCCTATTCTGATCTGTGGTTTTAGCTGGCATACCACACATGCCTCGACAATTTGGCGCAGCTTTATTAATATCTTGAAGATAATGGGAAGGGGTCTGGTTTGGCAGTTTGGTGGTGGACAGAAGATTCTTATTGGTATTGACCGCATTTGTGGGATGAACATCTCTGACAACATTTCTCCGAGCTTGCTCCACAGGCTTAATCATGGAGGTATCTTCGTATTGGCTGATCTCATTTCTCATTGGGCACTGGGTGCTCCATGTTGGAAATCTGACTTACAACTTGGCATCCATGGGCGGGACTCTGATGAATGGACCAGGTATAAGGGTATGTTACAGGTATTGGGGCTTTCATATAATAGAGATGGGGACTGTATCATATGGGGTGGGCCTCTACGAGAGGGCAATATCCAGGTGAAAGAATTATATAAAAGTATCGTTAATGAACAGATTGGTGATTGTGCTACATCTTTGTTCCATCAATTTTGAAGGTGGAAAATTCCTACAAAAATTATGCTATTTGGGTGGCTGCTCTAGAGAGGAAAGATTCTTACTTGGGAATATTTTCAGAAACGAGATTTTCATGGGCCGGGGAGATGCCATTTTTGTCACAATTATGAGGAATCATTATCTCATCTTTTCTTCTCCTGCGGTTTCTCTTACAGAGTTTGGGGGTTGTTTTCTACCCTCTATAAGGATGCAAATTGGAGGCCGAATGACTGTGCTGACTGCATTATGGAAGGGGCCATCTTTGATGATTTACAAAAACCTTTACCTTTTTATATATTTTGGGAGCTATGGTGTGCCCAGAGCCTTCTTATTTTTCGGGATATTCCTGTCAATATACAGAGGATATATAGCAACATTACGAGATGGATGGGGCATCGCTCTTGTCCCAAACTATCTATCGCCGATCTATCTGTCCTTGATCGCCCTATCCATATTTCTTATCCTACGGTATTTTTCAATGGGGCACAACAGATCAGTTTATGTGGATGCGGGGCCTGGATTCATCTTGCAGATGGGGATCGTTATCTTATACATTGGAATGGTGACTCTGGTACCAATAATAAGGCGGAGCTTATGGCTTTGTGGAGCGAGATATTAGTGGCATATCATCTGCAATTACCTTCTATCTTTATTTATGGAGAATCCAAGCTTATCATAGAAGGTATCAACGGTAAATGTAGGGTACAGGGCCAACAACTTAATGGACATCCTATCACATCCTATCCAAATTTCAATCTTTCACATTACATCATATATTCAGAGAAAAAAACATGAGCACTGATATTTTGTCTAAAAAAATTCTGGAGGTATCTTTCGAGGTCACACACATCTCAGTCTACAATGCAACAGCCGTCCTCTTTTCAAATTCCTCTTCCATAATATATACTTTATGGATTGCAAGCGAGCCTGCATGCAATAATCAAGCGAGCCAGTTATTTCCCCCCCAACTACAAGTGAGCCTGGCCCTCTCTCCTTTTTTCTACATTTGTATTTGCAAGCGACCCTGCTTTACATTATCAAGCGAGCCAGTTTTCCTCCCAGCATCAAGCGAGCTTGCACGTAACTATCTTGTGAGTCAGTATTTTGTCTTTCATTTTCAACGAGCCAGTATCTTTCGGTGGGCACTTATCTCCTTAAGTGTATATTTTGATGGCACATAGCTTATTTCTTTTGATAGCCTAGTATTATTGTGATGATACTTCATTGGTTTTGTTTCATGACAGATTTGGACAGCAGTAAGCATGTTCTCACTGCTAGTGTATGTTTTTGTATACGTCTTTTCAATGCTCTATGCTAGTGATCGTTTCTTCTGCGTATCCATATCGGTAGAGAATGCAGATGTTCTGTTTTGAATGGGAATATGTGTATATCTCTCGGTCCATTTATTTTTATTTTGGACTAGAAATGATGTCATTATGTATTGCTCATACATTGTTTTAATATCAAACAGTGTTTTTTCTCTCTTTGAAAAAAAATTCGAATTGTAAATGCAATTGAGCGTACCATATGAAATAAATTTCCAAATTTGCTCTACTCTCTTCATTCACATTCCTCCAAGGCCGTGCAAATCTGTAAAATCAACATTTGAACCTTAAACAGAAGCTCTCATTGCGTTGCCCAGAATTGAACCCGGGTCACATGGGTGAAAACCAGGAATGAGTTGCGGGTACAATAGTGGTTAGTGGTGGGCCCACAACTAAGGCATTCATTTCATTTATTCATCCGCACAGATTAGAACTTGTGACCTTTAGTGCCCGAGACTAACTGCACCAACTAGAGGGTTGTAATGAAATACATTTTATAATTTATTTCTCACTTGTATGTTTGTTTACAAAAGGAGTTGTCTTTAGTGCGACTTTTTGAAGTTTCAGGTGCCGGATTCCGGTGAAAAAATTTGAGGTAAAATCTTGGTTTTTGTTATTCAAACTAGTTTTTTTACTCTATATATGGATTTGGCACCCTCAAAAACCTCTAGAGCACTTCGATTGTGCAAAGTTAGCAATCAAACTTCTGTTTTCAATAAATTCCTGCCGGAATTTAGAGAAATTACACCGTAAAAAGTCACCATAAAAGCCTTCAAAAAGTCACTCTAAAGACTACTCGTTTACAAAATGATACAAATTGAAAAGCTTCAACCAACAACAATGCGCATCCGGGGAATTGAACACCAATCAGGGTACTATGATACCATAACACCATATGCGCGCACATGTAGAGAGATTCTAATATTCTTTTTTTAGTATATTGTTATCAGGACTTTTAAAAAATTATCCCATTACACTAGAGCATTCACTTCCAGAGCATTCATAATTACATTCATTCACTTCTAAAGCATTCATAATTTAAAATTAGCAATTGCTCCAAAGGTACAAAATACACTTAAAAAAATAAAAAACGAACAAAAACATCTCGAAAAAACAAAACAAAAACAAGTTCATAATTAAATTATAGAATTTGAAATCAGCAAGTAAATCTTTTATTTTTTATTCTTTTAAAAACAGAAGGTTGGAGTGTACTTATTTTGCTCTGTTTGAGCCCAGGTTGGAAAAGAGCACGGAATTCAATTCTTTACTGATGTCCGAACCGACGAAAACCCAGTATTCAATTATTTTGCTCCTGTCCTAGCCCAGGTTGTAACTCAGAGAGCGCAGAATTCAATTATTTACTGATATGTGAGCGAAGGTTTTGCTCATACAGCGTTGTTTCTCATAATGTAAATGAGCATGCCATGTGAGCGATTTGATTTTAACACTATAAACAAAATATTTTAATTCCGTTGCCGGGATTTGAACCCGGGTCGCCTGGGTGAAAACCAGGTATCCTAACCGGACTAGACGACAACGGAGATATTTGATACAGTTGCATCTATTAAATCAATGAATATCGTTCCATCATTGTGAGTCATGGATCTCAAATGTGCAGACACTTTAGTATGTGCATCTGCCATCAGGGGTGTTGCATTGAAAGTGCGGTGGTCCCATAATCTAGAGGTCCTGGCTCTGATATTTGAATCAGGCGAGGCTTCTAATTTGTGTGAATTCATCCAGAGCGCAGAATTCAATTCTAGCACTTTGGTTGTTAAGGTAACTAACAAAAGAGCAGAATTCAATTCTTGACAGATCCCTGAGCGAAGGTTGGAACATTGGCGACCAAAATATACATTCACAAAATTCCTGCAATTGTCTGAGCCCAGGTTCGAACTGGCGACCTTTAGTGTGTGAGACTAACTTGATAACCAACTACACCACCCAGACCAGATATCTTAAGAATATTTCTTTTTTTTCTCAGTTTCTCGTGGACATGACGTCAAGATTCTACATTATGTTTCGCTTCCACCTCATTAATCAATTTCTATATTATGTGATCAATACAAACTTTTTTTTTCTGCTTTATAACGTGGAAGGAGTCAACGAAGACACTTGCCCCTCTTCAGCTAAAATATCACTGGATGAAAGACTTCTTTCTTGCAAGTACTTATTTGCAACTAGATCAAACAACAACATGTCCTCCAAATATTCAGGGTCTTTAGGATCTTTATCAATCTTACTGCAAGGCATAGGTATCCTTTTAAGCAATGGTTGTGATCTCAAAAGACTTATCTAAGAAGGAAAAATCATGACATAATTGAGTTTGGAGTACCTTACATCATGTAGTCTCTTTCCTCATCTTTTCATGTATATACCAAGCTTTTGGTATTGTCCCTAAAGAGTGTACGAATGATGCTTCTACAATTGATAGGGTAGCTTCTTAGCGTCCCATAGCTTGAGACAATATTCAATGTGAGCAACTGGGTCAGAGGAACCATCATAGGTCTTCAAATTTCATATTTTATTCTTCATCTTCGTATCATCACTTGATTGACAAACTTACAATTTAGGAGAATTCGACCAAACTGAAAACTTATATTCAAATATGCTATGCTATGACTCTTATTGTCTACATGGAATGGATATATATATATATATTTTTTTTTATTTATTGTGTGCAAAGGAATCGTTTGCCTCGTTGAGCCAAATGGCACACCTAATATTTTATATAATGCATATTATTTAGTGTTATGTTACATCATGCTACAATGTCATCAACAAAGTGACCAAATTGGGAAGAAAAAAAACGGGTTGGAGATACAAGTACCCTAGCTGTGACTTGCGGTCATGTGGACTATCCTATGTGAAGGATTATAAAGAGCATACTCAATACAAAACATATGACTCTTTTACTGCAGTCATCCAAAGATTTTATTGGAGAACATATCAGAGTTATGTTGTGGTTGTTGAATCTATAGTTGCTGCTACAAAAATAAAAAGATTTGAACTTTGTTGAGATTAGTTGCTGCTACAAAAATGAAAAGATTTGAATTTTGTTGAGATATGTTTTGTCAAAGTATTTGTTCACATAATTGAGCATCTATATGAACACCATTATGGTATTCTTTTTACCTCCTTGTTGGTAGAGATGTGGGGTAGCATTTTCTTTCTTTTGTCTCTATATTTGTGGCAATGGTTCTTGGCTTAAGGCTAGGTTTTATAATAATTCGTCTAATGAACTGGGGTGGAACATTGATGAATTCTTTCCTTTACAACGTGGAGCTTATTCTTCTATGTTCAATCAGTGTCATCCAATTTTTGTTTGATAGTATTTGCGGTGTATGTGAAAGCAACTAGTGCTCAGGAGATGTTTGGTCACACTCTTGAATCCTTCTGTGGCATTAAATACATTTACAATTGCATGTTATTCTGGAGGCACACTTGCGTGTCAGTGGAGAGACAGGAAGTGGAACACACTTCTTAGCTAGTGGACAGTTCTATTGAATCCATAAAGAAGGGACATGTTGTTCTTTGCTTAGATAAAGGAGCGGCATGCATTCAATCTGGAGCATCCCTAACAAGCCATATGGAGTGGCGCTCATTCAATGACAGTCTGAACATTGTTTATGCTTAACAAGGCATTGCATGTCACAAAGCAGTAATGCAATGACGATAGCTACACTGAGGACTATTTCACAGGCTACAAGACATGTGTAACCCCCTTGCCATTGATTTCAAAGGGGAAGGTAATCAGAGGAAGGAAGACACTTCTCAGAATGAAAGGGGGAGGAAAAATGTGTTTCCATCAATGCTAAAGGGGGAGATTGTTGGAATTATTGTCATTGATGGAAAAGGAGCAGCAATGCAAGGAAAAGCACAACAAGGAAAGGAACATCAACAAGATATGCAAGAACAAAAGAGCAACAAGAGTAGCAAGGAAAAGAAGGAAAAATTGCAGTGAAGAGCCAACAATGAAGCAAAGAAGCAACAAGATATGCAACAACAAGGACAAAGGAGCAGCGGCTACAATGGTGGTTTGGCATAACATTGATTTTGGCATGTTGATGGCTTGGTGCTTCGATAATGTTGTAGAGACTGTTATATTGAAGAATATGTTTTGATATGAAATTTTTGATTAAGCTGAATTGTTGTGATGCAATGACAAGACTCCAAGGGAAAGGCAAAGATGTTGCAAAGATTGTTATGATGCATTAATGATGTTATCACTCTATAATTTAGAATATTGGAAAAACTAAACTATAAAGCACAACATCAAACCACTTTGGATTCTAGGACCTAGCCTTCCTAGACACGGAGAGGTCTCTCTCTATTTTATGATTTAAATTGATTTGACTTGCTGGTTATAAGTACTGATATTAGGCTAGTTACAGTTATGGGGGTTGTATGTTTTGATTGATTGGGTGGTTGGATAGGTAGGGTTGCAGAGGCTATTCCATTGGGCGATGGAGTCAAAGGCTGGAAAGGCACATCAAAATCAAGAGCAAATCGCAGGGCAAGCTAATTATGCGAAATGGATCTTAAGAGTTGTATGAATTAGGAGGTGGAAGAAACAGTAAGGTTCAGTAGTGACTAAAGATAAATTAAGAATTCTTTAATCAGAATTCAATAGAAAACATTCAGATTGTAAATGCATACAGAATTAAGGCGCTCTGATAACGAATCTTAATCTAAAATTTCTGATTTACAATTAGATGAGCAGATACACAGTAGAGAAAACAACAGAAACATTTAAACAAAGAAGAAACATGTCACCATTTTAACACAGCTCAAGAATCTTGTAGCTGGTGTTTGATTATCGATGTCCAGCTTCAAAAATTATAGTGCTCCAATAGTAGTTCTTACAATACAGTTACTAAAATATCCAACCCTTGTTAATGAGAATTCTAGCAACATTTAACTAGCAACTAAGTCGGTTTGCCCTAATCTACTCTGGAAACCTTTATTTATTACAAACAAACTGAAATTAGACAAGTGTGTCCTTACAAGGCCCAAATAAAGAAAAATATTTGACAACACCGCCTGTAGAATTAATTTTGGTAACTCTTCAAGAATGTAAAAACTCAAGTGGCTCTTCGTGAATCCAACAAATGATTTGGAGGTGGCTGGGATGGTTGTGAGGAGGCAACGCAGGGCGGTTTTGACATTTGGCTTTCTTTCTCTGGCTTTGATTTTTAGACCTCCCTTGCCAGATCATAAATTCCAATGCGGCACTGGCTACTTTCATTTATTGATGTTGGTGCTGATGTGCTTTTCTGCCCCTTTAGTCTCTGTGGTTAAATCTCTGCGTAAATGCCCGACTCGAACTTTACCGCCTTTTCTTTGTGATGTTCAACCTCGCCCTACCTTTTACTACCCTTGTTGGGTTTGGCCCAAGTCTTTCTGCCGTGCGTAGCCTATTTCCTCATAAATGGCGCACAAACCTTATATGCCCGGTTGTGGAGGGATGGCGGTTAGCGGACGTGGTGCAGCAACAGTAGTAGTGGTCAAACGAATACGGTGATGGTTTGGAGGCGAGCGAAAACAACTTTTCGAAGGGGGTCATAGGTGGTAAGCGGTAATATAGAAGGGGGGTGCGAAATAACATAAGGGCGACACGTAGCGGGGAGGGGGTAAGTGATACCACCCATTTCCAACCCCCCCTATGGTTAAATTTCGAAAGTTGGGGGGGGTGTGAAATGCAGAAGGACCGCCAGATGAGGAGGGGTTGTTTTGAGATGGAGGAAATATGGAGGACGATGAGGAGAAGGTAATGATGTGGCGGTAAGGTGGGACTAGACTCAACCCTTTCCGTCCTTTTGCTACCCGAGCCCTTTTTTCCGTGTTCAACCCCTTTTTGAAGCCAAACAATGTAAAAAAGCATTTACTCGGACTTGAAATCCTTTAGGCCTTTGCTCTGAAATAAATTGCATCCATGCCAACATCGCACTTCACACAGCGCAGGACTTAACATTCACCCTTCACACTTTAATCTTTAAAACTTGTGACGTGCGATTTGCGATCGGGCCCCACCGCATCGCATATCGCACTTCGACGAATTTAACATTTATATTTGCGACTAATTTGTAAAACTTGCGATGTGCAATCTGCAATCGGGTCCCACCGGGCATCGCACATCGCATTTCAGCATTTTTAACATTTAACTTGGAAGCTTAACATGTAAAACTTGCGATGCGCGATCTGCTCTCGGGCCCCACCGGGCATTGCACATCGCACATCGACATTTTTAACATTTAACTTTGCACTTGTTTTATAAAATCTGTGATTTGCGATTTGCGCTCAGGTCGCATTGCAAGTGATGCAGGAGCATTAGCTCGGAAAAATACTTTGTATTTTATTAAACCTAGGGGTCTCATGTTTGTGAGGAAATATTAATTCTATGTAAATATTAATGAGATTTTTGAGTGATTAAATGATGTTTTTAATTAATTATATGTGAGGATTTGTAAATGTTCCCAAAATAATTTGGAGAACATGAGAGAAATTAGACTTGAGATATTTTAGAATTAATTATGAGCCTAAGTTAGATTTAGTTTCAAGATTTTAGGGATAAAATCTAGATTGTAGGGGTGTTGAGATATTTGAGGACTTTGTTGAGTGATTAAAGGGATTTGAACCTAAATTGGTTCAATTCAATTTGTATAAATTAATGAGCCTCAAAGGCAAAATAGATCAGGAAGATCAGAGCAGAATAGAGAGAGAGGTGTGGTTTGGACAACCAAGTTTATAAGCCTCCGGGCAACTAAAAGGGCCATGAATCTTGAATATCTGGCCAAAGGCCACTGGTTGTAAGTATTTCCATTTGTTAATATGAAAAGTGTGTTTTCAGGACTATATGGTTGATTTGCTGAGCAAACAAATATTTAAATTTTTGTAATTGGGAATTGAGAAAGATTTTGTATATGCTTTTCATATAAGTATGTTTGAATACCATTGAGTTTGGAATTGAATTAAGGGTGAAATTGAATGAAATTCTGGTAAGGTGATACAATGTTGGCCTGAATCAAGGCGGGGATTGGTATACGACCAATAAGAAATGATGAGACTCTAACGGTTTATGGAGAGCACCTTAGACTTTAGTATTTGACTATAAAATGCGTTACTCTTTTTATGAGAGTTTATGCAGAGTTGTTCGCATTGAAAACTGATTGATATCATTGCTGGTCCATACGTAGAAGGCATCATTTGTTTAGAACGATATCAGCTGGAATAAACGCTGCTAGCTCACTGAAGGCAAATGAAGATGATATAATACTATTGTGAGATCAATCACAGGGTCGATAACTTGAAACGGAATTCTAAATACAGAACATTCTGTGTGTTAGTCATTATATAGAGATCTGTGAATAGATTGTAAGGGAACTAAGATCGGATTGTAATCTCAGATCAGGCGCAGAAGGCGTTAAATATTTGAGCATCGTGGAATATTGGGTTAAAGAGCGGGTTGTAATGGAACGTTTTCTCTTGGGCTAATTCTGTTTGAAGGTTGAAGGAAACGCGTGTATAAAAATTGCAATGTTGCCGTTCATTTTGTTTGAAACAGGGTCGCAGATGGAGTTACAAAACGATGAATAAATCTGAAGGAGGCTGAGAAATTGTTGTGGTGTTTGTTGAAAAATTCACATCCGTTTAAGCGCAGTCTGGAAAGGTCGTTGAACTGTAGCTGCGTGGTTGAATTTGCCGCCGGAATTGAGAATATGGTTGTGCAGAAACCAAGAATGGTGATCGAATGGTGAGTAGAAGATGCGTGTGTTATTTGATTTAGTTATTATTAAACCTGTTCATGCGATTCAAAGGAAATCATATTGCTATTTGATTGCGTACTGAGTAAATTGAATATGGTCGAAGACTTAGATTGATGGTTGAAGCGATGGTTTAGGAGTACGTTGAATAGCGTAGCCTGTAGTTTGAGTCTTGAATACAATCTTGAACGAAGATGTAAGTTGCGCATTCAGATTTTTACAAAAGTCTGAAGACTTTTGGAGTCAAACTATACATCGAATATCTATTCGATATAATGGATGTGTGGGCAGTAAGTCAAGCTTAACGCGTTGACCCAAAGCCTATGGTAATTTTTCATAACATCGGTTTGTGTCATAATGTGAGAAAACCGAGTCACATAAAGTTTAAGTGTTAATAAATCTCCAAATGTTGGATTGAGCGCATTGAGGTGAGGACGAAGTCCAAGTCCTTGGGTTATTGGAGCATGTGGATGTTGATTTGATTGGAAATGAATTTTAATATATGAGTTTGCCATAAATGAAGAAAAGGGAAACTCCCGTATACAGTGTTTTATTATTATTGGTTTTCATAAACCATAAAAAGTTGTGAACATATGTTACAAGCTTCCGCAAATGATAGTGTGTGTAATTGCCCAGGCTTGGAGTTTTTATTTGGGCAATTATTTGAGACGCATTTTTATATGCATAGAATTGGAGAGATTCTGGGTTTTGCATGGTTTTCCTTGCATTAGCAAGTTAAATATTTTAACTTGCAGGCACTTACCAGTAAGTCCTAAATGTTGTGACGTGCGCCATGCGACGCACTAAATTTTGGCAAGTTCAAAAAGGAAAAAGGTAAGGAAATTATGAAATTCAAAGGTTTATATGTAGATTTAGGTAATGTATAAAGGTTTTAGGCGGGTCCTACCATAGTGCATCGGTGGAGTTTTTATGTTTTGGTAATCATTTGCAAAGAGAAGCTGGAAACATGCGGGTCACGAAAAGTGGGAAAAGCTTAGACTTTTTCGGATTTTTCAATCACAATTGGGTTTTATGAAGTGGTAAGTCTGAAAAAGGTTAGGTATGTGGGTTTTGAGGTTTTGAACGGGATTTCAGAGCATGGGAGTGTTAGAATTTGGTAAAACAAAAGGTATGAATAGGGTAGATGGAATAAATGATGTCAGTATGGACTTTCTCATCATCAAACTTAATCAGTAACACTTTCATCTTTTAACTGAATTAAATGGTAGATAGATTCATTTGATCCTCTGGAATATTATTTTCAGTATGAAAAATATAAGAAGTAATAAGTCACCTTGTGATACTGTGAAATACAAGAGTCTAACAAATAATAAATATTGTTATTTGGTATTGGAATTAGGTTGATGCATTGAATTATTACATGTGGCTAAAATTAATATTGGATAAATTATTTATTTGGTTCTAATATTCATGATATGAAGAATTTGGAAACGAATGAGTGGAAGGCAAAGATTCAAGCCTATTCACTTCATATTCCTATGTGGAATAAAAACAACCATCAAAATATATTTATAAAAGATATAATTTTGGAGGGGAAAAAGAAGTGACAGAGAGTGGGAGAATGTGTGAGAGTTGATTAAGTTGTTATTCATGAGATTACCTTACACACATGAAGCTGATGTGAAACATATATGAAGAGAGAAGAGGTAGAAATAAATATGGAAGTATGCAGAATTGATGACCAGGTAAATCAACATATTGTTTTCATTTTGTGTGAGGGGATTGTGGTCTCCTTTCAAGTTGTGGTTTGATAAATATTCTGTTGGAGTTGTTTGAGGTAGGATCCTCTTGTGGGTTTTATCCTGCAAAAAACATATGGGAGTTGGAGTTTCCTTGCATGTTGTAGCTTGCAGAAATTTGAGGTAGCAGCCTCTGATAGGTTAGATCCTATAGAGTATTAGATGTAATAAGGAGTAGGAGCTTTCCTTTGCATCACAACAATAATAAAATCGTGGTTTTATCCCTTATGGGTTTCCACTTATCTCTAGTGTCCATATGCATTGTTATTATTTGTTGATGTGATGTATCGGTCTGTTTATTACTTGTTGTTTACATATATAATTTGTTGGTCATTATTTGTTAAGATGTTCAGGTAATGTTCCAGTTAATGATTTTAATGTCCATAAATGGACTAAAATTGATTCACCCCCACTCTCAGTTTAATCAAGCTTTCATCAGGGTGTGGGTGAAAAACATGTAATTATTTACATTGTTGGTACTCGCATTCTTCTAGGGGAATGGTGTTACACTGAAAATGATGGTATTGTTGTTTCGCAACAAGAATTATCACTTTGAGATGAACCCTCACCTTTTTCCTCTCATTAATACAATCATCAACCTACGATAAGATTTTAAAGGGAGACTGGTGTAAAGTCTCATGGTTGCATTCATAGCCATTAGTAATTGGTGCCTCCAAGTGGGATATGCACTAAGAATATAAATGGTGATAAATTCTAAGTCCCAAATAGTGTTTGTTGATAATAACATTGCTAACTAGTTCTACGACTTGAGATAGGATGGTAGGATGTGACCTGTACTAGTCCATGGTTTCAAATCTCATTCTCAGTCCTGACACTGTGAATAGGAATCAAGACCCACCTTGCGATGAAAGATGCAACCTACTATGTCCATTGAAACTGTGCATATTTCGCAGCCAATGCATTGAATACCAAGAGAAATAAGGACCAAGTCCCATAATGGTGAAGGATAAGTCAAACCAACAATTAAATGTTGAAATGATGGTTCATGCAAGAGCTATCACAAGCATTTTAATGAAGCTCATGTGACGGCGTTGTTTTATCCATTACCCACCTATATGAATGAGGAGGTCCAACATGGGTGTTTGTTTATTTTTTCTCATGAAATATGTTACTTAACCATATATTAAGCATGGTTAACCCATTGAAATAAATTTTTAGTTGTTTGTGGACTCATTTTCTAGTCAATGGACCCTTGGAGGATTGAAATAAGGTTTCACAATTATGTCAACTGACACATGTGAAGGATTACACATCAAACTCTACTAAAGGATCATTATATCCAACATGATGGGAGGATATATCAGTGCATTGAGATGTTATGATGAAGAAAATGGAGGTAATACAATACAGGGAATTTTGGGGCTGAATGCAATTGCTTACAACATGGCATCAAATTTTAATATAGAAGCAGGTAAAATTGAAAGAGATACAAATGTAAATAAAATTGAAGCAAAAAGTTGCAAAAGGAGAATGGTGATCTATCACCATTTAATAAGAGAGGATAAACTTGAGCTTGCAATGGAGGCATATTATGATGAAAAAACCCAATGAGGATGGTCTCAAAAGGAAGAAGGGCATGATTTTTGGCTAGGTACTTATTCCAAAACATAGTTATGGAAACTATGAATGATCCCACACAAACTATACATACCTTGATAATATTTCAGTATAGAAAAGGACTATAATGGAGTCCAAATCAATATCTTTATTTCAACTCATATGTTATGTATCTAGCATTTCTATTTTTACTACAATATATATAACCATGTGATTTCCTTGCATGAAAAAGGAGAGAACAATATTGTTGACCTACACGAAGGAAGTTTGGATTAATTTGAACACAAGAAAATTTAGAAGATGTCAAGTATTGATGGTTTGATATTAAATTCCTCGAGAACGTTGTGCAACTATGGTTTTGACAAGAAAGAAAACTTCCTCCAAGACCATTTAACAGTACCAAAGGCACAACATCTTGGTTTTATGATCACTTCCATGCAAATGAGGCGTAATAGCAGAAAAATAGTCATTCAATACAACAATAGAACAACACGACCATGTCTCATGATTTGGAAACAACATTGCAACGAGTACCCTAGGGTTTCCAAGAACCTTCTTTATGCTACTCATAACCTCTCTTATATCATAGTGAAAATGTTTCTTATCATAATACTAACAACTATGCATGCAGAGATCGATTGAGCATGTAATAGTCATTAGATATGAGAGAGTCATGAGGAAGTTCAAGAGTCATGAGGGTAGGAAAAATGTCACAGTAAGTGAATAGTCACCTCATTTCTATAAATATACCTGTGTGCCTCATTTGAGAGGGAATATAGCACTTGAGCTAGACTAGCATTAGATAGGTTATTTGTGTTGAAGAAGCTAGACGAACTCAATACTTGGTAGCTAGTAGGGTGAGTTGTGGTGAGGCTAGGGTTTTGATTTGAAGATGGTATGAGCATCCCATGTTCCAGTAGTGGTCTTTGATGGTGTTAGTGATTAGTATTTTTCACTATATTTGGATGACTATAGAATGGTTATAGTTTTCTGAAAACAATATTCCTTGAATATCTTGAGTTTTAGAAATCTCACTGCCTTCATTATCTTCATAAAACTTTTTCCCTATCTATCAGTTTGCCATCTCAAAGTCACCCTGTTGCTCTTAAGAGACTCATTATGGGCCTATACCTCTCATTGTCATCCTTCTTTCCTACCTAGAACCTCATTTCCCCATTTTCCCCTGTCAATAAACTCCACCCTTCCTCTAAGATTTCTTGTTGCTAACTCATTCCCATGTCCCCTTGAGCATAATAGCACTTTTGGAAATTCTCTTTTCACCTGAAAGTTTTTAAGTCAAGTTTCATTCAAAATCAGGTCAAAAAGCACTCCCATTAGGTCATTAGGGTTTTGCATTTTTCAAGGTCATATTTTCATTCCAATGAGGTCAACACACATATGAGAAGGATTGATTATGATCACAAATTTGTCAAAGCTATTATGTCAAGACTCAGTGAGTAAAAGAAAATCTAGCTCCATGACTTGAGCAACCTACAAAGCAAAAAGTGTCAAAGAGTATCAGTGGGAAAAGGAAGAAGAATTCAAAACATTAGAAAGTGGGTTTTTCAAAGGCAACTCAGAGTTCCACATGAAAACACATCAAATTTAAAATACAAAAAGTGTTTACTTCAGTAATTGATCAAATGTCAAAGGGATTTTTATTGTTCCAAGGGTGCCCAAGTCATCATTGTTCACAAGCACTAAACCCTAATGTCCTCTCCCACTGAGCTAGGTTTTGCTCTGAAAAAGAGGCATAGGAGCAGAGTATCCATAGGGAGGTCATTTCAGTAAGTATGAAGTCATACCAACTCATAAAAATCATGCCTCCATCATTCTCCAAGAAATCATTCTAAGGGACAAATCATTTGCCACACACAAGGCCATTTTTTCTTCAAATTGTGTTTCTGAACAAACAAAGATGAATTTGACAAAAGTGAGAGAGGTTTTTGTCACTAATGGGTCAAGGAAGGAAAACCTCCTTCATATTTTACATAAGTATCATTTTTTGGGAGAAATTTTAAATTTACAGGTGCTACAAGAGGTTTGTTGCACTTTTGGAGTAACCTTGGGAAAATCATGTTTTCTCATAGCTAGAGTGTCCAAATGACTCGCTTGATAAGTCAAACGATAACCATATAGAGAGATATTTCCAATGAGCTATCATGATCTCAATTTGGAGTTTATGAAGGCCTCCAAAAGTTTCCTGCACCAGCACTCTGCATTTCTACACCCTCATTCAACAATTTTTGACCAGTCTTGGTAGAATCAACTTTTGGAAGGTCAAATAAACTCCAATTAGAACAAAAAACGGTATATTTGGAAAGTAGACTTCAAGATATTTCCAACGAGCTATCCCAGGCCCAATTTGGACACCGAGAAGACCTCCAAAAGTGGTCTGAAAAACAGTGATGTGTTTTTTCATCTTGGCGTTGCGCGCCTGTAGCTTGGCGCTGCGCACTTGGGTTGGCATTGTGCCCTCAGCTAGTGGCGTTGAATGCCTAGAAAGAGAAGATTGCCAAGGGTTCAAGCCATCCAAACAAGTTCAAACCTTCTTCAAATTTCTCTTATCATCCTCCACAGCATTCCTAAGCAGTAAGTACATATCATCACCCCATTTCTAAGCTATTTGGTGATTCTTGAATGCATTAAAGTAAATCCCTGATAAAAACCTAATGGAACCCTAAATAAAAGTCTATGATCACTGTATATATACTTATTTTATCATCCTAAACAGAGTATCAATTATAGACAGGGTAATTTCATTGATTTAGGGTTGTCCTTGAGTTAGTTTTCCCCTCACTCATTTCCTACACCTATACCCCTTCACTCATTTCCTTCACTTGTTCAAGCTAGCCATCTCATCTCATATTCCCTTCATATTATTACATTTACCCTAGGATTTTAACTAGACTAGGCTCCCTTACATATTCCCATTTCCTTCATTTCCCCACACCTCCATTCACTTCACACTCCTTCATTTCATTCATCCTCTCCCTAGGGTTTTAACACAAAATACATCATGGCAACCTAGAAGAGGTGAAATTAGAAAGCCTAAGAGGGCTTATTTGGGCACATTGGTACATACCTATCAGAGAGGTTATAGGAACATGTTTGCTTCACTTGGAGTGAAAGGGGTCATGCCTTCTTCATCAACACAACAGGTAAACAAAGGTAAGGAAAAGGCTACAGAGCTTTTCATTGATAAGCAGGAGGAAAAACATGAAATTGAGAAGGAGTTTTACTTGATTGAGCTTGATGGTGGGGAGGATCAGCCTCCAAGATAGAGACCAAGGATTAGAGGGCTGAAAAGAGTTGTAGCCCTAGAGAGACAAAGGGAAACTGACCTAGCAGACCAGCTTACACTAAATGAAAAGCTTGCCCTAGAGGTAAATGCAAACAAAGAAGCATGGCTTGAGAGGGTCAACCAACACTTGGATCAGCTCTTGGCTAAGGATCACAAATACAATGACTTGTTGAGGGAAAGAGTCAAAATTTCATGATGGGACCTTTGAGTCAGTGACAATCTTAGTATCCCTAAAGGAACTCAGAACCCCAAAAACATCCCTAGATTGGTTTTTGTCAGTATTGGTGGTGGACCATACACACATATCCTCAAAAAAATTAAAAACATCCACTTGGCGACTCCGCTAGCCTCCAATAGGCCTATTTCTTCACTAGTTCTCATTAGACTCCCTAGGATTGTGTCAAATCAGCCCTGAGAAGTCTAAAAGCCTAGTCCCATACCGTGTGAGTTTACCAAGCACTAAGAGAGGTCAACCTTCTGAAAACATTCCTAAACTTTTAGCCTCTCTAAATTTTTAGATTGAAATCTGTCTTCACAAAGGATCAATACCAGATCTCATTCAGACCCAAACCCTACCACCATAGTTGATGACCCAGAAATTATTTTTTGGCAAACTTATAAATATGGAAACTTAACTACTGTTAGGACCATTCATACAGCAAGCTCTGTCCTTGAACATCTTACATCCTTGAAAGATCCCCAGTTTGACTTGCACCATACAAAGAACCTTTTTAGAACCAAGTCACAAAGTGATATTGACCAGACTGACCTTGAGCCCATAGATTTGTAGCATAGTTCTAGAAGAGAAACCTCTCCTTCCACTCCTCCTGAATTTCAGCTTCTCCATCATTCTAAATCTTTGCATACCAAATATGCTCAGAATCAATTTGTTGGTCCAAGTACTTCCACCACACCCATCCATACCACCACTGTGCAAACCACTCCACTTCATCCTACACCTCCTAGCACAAACCCTCCTCTTGTAAATGCTCCATTAGCTCCCATCATGGAAACTTGGTATGCCCCCTTGGTTTTACCACAACCTCTAGTACCTTTGCCAAATGACTACCAATCCAAGATCCCTCATGTCACAGGATTTGACTCTACCACTGCCCAACATCATGTAGATAGGATAAATGATGCCTTTGATTACATGGAATTTGAAGAGGAAACCATTAAAATGAGGATCTTTGCACAAATCTTAGGAGGAGAAACCAAAAAAGGGTTCAAAGCATTAACTTCTAACACCATACACGATTTCCCTTCCCTCTACCAAACTTTCATAAACAAGTGGGAAATCAAGAAAAACCCCCTCCAAATCCTTTCAGAATATAACAATCTTAATAGGAATGTGGGGGAAAGTATACAATATTATTGCACCAGGTTTAATAGTGTCTACAACGCCCTCCCACCTCACATGAAACCCCCACAAGGCCTAGCACTTGTGAAATTTCCTGAAGGCTTTGATCCAGACATGACATACCAATTGAGAGAGAGAGACCCCACAACTTTAGAAGAAATGCAAAGGGAAACTATTAGTGCAGAGGCCAACTTGATTGAAATGAGAGCTAGGATGAGGTCGGAAAAAAGAGTCACTTACAAAGATAAAACCATAGCCTCAACCTCCTCATCCGATGCCAAAATGGATAGCCTAATGAGAACAATGGAGAGAATGATAGAGAGGATAAACTTAAATGAAAGGGCACCTCCTAGGGAAAAACAAGAAAATCCCCAAAACAGAAATAGGAATCCAAATTTCAGAAGAGACCCTCCTCAAAATAGACCAAGAGATAATGACCAACAAATTAGGCCTCCTTTCCAATACAATTATCTAGATGAATAGGGAAGAGAGAATGAAGAACCTGAAGAGGGCCATGTAAAATTAATAAGTTCTGATAATGAGGGTGATGTTTTTCTCACTGAAGAAGAACAAGGTTTCTTCACCTCAAACCAAACTGAAACAAATTATGAGGATTCTGAAGACTACCAATTATGATTTGAAAATGCCATAATGGAGGTCCATAGGCAATATGACCTTAGGAGTAAAAGAAACCAAGAGACTTCCAAGAAAAACCAAATAGACACTGTTGTTAGGAAAGCTCTTGAAAGCACTCCTAAGAAGACAACAAACAATGTAAACACTATGGCTAACAAAACTGATCCAAACAAAGAAAAAATCAGCCAACAAAATAATGACCCAAGCTGCCCTAGTACATCAACTAGTGATCCTGAAAAAATTCTATTCTCTAAAGCCCCAAATCAGAATCAACAAATTAAAAATGTAGAAAAGTTCATGGCTGATAAAACTGATGTAAATATGTCTAAAACACAAATACCTTTCAGCTTTGAGGGAGATTGTTACACAATAATTTTATCACAAAATCCCCTACAATCCCCATCTCACCCATTGGAGGGTCGTTTCTGTGACCAATAAGCAGTGTCATGCCTTGCAAATACCATCATTGCATCCCTTTCCATGAGGACAACATTCCTTCTGTTGAAAATTTCCTGAGCGGACCCCTAAAAACACCTGTTTTTTCCTTGGCGCTGATAGCCCGTTATGTCCTTACGTCAATGAGGAAAATTAACACTGAGCCCGCGCCAGTTGGCGCTCTGTCCCAGTTAAGCACCCGCGCCAATCTGCTTATGGAAAGTTTTTTTTTAAAAGAGGCGAAGTTTCGATTACAACAACTTCGTGGATGAGTCATGAGGAGCAGTTTTGACTGAATAACCACGGCCTTCCTCCTTTGGCCTCTTGTTTCCACCTTATGGGGAACCTCCCAAGGGATAAGGCCTCCCTTCCACTATTGTAGGGATCCCAACCTCCTCCTCTCCTCTATAAATATAGCCATCTTCCATTGATGAAGCGGCTGAATGGTTGAAGGGGTTGAATGGTTAAGTCTCCAAGAGCCTTCATAGCCTAAAGAATGTTGCAAGAGCCTTGATAGTCCTCATAGAGCCAAATCAGTAGCAAGGAGATTATTTTCAAGACAACCGAAGAGAGAGGCTTGTCCCATTCCCGACAAGCTTTATCGAGACGTATTCCGCTGTCGACCCGCTGAAGGAAGATTTAGCATTAGAGCCAGGTTGTATTTTCCTTTGTATTAATTAATGATAAGCGACTTTAGTTATGGTTCCAATCGTATTGTTCATTATGATCATGAGTTGTGTCTTCTCTCACTGATACATAATTGTATATATTGGGTTTTACGCTTGTGTGTTCGTCGTGTTTCTTGTATGTGCAGGTGTTTGACCGCGACAAGCGGGAGAATTGTGATATGCCAGATCAAGGAAACGGGAGCGGCGCTATCTTCTCTATGAGCAACATCGTTGGACTTAAGGTAGGCCTTCTTCGCAATTTGGTCTATTGCAATTAGGAACTTGCACCTTAGCGTGATACGATTGTTGCTAGACCCAATCTGGGCTAGTAGGGATCGCCTTTGTCCGTAGAGGGGATTTACCTCTACAACAAATTGGTGACTCCACTAGGGAGACATTGATTGGATTTTGTCTTGTCTTTTCGGTTGATTTTGGTCTTTGTCTGCTTGATCAACTATTTTGGTTCGCTTTTTTCTAGTGTAAAACCCCTGTTCAGCCCCCAAAGGATCAGATCTAACCTCTGCTTTTTCGAATTTTCATCTTTTCATGGTTGGCTTGATTGGCGCGGTTTCCAGCCTGACAGTTGTGCCAATTGGCGCAGGTTGCCAATTCATCACTTGTGCCATCCCCTGACTGGCGCGGATTACAGCCAGACATTCGCGCCATCTCCTGTAGGTGCTAGGTTTTACCCTTTATCGTAAGTTTCTTTTGGTCAGTACTTTGCTTCTGGGTTTGTTTTAGATTATGCTTGAAGTGGTGAGTCTGGTCTTGGTTGGGAGAAATTCTTTGTTTTTTCATTTTCAGGTGTTGGCGCTTGTTGTCAGTTAGCAACCCGCATCAATTGGCCATTGGCGCTAGTTTTCAGTGAGCAAGTCGCACCAGTTGGCGCTAGTTTCACCTACAAAAGTCATGCCAATTTCAGGGTGTGTGAAAATTGAGACTTTTTCCCTAAATCCTTCACCAGTGTGTCTTTCCCTTCCGGTCTTTTCTCTGTATGAGCATAGATTACATTGCTCATTGTTTGAAATGTCTTCTCTCTATGATTGCTTGATGTAAAAGGGAATGAATGCCTTGTTTTGATCTCATGCTTTGGAAGTCCTCTTTGTGTTTGACCTCATATGTCTTGTCAACTTTTGAGGAATTTCGTTACAAAGTGTTTTGAAACAACGATTTCATTCTTAGTGTTTGTTTGCATCCCTTTTGCATTCATCCTTCATTAAGAAGATTTGTGTTTATTTAGTTTTCGTCTCAAAGTGTTATTTTTGTTAAAATGCATTAGATCACATTGCATTGAAAAGTATTTTTGAGATTTATCATTGAACTTAGATCACATTGTTTAATGATTGAAAGCTAAAAATCGCATTGAGTGCATTCTCTTTCATTAAAAGCATGCATTAAGTAGATTCACATTTCATCGAAAAATGCATTGAGTGCATTCTTATCATTTGAAAGGAAAAAGGAAATTGTGCATAGATTACAATTTCATGGTTTTCAAAAAAGAGGATTTTGCATAGATTACATTGCATTATTTGCATCGTTGAATGTTTTGGGATACTTTTGGATAGTGAAAGTCATCTAGTTTGGAAAAGTTTCGTTTTCAGTGTTGTTGTTTGTTGCATCATTGTTTGAAACTCTTCCCTTAACTAGATAGCATTCATCGAATTGAAAAGTTTTCTTTTCTCATATAGCTGCATATAGGAGATTTTCAGATGACATGCAGTAGGGCCTTGAAATTGAAACATAATTGAAGATCAACATTAAAATTTATGAAATTAACCTAAGGAAGCATTGAAACCTAAAAAAATATTTAAAGGTCTAGGCTAGTGACGTGTTCTGGCATCATTAAACCTAGTAGCTGTCGTTCGCCTCTTAGCTTTAGACAGCACTAGTACGGACTTGTGCTCCCCGTACCGTCGCATATATAAAGGGAGACCCCACGAGGTTGCTATCCTTTATCCGTAGGAAGCCAAGTCTGTCGCCTTATACCTGTGATACACCGGACACAGCATTCGGGGAGATTGCCTGCACGTACGTCAAGTCCTTGGTTGATTTCTCTTTAATTTTTGAACCAAGGTGTATATTGCAGTTCACGGATATCTGGTACACCCTCTTGCCTAGAATTCCCGAGCAGTCATTTTGATCTTGTCTGACTCCTTAAATTTGAAAATATCATCAAGCGCTTGTCCTTTCACGCTTGTTTCAAAACTGAAAGTGATAGAGTCACCTTTTGCCTGTTTCTCGACTCTTAAAAGTGTTAGGATCCCGTGATTTGGCTGATTGGCAAGCCAAATGACAGTGTAACATCAAACCAAGCTTTGGAGCCCAAGGACCTAGCCTTCCTGGACTCAGAGAGGGCTCTCTCTATATGTGTAAGGGATATCTATGTGTTTGCTTATCGTGTTCTGATTTTAGGCTAGTTATGGAGTATGTTTTTTGGTTTTGGTTTTTTAAGTTGTGAGGGATGAAACTGATCAAAGATATGGAACATGTAACAAGATGTTAGATTAACTGGGCTATGGGGTCAAAAGGTCAAGAAAGCTATTAGATGACGATACAAGGCTGTTGAAGGGCCGATTTGATTCAAGGTAGAAAGGATCTTTGGGCAAAATGGAGCAAAGGGACATCAAGTTTGTGAACGACAAAGGATTTCAAGCATAACTAGTTTAATAGCAGACATAAACATGGTAGGGCAAACCATTAATCATGCGAAATGTAACTATAATCTAATCAATACATAGAAATAAACATTCAAGCCATGCATAGAAGTATAAGACCCTCTAAATTTGGGAAATGACTTTCAGACTTTGGGGAAAACACTTAAGGAAGACAAACAACTCAAAACATTGTGCCGAAACGCCTAAACACAGTACTTCAAGTTATTGGGCACTTTGAGCAACAAGATTTGCATAGTTTTAGGCAAAGGGCTAGATCGAAACTAGGCCTCCTTGGTTCAAACAAAATGATAATCTAATCAATCAAAGAGAAGTTTCATGGATGGAACTATAGCTAGCCATAGGTAAGTAGGGCATACCGTAAGTCCTTAGCATGTATAGAACTATGAATGAAACAAGCAACAATATCCTCAAGTTGTTAAAGAGCAGTTAAGAATTCTTTAATGCAACTAAGGAAGAAGAAAACATGAAAGGCTACGAAGATTCAGGAAATTTGAGGTGTCTCGATGGGCATATCTCAAATTTGTTCTCTACTGATCTATAGCAAGCAAGAAACATGTATCATGAATGAAAACTAGAAGACAACAATAAAACAAGAGACACTATACCATTCTACCAAGTCATGGAATCCATCAACAATCCTTCATCATTCATCCAAGAACATCCAAGGGGCAATCCAAAAGCATAACACAAGTAATTTCTTCCAAAGCTCATATGACCATATATTGCTTCTCTTCTCAAGTTCAGCCTTGTTTTACAATGAAAGCCTTTGGAATATATAGACTCAAGTGAGGAAAACCTCATGGTTCAACTTCCTTTCCTATTGGCCTAATCAAAATATCTAAACTTGTCCTTGAGGCTTTGCAAAGCCCAAGGCACAAAATATCTCATAAAATATCTAGAAAATGCTAAAAAAGGAAAAATAATTGACTTTGCATCATTTTCCATGTGCAAAAATAGCTAAACGCACATTTGGAAAAAGCAGATTTTAGAGGTTCAAAAATTACAAAAATATTCAAAATTTATATCAGCAAAAGGTCCCCTGACTTTCCGGCAACATTTGGCAGCCTTCCCGATGTCGAAACGAGGCTCATGATAGCTCGTTGGAAAGCCCTGAGTGTCTACTTTCTGGAATAACTGAAATTTTCCAGACCTGATGTCTAGAAGTCCTCCAAATATGCACTTGTGTGTAAAAAACCAGAAAATTACAGTCTGCTGATAAACCGGGCAGAGTGTGCAAAAAGTGAGCATTTTTCGCCGTTTTGAGGGGGCAAAAGATCTCCAAATATCCTAAAAATCGTTGAGGGTGTGCTCACGAAATTATGGCATCCGATGATACCATTCTCCTCCCTTGAAGAATCCCCAAAATGAAATGGCGAATTTCATGAGTTTTGACCAAAAACTCAAAAATGCCAAAACACCAAAACATGTCAAAATTTGCCCAAAATCTGTGTGTATGACCCTCAAGGGTCCCTAGCAACATGTTCTGAAGCATAAGCCAAAATATGAAGTCCTGATGTGTCTTTTCTCACTTTCCGTGCCGGGCGCTTCTCTTTAGCCTCCTTGTTCATCACTGTCATGCTGCTGCTCTGTCTCAACTTCCTGCTCATTCTATTGTTCAAATTGTTGCCCTTCATCATAAGCCTGTTCAAACTGTTGCCCTTGTCATCAGTTTGATGTTCTTCATCTTTTCTTCATGCTCATGTCCTTCTCCAAAAAAATATCTGTCTCATCCTGTTTACTTACTGTAAGCAGTAATGGTCTCAAATGTAGTGTGAAAAATTCCCTTTGAACACACCACTCTTTGCCCCTTTCCAAAACAATGCCTTTCACTTGGTATGTCACTTAACAAGCAAACTTAAGAACAAAACACAGTCAGTGAAAGATACACAGTCAAAGTTATTTTTTCTGTGTTTTTATGGTAAGGTCATCCTGCCCTTTGATGTTTTGAGGACATAAGACACCCTTGTCTTTGTGGAAGAAGGAAAAACAAAAACCCTTTTAATCCAAAAATACTGCTCTCTTTTTAGGCCACTCAACCAATGAACTCAAAAATATGCACACAGTCAACCAAAGTGTCTTTATACTGTCCAAAGTCACTGTGCTTAAAGGGGCAAGGTGACAGAGTTTTGAAATGTCTCTGAGGTGGTAGCAATGGTCTTGTAGCAGTTAAATGCCAAAAACTTCTTTTGAACAGAATACTACCCTCCTTGTATACAGCTCACCAAATGTATAATGATATAAACCCAGTCATTTCAACAAGTATCAATACACAGTCCAAGCCTTAGGTGTCATAGGGTCAGGTGACCAAGCCTTGTAGTATTTAATGAACAATCGACTTTTACAACAAAACACTACCCTTTATAATCCATACTTCCTTATACCCATTTTGACAATACCTATTGTTTCACCTTTAAACAAAAATGGAGGAAATTCCTTGTCTCTCTTTTCTATTGTTTTCAGTAATGTATATGACTGACAAATTTGGAATTTGTTTCATCAAATCAGTGGTAGCCTTTCAAGAGTTTGACGAAGCTTTCAGCTAAGGGGCATATGGTGAGTTTAAACATAAAACCTATCTCCTTGACTCACACTAGAACATTCATATTTTACCCTCATTTAGCTTTGGAAAACACAACATCTCCCACCTTTCAAAATTTGACAACTTTTTAAGGAAGATCAAGGGATACCTTAAGAAATCGATGATGATGCCTCTTGAGGGGTTTGATCCGCTTTAGAAGGTGTTTGGAGGCGCCTTGAGAGGTCAACAGGTGCGCAGCACTTTGGAGGAAAAGAGCGCCGCGCAAAAAGCACAGTTGGGTGGCTTTGTCAGGCTCTTGTGACCCGCGGCTACAGGAGCGCCGCGCGCTCGCACATGAGCACCGCGCGCCTTTGTAGCGCAATGGAAATAATGCGCCCAGGAGTGCCGCGCGGTGCAAAAACTTTCAAAACCCTGAAAAATGATTTGAAAACTTCCTTTCTGACCTTGTGAACTGAAAAGGGATGTTTGCTCATGATTTGGAGCTTGTAAAGTGAAAATGCAACGGTCCTTTAAGTCTTTGAAATGCAACAAGTCGGAAACCCTTGATTTTGGTCTTGAGAGAGTTTAGAAAACTTTTGTTTCTTAAACCACGACCTTGTTTATTTGAAATGAAACAAAACAAGTTTTGAACATGTGGTGTAAGGCCCACACTTTGAAACTATTGGTGGAAAAGTTCTGTGTTTTTATTTGAACAGTGATGAGGGTTGTAACTTTTTCCAAAAGCCACTATATCCACTATATTTGACATAATTGAAACGGGACTTATGCCACTGCAGACACCTTTAATGGTGTTATTCTCAACATGTACTAGCTGCTCAACACTAAAAATATGAGTTTGTGAAACACCTTAGCCCCTTTGCAAGGAGAAGGATTAACCCTTTTTGAGACCCAATCTGACATTTTTTGCTATTGATGCTTTAGATGTAATGATGCCCACTGTGAAACTGATTTTGATGATAGGTGCGAAACTACAGTTGCAATTACTATGTTTATCCTTCTCTGTCTAAAAAGGGCGCTTTTCCTAATATTTCCTTTTTACTCACAATGCACTGATGTGATACCTCTAGCCTCTTAATAATGAACATGTCTATATCTGTTTTGAAAACCTCTTCAAAATCTGAAAGTATGCCAAAGTCATTTTATACTTTATGAATCTGTATACTAGCTGTAGTATCTCTTGGAGAACTAGGCTCAGATTTTCTTTGTCAACTTATGATAAACCTGTTTGAAAGACACCCCTTTTTGCAAGTAGAAAGACTAGTACTCCTTAAAACATACTCATCATTAGTTCTTTGTCTGTGAAATGACACAACTTATCAATCACTGTTCAGAACTTATTTTGTTGGAGCTGTGAACTGTTTTGAGATAAGTTTGACCCATTTGATTGCAGTGGTACCCCTGCTTTCCATTTGGTCTCTTACCTTGTTTCTCAGATCAAACAATACCTTGAAATCATTTAATGCTCTGGCCATCTGCTTATGAATGAAGGAGGCCTTTTTCTCTTGGCAAAATATCTGTGCTTTGTCAACCTTCTGTCCTAGCCACAAGTAGGCTGCCTAATGAACATATTGACAAGGGTTTTCTTACATATGATAACAGGCAAGCAATAGTGAAAACATTGATGCTTTTACCTCAGTCTCCAATCATCACTGTTCTCCAGAAAATTTGTGTCACCTTCTCACTGTTCATTAACAAACTTTGATTACAGTCAGTTGCAACTCTTTAAGCCAAACCTTGGCCATCTCCCTCTACTTGTAGATGAAGGAGGCGCCTTAACCCTTTGCTTATAGATGAAGGAGGTTCTCAGCCAGGACTTATTCAACAGCTTCTTGACAGTGTTGCTTTTCTCCTGCTGTCCTTTCAGACTGTGAATGAGGCTGCAAGAGTTTGATGAATAACTCTTTGCCCTGCAGATGCATCTCAGGGTTATGATCACATTGAGAAGTAGCTTTATTCTTATGTGGAGCCAAGAATTGTCTTCTGAGATGCTGACATGCTTCCTGTGCTTGTAAAATCCATAAACAGTGTAAAACATCTAACATCAGCTTGAGATTATGGTCTATGCATTGCTGAGACTTAAGGGTGTATAAGTAACACGACTTAGGGCTGTGACTGACTTCATTAGCAGAGTGGGAGGTCTGTTATGACTGGCCTATAGCAGATGGAGTTTTTTTTGGCTTTTTGATGGTTGCCAAGGGTGAAATGCCTTAAAGCGCCACTTCCTAACTTAAGGGATGGTTTTCTGAACAAGTTTGGATCGTCTCTTTGGAGCTAGAGGGCAGGCTAGTATGGCTGAGGCTAGGTAGGATTTGATAACAAGGTTTCATCTTGCCATGGGCGGGCTGAAAGGTAGCAGAGAAAAAAAGTTTTATGGGTGTTTTCCCAGCTGGAAAATATGACAAATTTTTGGATCAGCTGCTAGAAAACTTGGCTGTGCGAACTAGTCATCACTAGCAAGTAGAAAATACTGATGACTAACAAAAAGATGAAACGGTAGAGTTTTGTTTCAATGTTTTAAAAATTAACTGCCCACGAAATATTCCCGGTTAAAGTTAGTTTCCTTAGGGTGTTGTTCTTAAATTGTTTCTGATGGCAACTTTTCCGGAGTTCACCAACCAAGGAATCCCCTCCGAAGGGAATCCTAGTCCTTTTCCTCCTTTTGGAAATGTTGGCGCTCCTTATATGGCAACGTTGTCCCTTCCTGGGTTAACTGTTGGGTTTCCCATTTGGTTGTTTTCAACCTCTGTGGTCTCGAATGTCCCGGCTACTGTTCAATCAGTTCCTCCACCTGAGCAACATCATGTTGATTCCAAGGTGGACCTCTCCCCTTCTTCGCCTGTTTCTGCATCCTCCTCTTCTACTTCGCCTGGTGAAAGTCTGGATTCGAGTAACCAGGTGGCTAAGAAGAAGAAGAAGAAGACAAAGAAGAAGAAGTTTGATAAGAGAGAGGCTAAGGCTGCAGCTATTGCTTCCGAAACATCTCCTCTTGATAAAGCTTCCAACCCTCCACGGAAATTCAAGTTCCCTTGCATGTTGTTCCAGGGAGACCATCTTCTTCGAGATTGCCCTGGCATTCCCAAGGTGCTTGAAGTATGGTCCAATGGTCGCCCGTCGTTGCCTTTGGCTTCTGGGAGTCAAGTTGGGGGCACGTCTTCAGCTGTTGTTGGTAAAACTCTTAAGAAGCAGGGTAAGCTTGCCAATCCCTGTAAGTTGTGTGAAGGGCACCATGCCATTCACCTTTGTCCATATATGGATGAAGCCAAGCGAGTTTTGGACAAATCAGCTGTTTCTGCGCCGTGCCTTCCGGCTGGTTACCAACAGATTTCTTTGAGTCCTCCACCAGCTGATCCTACGATTTGTCAAGAATCATCCTTGGTCAACCACGCTCCCCCAGAAATTCAAATTCAGGATTTCGTTCCCGACCAACCATTGGTCGTGGGATCGGTTGAGCTAGCCCCGTCTGCGGTGCACCAGGTATTTTCTGTTGAGAGTGGACCTCACATCCCTCAAGTTCTTCTTGTTTCTTCAAATTCCTCAGACTTGGAGAAAGATTCTCCTGTCCCTATATCTCAAGAAGCTGCTCCTCCGCCTCCCGTGATGGAGGTCTCGGAGGATACTCCTCCCGCCTTCGAGATAGAGGTTGTGGAGGATGCTCCTTCTTCTTCCGTAACACCAGGGGAAGACCATCTCAGTTTGATGGTATCCCCTCCAAGTAGTTTGGTCGCTTCCTTCGATTGGAGTCGATTTCCGAGATACCGCCTTCCGTCTTATGTGCCTTTCGAGATAACAGTACAGGCCTTTGGTTTGGTCGTACCCAGCACCATTATAGACGAAGGCACGTCTGTTAGTATTTTATCCTCCACTACTTAGCAAGCCTTTGGTTCACCGCCGCTTGTGCCTGTTACGCAGAATCTGTTGGCATTTAACATAAGAACTAGTCAACCGTTAGGGATCCTTCCAAGGTTACCTGTTACTTTGGGAGGGAAAAACATCCATATGGACGTGATGGTTGTTCCAGGCCCCTTGGATTTCAATCTGCTCTTGGGGCATGATTACACCTATGCCATGGGAGCGCTTGTCTCCTCCCTTTTTCGCGTGGTATGTTTTCCACATGAAGGACGAATTGTGACCATTGATCAACTTTCATTCTTTGGTCCTGATGTGGCAACTGGCCTGCCATCATCCCTTCCTGGTTTTTATCCACTCGTTGTATCTACCCCACCGCAGGTCAACTATGTGGCTACCTACCCCATGCCCGTACTCAGTGATAGTGCCATTGTGCATCAGGTGCTGGGGGAATTGGGTCTTGACTTCTAGGATGTTTTCCTTCCATCGGAAGTGGAACCCTTGGAAGCGATGACTTCTTGTTCATTATGATGAGGTCGGTCGGAGCATAGTTCCTTGTCTTATGTCAAGCTCCTTAAAAAATGAAACAAGGTCATCAGAGCAAGGTTCTTTTCCTGTGTCAAGCTCCTTAAAAAATGAAACCGGGTCTGGTCGGAGCAGAGTTCGTTTCCTTGTGTCAAGCTCCTTAAAAAATGAAACAAGGTCTGTTGGAGCAAAGTTCCTTGTCATGTGTCAAGCTCCTTAAAAAATTAAACAAGGTTGTCGGAGCAGAGTTCCCTGTCTTGTGCCAAGCTCCTTAAACCATGAAACAAGGTGTCCTGAGGATAGTTATTTTAATGTGTCAACCTCGTTTAAATAATGAAACACGTTTTTGTTCAATTCGAGTCTTTGATCAGATCTTGTAAAATCCCAGTCGAGTCTTTCTTAGATATCGTAACTTGAACCTTCACTCCCTCCATCTGTTTACTCAGGTGCATGGACTGAAGCTTGGGGGGCATGTACCTCGAATTGAGTCACCATGCTGGGGGCATGCTTACTTTTTCAAGAATAGTTTGTTTCTGTTTCAAGCTTTTGTAAAAATGAAACCGGTTTCAAGCATAGTTTATCTTTGTTTCAAGCTTGTGTAAAAATGAAACCAACTTCAAGCAAAGTTTTTTTATTTTAAGCTTGTGTAAAAATGAAACCTTTTCCATTTTACCTCTCGTGATTTCCATCTTATCAGCTTGTTTTTGCCAAGATGAGCCTTGGTTTTATCACTCCATCGTCACTAACTACTTGGCCGATCATATGCCTTCACTTGGTTTTTTACCCGTTCCTGAGGAACCGCTACGATGAGTGGTCTTGTTAGCCAGTCTCTTAACCTTTACTTGTTCTGAGCAATTCCACCATTATCGGAACCAGTTGCTACCCGTTATACCACTCATTCCTCTAGGAGGAGTCATCTTTCAACTCTTTTCTGACTCTCAAAAAATGAAAAGATTGCCGAGTCGCTTGTCATTTTGATATCGTTAAATTGGTTGCGAAACAACATCTACCCAGTATACGTTTACTCCTTTTTCGGGCTGGGATAGATTATTTACGAAAAAGGAATACCCTATCCTATTGCGACTAGGAGGTTTTCTCAGAAATAGTTTTCTACCTTTTCGGATATGAGGAACTATTTATGAAAAGGGACCGTTGGAGTTTACTTTTTTGCTGTCTTTTCAAACTCTCTAAACATGAAAAGACGCCGAGTTCTTCCTTTGTCAGACTCGTTAAACCCCGATGACATCGTATCCAGTCGTAATGACGATATTTGAGTTCCTCCTTCCTAGGGGTCGTTAAATACACTAGGATGGATTCGTCCGAAGGACAGACTTATATGACAAGCATATGGTATCCTCTTCAAGCTTGTGTAAAAATAAAGAGGTACTCGCCAGAAATGGTGGGGAAAAATGGAACTAGTATCATCGTCGTGTCAGTAGTATGTCGCTCTTGAACATGGCACTTGTCTGCATTTGTGTCGGGTTGTGGACATCTCACCTCATTAGCTGTTTGCCTCCATGGGTTTGGGTAATCCTTTTCGACCTCTTATATGCTCTTTGCCTCGTCATCATGACCTCTGATCTTTTGATGTCAGATACTGCCAAATCCACTGTCGTGTCGCCGATATGTTCAAGAGAATTTGACCTTTGCAGTTTCAACCTTCCTCTGACTCTTATCTAGTCCTGATTCACAAACATTATTTTCCTTTGTCTCGCGTCGATGATGTGGGAAACACTATGGCCCACCTTCGATCAAGGTCACTTCTTTTCAACTTCAACTCATTATCCAGGAAGCTCATCTAGAGACTCCCTTCCGGTACCTTGGAGCCTGCATGCCTCAATGGCAGGTTCTTCGCATTCGACACAAGGTTTTCATCATTGAACTTCGATCGGATGATTCTGCGGGTGTTCGACGCCAGTTCACTGTTCACACTCCGTGGATTGTATGTGTAGTACCTTGAGGACCATTGTCACTATTGGTGGTTCCTCTCGCGTCTGTTAACAGCTTTCATCATTGGCTGGTAATCAGACGATGTTCTTGCATGTTCGACTTCAGCTCACTTATTCACATGCTAGAACTTGTACTGTGTTCGGGTCGAGATGGAGTGCAAGACCCTGGATTTTGTCTGTTGGAATCCAGGCTGCAGATTTTGTGGATTATCATGATTGGTTACATGACTCATTGATTGGATGGCTGCGACCATACTTGAGTCTATTTATCGATCCCTACTGGATGGTTGCATCCATGCCTTAGATCTGGATTATTGTATACTCTGTTATGGATGGCTGCGCCCATACCACATATATATCATGTATTTTAGATATCAGTTGTATTTGTCTATGTTGGTTTTCCGACGGCGGTGTTTTCAGTTGGACACGTTCTTGTAAAGCATTTCACCCCTCTCTCTCTCTCTCGGGCCTCATGCTTTAGGGGGCATCTGTTACACAGTAATTTGTCACTCGGTCTTTACAATCCCCATCCGCCCATTGGAGGGTCATTCAGACCAACTGCTAAAGTGTCATGCCTTGCAAATACTATCATTGCATCCCTCATGAGGACAACATCTCCTTCCTTTGTTGAAAATTTCTAAGCGACCCCTAAAAACACCTCCGTTTTGCCTTGGCACCGTAGCCCGTTATGTCCTCGCCAATGAGGAAAATTAACACTAAGCTCGCGCTGGCTGGCGCTCGTCCCAGCTAAGCACCCACGCTAATCCGCTTATGGATATTTTTTTTAAAAAAAGAGGTGAAGTTGTTTTCAACAATAACGCCGTGGATGTGAGTCAAGTGAATCCGTGAACAAAACAACAGAAATAACCACGACCTTCCTCCTTTGGCCTCTTGTTTCCACCTTATGGGGAACCTCCCAAGGGATAAGGCCTCCCTTCCACTATTGTAGGGATTCCAACCTCCTCCTCTCCTCTATAAATATAGCCATCTTCCATTGATGAAGGGGCTGAATGGTTAAGTCTCCAAGAGCCTTCATAGCCTAAAGAATGCTGCAAGAGCCTTGATAGTCCTCATATAGCCAAATCAGTAGCAAGGAGATTATTTTCAAGACAACCAAAGAGAGAGGCTTGTCCCATTCCCGACGAGCTTTATCGAGACGTATTCCGCTGTCGACCCGCCGAAGGAAGATTCAACGTCAGAGCCAGGTTGTATTTTCCTTTGTATTAATTAAGGATAAGCGACTTTGGTTATGGTTCCACTTCTATTTTTCATTATGATCATGAGTTGTGTCTTCTCTGACTGATACATAATTGTATATATTGGGTTTTACGCTTGTGTGTTCGTCGTGTTTCTTGTATGTGCAGGTGTTTGACCGCGACAAGCGGGAGAATTGTGATATGCTGGAGCAAGGAAAAGAGAGCACTATCTTCTCTACGAGAAACAACGTTGGACTTAAGGTAGGCCTTCTTCGCAATTTGGTCTATTGCAATTAGGAACTTGCACCTTAGCATGATACGATTTTTGCTAGACCCGATTTGGGCTAGTAGGGATCGCCTCTGTCCGCAGAAGGGATTTACCTCTACAACAAAGATATTGCCAAAATCAAGATAATCATACCTCTCATTGAATTGGTTACTCAAGAAGTGCATAGGTCCCAAGTTTTGAAGGTCCTGAACATAGGAAATGATACTGATACTTTAAACTTGACAGCTGATAAACCAGAGCTGTTGTTTGGTCCTGACGTAGAAGGAAAATACCAAGAGGGAGCCATTCCCCCTTTCTATGTTAGCTTAAACATACATGACAAAATCTTGCATAATTCCATGCTAGAATCCGGTGCCTCACACAATCTCATGCCTAAAGTTGTGATGGAGAGATTAGGCCTAGAAATAAATAAACCTTACAAAGACTTGTGCTCATTCGATTCAAGTAGAGTCAAGTGTTTGGGCCTAATCAAGGATCTTTGTGTCAATCTGGCACAAATACCTGTTAAAAGCCTAGTCATGGACATAGTTGTTGCTGACATTCCCCCGAAATATGGCATGCTTTTGTCCAGATTTTGGGGAGCCAAACTTTAGGGAAACCTTCAACTAGACATGTCCTGTGCTACCATTCCTGTTTTTAACCAGAAAAGAAGACTATACTGAGAGTCCCACATGAAGTATATTGTAAGTAGCCTAGATAGGCCAAACAACACCCCTGTTTATTCCATTCATTCAAACTTAGACTCATTCATCTTGTGTAATGAAGAGGACATTAATGAACAGGTAAGTAAAGTTGATACAAATCTAGACACACTACAACAATCAAACCAGTCTCTTCATGAAAAGCTCCACAGCCAAAACTCTAGCAACCCCCAACAACGACATGATGGGAAAGCTGAACTTAGTTTCCTACAAATTGAAAGTAAGACTTCAAAACTAAAACTAAGCTTAAAATATGAACAAGTTTGCTCAAGTGGAACACTAAATTCAAAAATAGAAACATTTCCTTCTGTCAACATTAAAATACTGGGAAATTTTCATATAAAAATACCTTCTAAGGAACTAGATCAAAAGAAACTTAAATTCTTTCCATACAAAGTCAATTCATCACTAAAAGTTTCTGCCACTTTAGAAGAGTGGTTGGATCCCAACAATGGTGTTAAGGAGCCTAAAGTGTCTACCGAGACTGATATAGAGGAGTATAATGTAGGTAGCCCAAAAAGACTCAAAATGATCAAGTTATCTAGAACTCTATCACTACACACCAGGCTGAAATACATAAGACTATGCAAGGAGTTTGAGTATGCTTCTGCATATAGTGATGACAGTTCAAACACTTTTGACACAAACATTGTTCAAAGTATGATCCCTTTTAAGAAAAATCAGACATCTTTGAAACAGATTATGTCTATAAGAAAGAAAACAAATGGATGTAGGCTATATATAGACTTTAGAGATCTAGATCAAACCTCCCTAAAGAACAAACACCCTTCTTTCAAAACCAATCATATACTACAAAGGGTAAAAAGTTATAACAAAATGTTATTGTTTAAAAGTGTTTCAGATTACAATCAGATGACAATACTTCCCACAAGTCAACTTGAATCCATTTTCAAATTACCTTGGGGCACCTACATGTTTGATCCAATGCTTCCTGGGTCAAGGAGTGCAGAAGCTACCTTCCAAAGACTCATGGCCCCAATTTTCAACTCCTTCACTATGATATACATTGATGACATATTCATTTGTTTTGAAGCTAATGAGAATATCGTTTTCACCTAAGAAGGATCTTTGACAGAAACACGGTTTGGAAGCAAGACTCAAAGAGGAAATACCAAGGAGAGCATGGCATGTTTGAATTTTTTTGGAAAAATCCTCACACCATGCCCTCAAATGGAGGTAACCATGTTTTCTGTTTACAAGAGCTGAATGAAAAGGGGGATTTTGGAGATCTTATTGATGATAGGGTGCTCAAGTACCATGGTTGTCAAGAATCCCTATTTTATAACTTTCATTCATTGTATATAACATTGCATGAGAAAAATCAGAAAAAAATACAGAAACAAAGAAAGAAAGAAAAAGAGGGCAGATTTTAAAATAGGTATAGCCCCATACCCAAAAAATAGTAGTACTGAAAGTGTGCAATCCTAAATGCCACTACTTGTTCAAAAGGAAGATCTTGTTCAGTCATCTAGCCTAATCATGGTTGAACATGCTTTTAGTTTTGTGTTGATAAGTTAGCGAAAGAGAGCTTGTCAAACCGTTCAAACTTTACTTGTCAAAAAGGATATATTAGGAATGAAAGATACTGGTTCCACATGCTCAAATATGAACCAAAGAGAAAGATGGGGATGCATAGAAAATGATAGATCACAACCCTTATTTTTCTAGTTTTGTTTGTACAAAAATAATGTTTGTGTGTAGCTTGTCCTAATGCCACAACCCATGGTAAGTTAGATTGCCTAATCCCGATTTAAACTATGCTTTCAATTTCATGTCAATATCTTAGAGAATGAAGCCTGTCAAACAACCTAATCTTGACATTCAAATATTCTAGGTAGAGAATAAAAATAGTTCACTAGCATAATCTGAACTCTTGGAAGTGATAAGAGTAGAAGTACATAGTTTGTTTTCACTTTCAAAATAAAAAATGTCAATGGTTTTCCAGTTCAAGTGCACACAAGGAAGAAAAAATGTTAGGCAATTAGGTTGGGTAGGTAGAGGTGAAGTTGAGCTAATCATGTTTTTTAGATTATTGAGATCACAACTTTAAAGAATCATCAGCAAATGAAAAGAAGGAAAAATATGCCCAATGGATGAGGCATTGGTCTTCATAAAACCAGAGATCTGAAGTTCTGGACACCTCCTAAAAAGGATTTTCCCTCCCCAAGTGGGTCCAATGTTATTCATCAGTAATTTTTTCCCTTTTATAGATGACTAAATGCTTATCCTAGATTTCTAGAAACAAAATTCATGAATATTGTGAGTTCTAGAAATCTCACTGGCTTCATTATCCTTAGGATAATTTTTTCACTATTTCACTACTTTATCAAGTCATGGCCAGCCTATCACTCCCATAAGACCCATCATGGGCTCATGCCACTCATTTCTGTCCCATTTTTACACTCATGACCTCAGTACTATGTTTTGCCTACTTATAACCCTTCCACTTCCACCTCAGATTGCCAGGTCGCCTAACCTTTTCCCCTATTCACCAAGTGCCTCAAGCATTGGTGGTCTTAAGCTACCTCTCTAGGCTCTTTAGATAAATCAAAATCAATAGTTTTGGGTCTGCAATGCATAAAGTTTGTCATGAGCTCTATTTTACACCTAAAGACCCCAAGTCAAGTTTTCAGCCAAAGACTAGCCCAAAGACCCTCCCACTAGGTCATTTTGGGTTTCATAGATTATAAGATTGTTTTGGTGTTCTGAATCATTGCTTTACATGTGCCAAGAAGATGAAATCAAATGGAAAGAAGGGTCAACACTTGATTATCCAAAATAGATCAAAAATCCCTCAAGAAAGGCCTCCTTGGTCAAGACAGCATTCTGCAAAGGTATAACAGTGCATCTTAAACATTTCTGCAAGAATGATTAAGATGGCTATCATGCAGAAAATGAGGTAAGGTAAGAGGCTAGCTTCTCACTAAAGAACCTCCACAACAAATAAAAGGAAGCTTGCCTATGTTCAAAGGGAATCAGGGTTTTAGGATTGATTAGTTAAACAGTGTTTCCAAGCAAGAAGCCAATGCAAATGACCACAAGGACAGAGGCACATCAACACACCCAAGCACATATTGAAGATTTTTAGAAGTTATAAATGAAGAAAGGAAAAAGGTGACGTGAACTGAACATAGATGAATGAAATTGAAAGGGCTATAGAGAACTTAGAAGACAACACTAATTATTTTTCTCTAACAACCCTAAAACCTAATGTTTTGGGAAGATAGGCAAAGTAAGTGAAATGAAGACTATGGGCCTCCATCACGACAACATAAAGGTTGAAGAAGATATCAGAAGATGACATCCATGGTTTGCCAAGGTAACAATGATTTACTACATCAAAGGGAAATAATGCAAAGAGTATCAGGGTGAGGGAGGTCAAGTTTTCAAATGCATACAATTGCCTTCAAAGGGTCAAAGGAATGAAAGTATAGTTTTGGGTTACAAGGTAAAAAACTGACATGAGCATGAGTTTACTGTTGAGTAACTAAAGTTTTCAAAATCCAAATAAATACAAAGGAGACCAAAGCAACTGTGTCATGGCACCTGCAACAAACCAGAAGTGGCCAATAAGAGACATAGTAGGCCTGATTTATTATCTTTGTCAAAATTGGATATATCATTTTCAAAGGTCAGTAAGAGGGTGCCATCACCAAAGGGAGAAAAATTTCCTTGGAAAGTTTTCAAAACACCTGCAAAAAGATCAAAAAGATATCAGTCAAATGACAAAGTGACAAAACTTAGCAAAGGTGGGTTTTTTATTTTGATTTATTTTTCAAAAGTATAAAGGCATCCTAATTGGAATTCTAGCTCATTTTTCATTTTGAGGAGAGAAAGAAATCCTTCAGGAGTAATTTCTGAGAATTTGGACAGTTTCTGGGCCAAGACCTTGGCGCTAAGCACAGACACTGGCGTTGCGCTCACAAACCCTGGTGCTGCGCTAATACAAGTCTCTGCAGTGTAAATTTTACACTGCGTTGTGCATACACCGGGTGGCACTGCGTGAATAGGGTGGTGCTACGCACAGGTAGAGCCAAGACCCGACAACCTGTTTAAAGCTCGGCGCTGCGCGCACAAAGCACCAGATAGGCCTGGCGCTACGCCTAGAGGCCGGGCAGGCCTGCACGATATGACGCTATGCTCAGATAGAGGCCCGACCCACCTGACACTGTGCAAAGAAGGTGACCCGACAGTGCGGGGAGGGTGCTATGCTCAGACAAAAACCCCCCATCTTGCAGAGAATGTGCCAAGGGTTCAAAGGAGGTCCTCCAAATTGGTTTCAAAATCTTGCAAGCAAGTTAAAGAGGTAGGTGGTCTTATTCTCATCATCCTCCAAGTGTTTTTGTGTTTTGATAATTAAGGGGAAGCTATCAAGCCCTAGTACCAAAACAAACCCTAAGTCTTCATAATTACCACTCTCCTTTGACCTCCAAGCTAATATCATCAGTTAAGGGAAGTGAATTGGGGTAGTTACACTTCATGTTCAAAGACTAAGCCCCATTAATCTCAAGGAAACTCAATCATAAACCTAACCTCCATAACCCTCATTTGCAAGAGATGCCCAACACCATTTTCTTTTTACTCCTCTTGCCCAAGTTTTCCCACCATTAGCCCTAATCACCATGTCAGGGCAGAAGATAGTAGCAACAGTGACATAGGCCAAGGGCCTATGAGACCAAACCACAAAGGAGGAAAAGTGAACAGATTTGAACCTCAGAGCACAGTTCCCATCACCTCATCTCCCATGATCCTCTCATGTTTCCAAAATGTAGGGTGCTTTCAATTTTGTGAGAGATTCAAACAAGTGCAAAGCCACCCAGAGCTTACAAGGCTTTTTGTCCTTAACCTGCACAAAAAACAATCAAGCCTTGTAGGAGTGGACTTTGAATTATTAGCAGATTCCATCTCTAATGTTACTGGTATCCCTGCTATTGGTGAAAAGTGGTTTAAGAAAGCCAAATTGGACAAGAACTATTATGAGCCATTTGTCAAAACTAGGTATAGAATGGGCTACAGGGCTATTTTCCCTTTCTCACACCTAAAACAGAGGTTTTCACCCTTGATGAGGGTTATCATGAAGTAATTTACCTATGAAGGGAGGTACTCTAGACTTTATTCCTACCATGTTAGACTCCTCATGCATTTCACAAGGGTTAAGATGCTCAACTTGCCCTACTATCTCTATAGAAGTACAGACAAAATGTCTTATGTTGTCCAGAGAAGGAGTCCTTCCCAAAAAATGTAGAGTTTATTTCACCATTCCTTGATCAAGATGGTGGTATTACATCAGTTGGAACAACATGGTATAACTTAGGAGGTATTCATAGCACATGAAGTATTCACAAGCCCACAACTCCCTCATCAATCTAACTTGCCCTCATCGTCTACACACGTGTCCTCACCTCAAGAAAACCTCCCTTCTTCCCCTTCTCTTAACGCATCAAAGGAAGAAGAGGCAGATTATGAAGAAGAAGAGGAAAATGATGAGGAGGAAGAGGGAAATGATGAGGCAGAGACAGAAATCGATGAAGATGCAGAAGAAGAAAATGATGATGAAGATGAAAACAGTGAGCAAAACAGTGATAAAATGGAAGAGGATGATGAAGAAGATGAGGAGGTTGATAGTAAGAATTAAATGAGCATTGATGGAGGGGATGTCAACAATAAAACAGAGGACACAGAGGAATAAAATGAAAAGGAAAATGATGAGGCTGCAACAAAAAATGATGATGAGGCAGAGACAGATAATGAAGATATGGAAGAGGATGACAGTAAGGAGAATGCAGAAATTGAAGATAGCAGTGATACCAATGAAACAGACCACAGTGAGGAGGAGGTAAAAAACAATGAAAAAGAGGCATGTGATCAAGAATACAGTGAGGGACAAGACAACAAAGAAGAAAATAGTCATGACAGTCATGACAACAAGCAGCCCCCCAGTGATAATGACAACAATGATAGTGAAGAGGATAAAGAGGAAAATAGTCATGATGATGAACAAAATAAAAGTGAATAAAGTGTAGAGGGTGATATTCCTAATGAGGATCACAACCATGACAAAGACACCAACAAGACCATAATCATGCCTCTTTCACTCACATATCAAAGAGGGCCAAGGCTAGTGTTTGCTGCCTCCAAAAGGCAAGGGACCATGCCATCCACTTCAGCTCAAAAGCTTGACAAGGGAAAACAAAAGATGAAAAAAGGTGAGAAAGGTAAGAGAGGCAGGCAAACTAAACAAAATCCCCAATTCATTGACCTTGACAGTGATAATGAAGATGAGGAGATGGCCACTAGAATACTACTCCAAAGAAAAGATGCACAAATTAGGGAGCTGGAGAGAGATTTTGGCATAGCACAACGTATCATTCAGTATTATAAGAATGAACACAAGTATTTTAAGAAGGTAAAAAGTGGCCTTTCTCTCCAGAAAAAGATGACCAAGCACTATGCAATGAAAAACAAACTTGCTTGTGCCAAACTCAAAGAGGCCCTCATTGAAATTCAAACACTAAAAGGAGGAAAAGACCAAGCTAGACTTGGAATTTTTTCATCCGCTTCTCTACAGGTCTCTCAAACCCCTTGAAGGAGACATCCACCAATTTTGAAGGAATTTGGACAAGTTTTTGTTTTTTGAGATTTTGGAGGCCTATAAGCCCAGTGCCACTAGCGCTAAGCTTTTCCCTCAGGCATCCTCAGAGGGAAAAATATACATTTTTGGATTTCTCATGACTAGCACACTATGCTCACCAAATTTCAGAGTAATTCGATCATTTTTTACCCCTCAAAAGGTCAAAAAACACCTCATTTTTCACCATTATGCCTCCTTGTCGGGCCTGACGCTGCACTCAGAGCAGTCTTGGGGATTTGAATTTTTGAACAAGTTACAAGTGCTCAATCAGAAAACAAAAGATATATCTGGAAAGAGGACTCAGCAAGCTTTCCAACAGGCCATCACAGAGAAAAATCTGACATCGGGAAGGCCCCCAAAACTTGGCTGCAATAGGACCTATTTTCTGCCTAAGGTGGCGCTGTGCTTATGGACAACACTGTGTGTTTTTGGCCAAAAGTCAACATAACACACTCATTTATTACAAAATCATTTTTTAGTGTTTTTGGAGGCAAATCACTCTAGAATTAGGTGCTAGAAGTTATTTTGGCATTTATTTCATGGGATATTTTGTGCCTTGGGCCTTGCAATGGTCTCTTGGGCATTAATGACATTTATGAGTGATTTTGACATTCTCTAACCCTATCTAGGGTTTTTTCCCTCCTTTGCTAAGATAAATAGAGCATGAGGGCTTCATTGTAAATGTTGGCATTTGATTAGTTTTGAGAGAAATACATGGTTTTCTTGAGTTTGAAGAAGAAATTGGTCTTGTGGAGTTTATGAATGGATTGCTTTGATTGATGATGAAGGAGGATAGCTTGCAGGATCCCTAAGATTGGGTATTGGCAAAATGTTTCTCTTTCATGTTATTGTTTTCTCATGTTTTCATTATGTTTCCATCCTTCTATGTTGCAGTAGAACATAAGAGTATAGGCTAAGAAATGTTGTTGGAGGCACCTTAGTCCTTCCTGTTGTCTATTGTCTTTATGTTTTCTTCTGTTGGGTTTGTTTAAGGAATTCTTAGCTGCTCCTTAGATCTACCTATGTTTTTTTATTCCATGAATGGTTCAATATAGTAGTTTTCAAATATGTTTTATGGTTAGCCCTGCCTATTTTATGTTATTTAAACTCTATTTTGGAATCTCTCTTTGAAGTATTACTTGTTGGGTTTTAGCCAAAGAGGCCATGTTTTGATCATGCCCTTTGTCCATGCTTGAGAAGTTGCCTTAAATTTATTTGTAGCTTTATAATTGATGTTTAGGCGTTCCCTCTTCATTGATTAAAGTTATTTGTTATCTTGAATGTTTTGTAACCTAGAAGGTGAAATCACTAGAAGTTAAATGAGTTTCTCGCCTTCTATATTTCATTGGAATTGTTCATCTTGAATGCTTGTTTGCTTAAAGTGTAATCTAAGAGCTATTGGTTTGCCCTGTATTATGATTATGTCCCTATGTTAATGAGTATTTGAGACTATCTTGTTTAAAATTATTTGTTTAAGGATTCTTTACTGCCCTTATACACCTACTATGTTCACAAACTTATTGTTCATTTCACTTCACACATACCTTAAAGATCTATTTGACCATGCTAGCTTTGCCCTGTTATAAATCTTGTTTCATTGTTGGTTTGCCCTATCTTATGATTATGTCCCTATGTTAATCAGTATTTGAGACTATCTTGTTTAAAAGTACTTGTTTAAGGATTATTTACTGCCCTTATACACCTACTATGTTCACAAACTTATTGTTCATTTCACTTCACACATACCTTAAAGATCCATTTGACCATGCTAGATTTTCCCTGTTATGCATCTTGTTTCATTATTGAGATATCCATGACTTTCATAGACTCCATAGCCCAATGATTTGAAGACCTATCACTCCACCTATTCTACTTGACCATCTTACCCAACCAAACAATCAACAAACCCTACACTTAACAACTAGCCTAAAATCAAACCCTAACGGCAAACAAGTTCACATCCTTTACATACAATAGAGAGAGCCCTCTCTGAGTCCAGGAAGGCTAGGTCCTAGGACTCCAAAGACTGATCTGATGTTACCCTGTGCATTTGGTCTACCAATATGCTAAATCACGGGACCCTAAAAAACTCAACGCTTACTTAACTGATTGTCTAACTCTAGATGCTGGAGTTAATTAACTATTTTAACAGATTATACGAAACCTATGTACGACGATGCATTTTTAGAGCTAACATACTTATATGTGCTACAACTTGTTTAAAAAATAAGGCCAACAGAAAAGGATTAGTTTTAACACTGCATAATTTATCATATAGGAGTTAATAAGGGAGGCTTATGCAGGGCACAAGTTATTCCTGAAGTTCTAAATGGCAGAACTTCGGTCCACCTTGTGTAACAATTCCCACTACCAAGATTTTCAATTAAGGAGAATTCACCAAGACCCTATAACAACATGAGAGAATAGATTGGATAGTAAAATAATAGATAGTGACAAATGATAGATAGTTTTACTAGAGCTAATGAATAAGTTAGGTATAGACCGGGACTACCTAAGAGGGATACACTCACAAGGGCTAACTAATAGGTGTGGGTTTTCAACTCACTTGGGATAACGACCCAAATCCATATGTACAGTGACGTAATGTGGGATTGCACACACTCAATAATCTAATAAATGTCTAGCTATGGGCATCTTATGCCTTTGATGCGATATGATAAACATCCAACTACAATTTTCTACTACTAACATGCATTGTCAAGTTACATAACAATTTTTGTGTGCACCACATGTGTAGTTCGACACTTCCTACAACATGCTTATATTGATTAGCCATATTTTTTTCGGACACAAATGGCGCCGCAGAATCAACGGAAGCGTGGTAGCATCAGAGAAGCTAAAAATCTGGCCATTAGACTGTTATTAAAAATAAATTTCAATTCGCCATAAACAAATAATACAAACTAGAATATAATTAATAAAAATCATGGGCAACTTCTCTGTTGTTCATTTTCTCTTTCAGAAAATATTGTAAAGTTCAGAGTTCAAATAATTTTGAGATAAAACTTTAAAATCATAACTATAAATATATTTGTCATATTTTAAAACATTGTAGATCTAAAGTCTCAATCGTATTTGTGGACTCTCCCCAATTGAACGCCATTCATCACGCCATTGTTATTCTTGTAATAATATTGTTTCTGGATCCATCGCATTGGGTGGGTTTTTTTCTTCATCGATGTTTCGAACCACCTATCGAGGCTCATCATCAAGATAAGATTGAATGAGAGAATTTGATTTTAGGTGTGGTAAATAAATAGTTTAAAAGGTTTTGTGAAAAGAAAAAAAAATTAAAACCCACAAAATTTAAGTTTTAATTTTTATGATTTATTTTAAGAATTAATTATTTATAAATATGTATTAATTTATGATATTAAGTATGTCTTTATTAAAATTAATTATTACTTGTATATTTTTTAAGCTATTACTGTGCTATAAATTGTTATAACTTTTAATTTATTAAATATCTTATTGATTATTTTATTTAGATGATTAATGTTTATGATGTTATAATTATTATACCTTTGTATTAGAAATTTTTGTTCATTTATGTTATGGAAGATGTTATATAATAATGAAGTTAGAGATTAGAGAAATGTTATGTTCCACATAGTTTTTTTTATAGGGATGAATTTTATGTGAAATATTTAATAGGTTTTTATATTAATAGTTTGTTATTTCTAGTAAATTTAATAAGTTTAAATTCTATTAATTTTAAAGATTTATAGTTTGATTTTTAATTTTTAATTTTTAATTTGATCTATAGTGGAATGTAAGTGATTTTTTAAAAAGGGGAATACGATTTAAGGGAAGGGTTATGAATAAGGATTTTTTGAATTAGAATGAAAAATTGTGAATTATTACAAAGAAAATAAAAAAGGTTAATTAATAGAGAAATTTTATTGTTTAGAGAGAGTTTATTAGAATTTTTTAATTTTTATGTTTTAAATGGAGTTATTTTTGAAATTAATGCGGGAATCCAATTCTCACTAATTTTCCATCCTTTGTCACGATTTAGGTTACTAGGATGTTTATTGATTTCCAGAGCTTCCCTAAATTTTCTATGAAAATAGTGGTCTATTTTGACAAGGATGTGAGAGTTTTCAATACAGATATGGTGTTTGGAGCTGTTTGAATGCTCAACTAAGGCAACGGTTTTTGAGCAGTTATGTTTTATGTCAGCCGAGTGTTCTTGTATCCTGGTTTTGATTGAACGCCCAGTCTCCCCAATGTATGGTTTGCCACAAGAGCAGGGGATTAGATACACTCCTTTTTGTAATTTGGGGTCAAGAGCGTCTTTAACAAATTTAAGGTTGCTAAAAATTGTGTTTATGGATTTGAAAGTGGCATAAATGTTGTTTTTCTTTATAATATGGGAAATTTTATCAGTAATGCCAAGGACGTAAGGTATGTTAACTTTTCCAATAATGTTTTCTTTATTTAAATTTTTGTTTTTAGGCTTGTTTGCACTGCAGAAGGCTTTGAGGGTATGATGTTGGTTATACCCATTTCTTGCGAAAACTTCCATAAGATGGGCTTTTTCATATTCTAAGTGTTCATTTTAAGAGATTCTCATGGCTCTGGTTTCTAATGTTTTGAGGACTCCAAGTTTTTGGGTTGGATGATGGTGAGAGGTGGCATGAAGGTATCGTTCAATGTGAATATTTTTCCTATAGACAAGGTGGGATAAGGAACCATCAGGGTTGCGAGATAGGAGGACGTCTAAGAAGGGAATGGAGGCATCAATCTTAGTTTCCATGGTGAATTTGATTGAGTCAGAAATATTGTTCAGGTGTTGTTTGAAGATTTCTAATTTCTCCTTTCCATGAGGCCAAATGACAAAGATGACATCGACAAATATTTTCCACCATTTGGGTTTTAGGGGGCATAATTTAAGGCTTTAATTTCAAAGTCTTCCATGAATGAGTTTGCAATGATGGGGGACAATGGAGATCCCATAGCGACACAACAATTTTTTTCATAGATGTCATCCATGAAGCTAAAGAAAGTGGATCTTAGGAAGGCTTCAATGAGCTTGCATGTGTCAAGGTCCGAGATTTTCCCCATAACGTCCATAGCTTCATTAATGGGGATGTTGGAATAGAGAGAGGTAACATCAAAACTGACAATAATGTCATCAGGTTCAAGTTTAATGTTTTTTATTTCATTGATAAATGTGTAGAGTCTTTTATAAAGGAGATTGTTTTGCAAACAAGGGGTTTTAGTTTTTTGGCTAGGTGTTTGGCCAGAGAATGTGCCAGGGGGGTTTGGGCTAAATCGCAGGGTTTGTGTACTGAATGGAAGAAATGGTACCATGAACCAACTAATTTTGGAATATGTAGAAATTTGATAACTAATATGTTATACACCGAGATTCTCTTGATCACACACTATTTTAACTTCATGCACAATACAAAATCTCTTCTACCATTGATCATTAATTGCGGAAATAAAAAAAATCGCATGCGCACATTAAAACCATAAACAATCACACATATGAACACAGTAATTTATGGGAAAGCTTAAAGCTGAAAACTCCCAACTATCTGTATATTATATGTCATAGAGATCATGTAACAATCATTATACAAATATCCTCACAAGCTCTTATTACAATCTCCAATTGCTACACACTAATCAAGCCCGATCTAGCAAATCACATGCTCCAATCTCTGCCACCTGATAGCCTGCCTCTACTACGCAATCACCGTTGAAGAATGGCTCTGAATGAACTCGAATTGGTCCAGCCTTGCTCATGCAATCGTCATTGGGATCTCCAATACCTGGTTGTTGCCAATCATGCAACAGTATAGTCACAACTGATAGTCACACTGCTCTTTCACCTACCTCTTCACTGGTCTCCACTGAAACTATCCATGGACTGTAGTTAACTGATGTATTCTTTAGTTGATTAATGAGTTAATAATTAGTGAATTAATTAATAATTAATTCACACCACTCTCACTAGTGTATCAATCAGTTAGACTAGATACAACTCGCTCAACTATGTTTAACTCAGTTAAACTGAACACAACTCCACCAACTACCTCAATAACTCCACCAAACTCTGTCACATGAGTTCTAACTGAAGTCTCCATGCAATAGCTCCATTTAACCCTCGGGAATAGCATAATTCCTTCTATTAGCTGCTGTGCCACATCTGTGCACTTAACTGAAGTGCTCCAAGAGAATAAGATAATGTTTAGAGTCCAAATATTATTAAGAGCTAATAATATTCGACATATCTATTTTTAGACTAGAAATCTAAAAACAGATTCCACCCAATATGTCTAAAAATAGAAGTCCATCTATTTTTTCCAACTTGACCAACCATCCACAAATAGCATCCTGCAACTCATAGAATATGATCGACATGTCTAAAAATAGACTTTCTCCAAAAATAGCGTGCGGGCCCACTTAGTGAAGGCAACTTCTTTCCACTAAGCTCATCATCTTGTTGCAATCTCAACAGAATAGTAATCCCCCGTAAGTGCCATCTTGAATCGTTAGTGTCAGTGCAAATCACATAATGCAAGCAATTTACAGGCTAAAACTCCCATCCCATTTTAAGGTGTGTACAATACATTGTGAAGAGAGGAATAAAAACAAAATTTGATCTCGATGTTTTTTTTTATATGATAAGGTCTGGTATTGAGATTACCAATAATTAGCTACATCAAAATTATACAAGAAATTTATAGCTCTTATTCACAACTCTTCGTTTAACATGTATGGTTTATAATATTATAATAAATTATAATATTATGTAACATTCTAACTAAATTTTTTTATGGCCAGGTAAACTTACACAACCAATACATGGGCACATATGTTGCCCACCTGTTCACACAAGATGTTAACGATAGTCGGTTTGCATGCACACACAGAAAGAAAGTTGAAATTGGCAACAAGAACATTGAAAATGGCAACCAGAAATGGAATCCAGAAAATGGCACCCATAAATGGTACCATATGAGACTTCTAATTTAATTATCCCTTAATTAAATTGGAAGAAAAATTCTAATTTCATCTCATGACAACTTGTATTAGTTAATTAAGTCAGGAAGACTTGTATTAGTTAATTAAGTCAGGAAGACTTAGTTAGCTTAGGAAATTCAAGTTAGAGGTCAAAGAGGAGGCATGTAGAGGATTTTCCTATTTTTAGGGGGTCCAGTTACATTTATGTGTGAGTTGTAATTAGTTAACTCAATTAATTTAGTTAAAATCAGTTTAACTAGTTCTAAGTGTGAGTTGAACTAGTGATATGTCCAATGAATTAAATCTGATTTAATTCACAAGCAGTGGTCAATCAATTAACTCATAATTCACTATAAATAGTTGTTGCATGTCAGTTCTAAGGAAGGCCCAGTAGAGATTGGGGTTAAAGGGTAGATAAATATCAGTTGTATAACTAGAAAATTGTATAGATAGTGCATGCAGTCAGAAGGAAGCCTAAAATAAATCATTCCTTAATTAGAGAAATTTGTTTTTAAAAGAAGGAATGGAGGCACAAGTTTAATGATTGTTTTGGTGAGCACGAGTTGGTGAGGCCAAGCAATCAGAAGCACAAGTTTGTGTGTGGAGCTTGTGAGAGAAAGGTGTGCATGTTATGAAACCAGCTCCAAAAATAGAAGATAAGAGATATCAACGCCTTAGAATCAGCCACTTTGATGGGGCAACCTCCAATGCATTACATAAATGAATAATTCTTGGATGAAACAAATGAAAAAACCTCCTTCTATATATAGGGGTCCATGGGATCACAATATAATCCTATCCGACCTAACAATAATAATGTAAGGGAACAATAATAATAATATGAGGGTTACAGGGGCACAAAAATAACAATAAGGGGGTTACACTAATAAAAATAAGGGACTACACTAGTAATATGGGGACCTAACATGCCCCTCTCCTTCAAAAAAGTGTTGTCCTCAATGCTTGAGTAGCTCTGGATGCTTCTGTATAAAATTCTCATCCTCCCATGTAGAATCTTCAGTGGGTATGTTCTTCCACTTGATGAGATACTCTGAAATTGATCGATTTCGTAGTTTTCGAGTTCTTGTTTCCGTGACTGTTTCAGGTTCCAGTATGATTTTTCCTTCTTCATCAAGTTCTGGCAATATTGTTTGAACTGGAAGTTTGTCACCTATAACCTTATTTAAGCATGAAACATGGAAAATTGGATGCACTCGCGAAGAAGAAGGAAGCTCCAATTTATATGTCATAGTACCAATCTTTTGCAACACCTTGTAAGGACCATAGTATTTTGCCGATAATTTAGTATCCTTCTTAGCTTGCTTGAGGGAAATTTGTTTGTATGGTTGTAGTCGTAAAAATACCCAGTCTCATACATCAAAACTTCTCTTGTTGCGATGTTGATCTACCTATTGTTTCATTCGATTTTGTGCCAAATTGAGGTTATCCTTTAAGAGTTGGAGAACTTGTTGTTGATCCTTGATGTGATCTTACACTTCTTGCACCTTAGAATTTTCTCTTAAAGATGATGTGATGGACGGTGGATGATATCCATAAAGTGCCATAAATGGGGTCATTTTTTCTGTAGTATGGAAGGAAGTGTTATACCACCATTCCGCCAGAGGTAACCACTTGACCCATTGTGTTTGTTTATCAGATACAAAACAACGAAGATATCCTTCCAAAAAAAATTTCACTATCTCAGTTTGGCCATCAGATTGAGGATGATAAGATGAGCTATGAGCTAGTTGAGTACCCAATTTAATATTAGCTACCTCAAAATTATACAAGAAATTTATAGCTCTTATTCACAGCTCTTCATTTAACATGTATGGTTTATAATATTATAATAAATTATAAACATTATAACTAATTTTTTTTATGGCCAGGTAAACTTACACAACCACTACATGGGCACATATGTTGCCCACCTATTCACACAAGACGTTAATGATAGTCGGTCTACATGCACACATGGAAAGAAAGTTGAAATTGGCAACAAGAAACATTGAAATTGACAACAAGAACATTGAAAATGGCAACCAAAAATGGAATCTAGAAAATGGCACCCATAAATGGTACCATATGAGGCTTCTAATTTAATTATCCCTTAATTAAATTGGAAGAAAAATTCTAATTTCATCTCATGACAACTTGTATTAGTTAATTAAGTCGGGAAGACTTAGTTAGCATAGGAAATTCAAGTTAGAGGTCAAAGAGGAGGCATGTAGAGGATTTTTCTATTTTTAGGGGGTCCAGTTACAGTTATGTGTGAGTTGTAATTAGTTAACTCAAATAATTTAGTTAAAATCAGTTTAACTAGTTATAAGTGTGAGTTGAACTAGTAATATGTCCATTGAATTAAATCTGATTTAATTCACAAGCAGTGGTCAATCAGTTAACTCATAATTCACTATAAATAGTTGTTGCATGTTAGTTCTAAGGAAGGCCCAGTTGAGATTGGGGTTAAAGGGTAGATAACTATCAGTTGTATAACTAGAAAATTGTGCAGATAGTGCATGCAGTCAAAAGGAGGCCTAAAATAAATCATTCCTTAATTAAAGAATTTTTTTTTTAAAAGAAGGAATGAAGGCAAAAGTTTAATGATTTTTTTGGTGAGCACGAGTTGGTGAGGCCAAGCAATTAGAAGCACAAGTTTGTGTGTGGATCTTGTGAGAGAAAGGTGTGCATGTTATGAAACCAACTCCAAAAATAGAAGAGAAGAGATATCAATGCCTTAGAAATCAGCCACTTCAAGGGGGAAACCTCCAATACATTACATAAATGAATAATTCTTGGATGATACAAATGAAAAAACCTCCTTCTATATATAGGGGTCCATGGGATCAAAATATAATCCTATCCGACCTAACAATAATAATGTAAGGGAACAATAATAATAATATGGGGGTTATAGGGGCACAAAAATAACAATAAGGGGGCTACACTAATAAAAATAAGGTACTACACTAGTAATATGGGGACCTAACATGCTCCTCTCCTTCAAAAAATTGTTGTCCTCAGCGCTTGAGTAGCTCTGGATGCTTTTGTATAAAATTCTCATCCTCCCATGTAGAATCTTCAGTGGGTATGTTCTTCCACTTGATGAGATACTCTGAAATTAATTGATTTCGTAGTTGTCAAGTTCTTGTTTCCATGAATGTTTCAGGTTCCAGTATGATTTTTTCTTCCTCATCAAGTTCTGGAAATATTGTTTGAATTGGAATTTTGTCACCTATAACCTTCTTTAAGCATGAAACATGGAAAATTGGATGCACTCGCGAAGAAGAAGGAAGCTCTAATTTATATGCCATAGTACCAATATTTTGCAACACCTTGTAAGGACCATAGTATTTTGGCGATAATTTATTATCTTTCTTAGCTTGCTTGAGGGACATTTGTTTGTATGGTTGTAGTCGTAAAAATACCCAGTCTCGTACATCAAAACTTCTCTCGTTGCGATGTTGATCTGCCTGTTGTTTCATTCGATTTTGTGCCAAATTGAGGTTATCCTTTAAGAGTTGGAGAACTTGTTGTTGATGCTCGATGTGATCTTACACTGCTTGCACCTTAGAATTTTCTCTTAAAGATGATGTGATGGACAGTGGATGATATCCATAAAGTGCCATAAATGGGGTCATTTTTGCTGCAGTATGGAAGGAAGTGTTATACCACCATTCCACCAGAGGTAACCACTTGACCCATTGTGTTTGTTTATCAGATAAAAAACAACAAAGATATCCTTCCAAATATTTGTTCACTATCTTAGTTTGGCCATCAGATTGAGGATGATAAGATGAGTTATGAGCTAGTTGAGTACCCAATTTAATATTAGCTACATCAAAATTATACAAGAAATTTATAGCTCTTATTCACAGCTCTTCGTTTAACATGTATGGATTAGAATATTATAATAAATTATAATATTATGTAACATTATAACTAAATTTTTTTATGGCCAGGTAAACTTACACAACCACTACATGGGCACATATGTTGCCCACCTCTACACAAAAGACATTAATGATAGTCAGTCTGCATGCACACATGGAAAGAAAGTTGAAATTGGCAACAAGAAACATTGAAATTGGCAACAAGAACATTGAAAATGACAACTAGAAATGAAATCTAGAAAATGGCACCCAAAAATGGTAACATACGAGGCTTCTAGTTTAATTATCCCTTAATTAAGTTGGAAGAAAAATTCTAATTTCATCTCATGACAATTTGTATTAGTTAATTAAGTTAGGAAGACTTAGTTAGCTTAGGAAATTCAAGTTAGAGGTTAAAGAGGAGCCATGTAGAGGATTTTCCTATTTTTAGGGGGTCCAGTTACAGTTATGTGTGAGTTGTAATTAGTTAACTCAATTAATTTAGTTAAAATTAGTTTAACTAGTTTTAAGTGTGAGTTGAACTAGTGATATGTCCAATGAATTAAATCTGATTTAATTCACAAGCAGTGGTCAATTAGTTAACTCATAATTCACTATAAATAGTTGTTGCATGTTAGTTCTAAGGAAGGCCCAATTGAGATTAGGGTTAAAGGGTAGATAACTATAAGTTGTATAACTAGAAAATTGTACAGATAGTGGATGTAGTCAGAAGGAGGCCTAAAATAAATCATTCTTTAATTAGAGAAAATTGTTTTTAAAAGAAGGAATGAAGGCACAAGTTTAATTATTGTTTTGGTGAGCACGACTTGGTGAGGCCAAGAAATCAGAAGCACAAGTTTGTGTGTGGAGCTTGTGAGAGAAAGGTGTGCATGTTATGAAACCAACTCCAAAAATAGAAGAGAAGAGATATCAACGCCTTAGAAATCAACCACTTAGAGGGGGAAACCGCCAATACATTACATAAATGACTAATTCTTGGATGATACAAATGAAAAAACCTCCTTCTATATATAGGGGTCCATGGGATCACAATATAATCCTATCTGACCTAACAATAATAATGTAAGGGAACAATAATAATAATATGGGGGTTACAGGGGCACAAAAATAACAATAAGGGGGCTACACTAATAAAAATAAGGGACTACACTAGTAATATGGGGACCTAACATGCCCCTCTCCTTCAAAAAAGTGTTGTCCTTAATGCTTGAGTAGCTCTGGATGCTTTTGTATAAAATTCTCATCCTCCCATGTAGAATCTTTAGTGGGTATGTTCTTCCACTTGATGAGATACTCTGAAATTAATCGATTTCGTAGTTGTCGAGTTCTTGTTTCCGTGATTGTTTCAGATTCCAATATGATTTTTCCTTCCTCATCAAGTTTTGGCAATATTGTTTGAACTGGAATTTTGTCACCTATAACCTTCTTTAAGCAAGAAACATGGAAAAATGGATGCACTCGCAAAGAAGAAGGAAGATCCAATTTATATGCCATAGTACCAATCTTTTGCAACACCTTGTAAGGACCATAGTATTTTGGCAATAATTTATTATCCTATTTAGCTTGCTTGAGGGACATTTGTTTGTATGGTTATAGTCATAAAAATACCTAGTCTCCTACATCAAAAATTCTCTCGCTGCGATATTGATCTGCCTATTGTTTCTCTCGATTTTGTGCCAAATTGAGGTTATCCTTTAAGAGTTGGAGAAATTCTTGTTGATGCTCGATGTGATCTTACACTACTTGCACCTTAGAATTTTCTCTTAAAGATGATGTGATGGATGGTGGATGATATCCATAAAGTGCCATAAATGGGGTCATTTTTGCTGCAGTATGGAAGGAAGTGTTATACCACCATTCCGCCAGAGGTAACCACTTGACCCATTGTGTTTGTTTATCATATACAAAACAACGAAGATATCATTCCAAACATTTGTTCACTATCTCAGTTTGGCCATCAGATTGAGGATGATAAGATGAGCTATGAGCTAGTTGAGTACCCAAATTAATATTAGCTACATCAAAATTATACAAGAAATTTATAGCTCTTATTCACAGCTCTTCATTTAACATGTATGGATTATAATATTATAATAAATTATAATATTATGTAACATTATAACTAAAAAAATTTATGGCCACGTAAACTTACATAACCACTACATGGGCACATATGTTTCCTACCTATTCACACAAGACATTAATGATAGTCAGCCTGCATGCACACATGGAAAGAAAGTTTAAATTGGAAACAAGAAACATTGAAATTGGCAACAAGAACATTGAAAATGGCAACCAGAAATGGAATCTAGAAAATGGCACCCAGAAATGGTACCATATGAGGCTTCTAATTTAATTATCCCTTAATTAAATTGGAAAAAAAATTCTAATTTCATCTCATGACAACTTGTATTAGTTATTTAAGTCAGGAAGACTTAGTTAGCTTAGGAAATTCAAGTTAGAGGTCAAAGAGGAGGCATGTAGAGGATTTTTCTATTTTTAGGGTGTCCAGTTACAGTTATGTGTGAGTTGTAATTAGTTAACTCAATTAATTTAGTTAAAATCAGTTTAACTAGTTCTAAGTGTGAGTTGAACTAGTGATATGTCCAATGAATTAAATCTGATTTAATTCACAAGTAGTGGTCAATCGGTTAACTCATAATTCACTATAAATAGTTGTTGTATGTTAGTTCTAAGGAAGGCCCAGTAGAGATTGCGGTTAAAGGGTAGATAACTATCAGTTGTATAACTAGAAAATTGTATAGATAGTGCATGCAGTCAGAAGGAAGCCTAAAATAAATCATTCCTTAATTAGAGAAATTTGTTTTTAAAAGAAGGAATGGAGGCACAAGTTTAATGATTGTTTTGATGAGCACGAGTTGGTGAGGCCAAGCAATCAGAAGCACAAGTTTGTGTGTGGAGCTTGTGAGAGAAAGGTGTGCATGTTATGAAACCAACTCCAAAAATAGAAGAGAAGAGATATCAACGCCTTAGAAATCAACCACTTCGAGGGGGAAACCTCCAATACATTACATAAATGAATAATTCTTGGATGATACAAATGACAAAACCTCCTATATATAGGGGTCCATGGGATCACAATATAATCCTATCCGACCTAACAATAATAATGTAAGGGAACAATAATAATAATATGGGGGTTACAGGGGCACAAAAATAACAATAAGGGGGCTACACTAATAAAAATAAGGGACTACACTAGTAATATGGGGACCTAACATGCCCCTCTCCTTCAAAAAAGTGTTGTCCTCAACGCTTGAGTAGTTCTGGATGCTTCTGTATAAAATTCTCATCCTCCCATGTAGAATCTTCAGTGGGTATGTTCTTCCACTTGATGAGATGCTCTGAAATTGATCGATTTCGTAGTTGTCGAGTTATTGTTTCCGTGACTGTTTCAGGTTCCAGTATGATTTTTCCTTCCTCATCAAGTTCTAGAAATATTGTTTGAACTGGAAGTTTGTCACCTATAACCTTCTTTAAGCATGAAACATGGAAAACTGGATGCACTTGCGAAGAAGAAGGAAGCTCCAATTTATATGCCAAAAGTACCAATGTTTTGCAACACCTTGTAAGGATCATAGTATTTTGGCGATAATTTATTGTCCTTCTTAGCTTGCTTGAGGGACATTTGTTTGTATGGTTGTAGTCGTAAAAATACCTAGTCTCCTACATCAAAACTTCTCTCGCTGCGATGTTGATCTGCCTGTTGTTTCATTCGATTTTGTGCCAAATTGAGGTTATCCTTTAAGAGTTGGAGAACTTGTTGTTGATGCTCGATGTGATCTTACACTACTTGCACCTTAGAATTTTCTCTTAAAGATGATGTGATGGATGGTGGATGATATCCATAAAATGCCATAAATGGGTTCATTTTTGCTACAGTATGAAAGGAAGTGTTATACCACCATTTCGCTAGAGGTAACCATTTGACCCATTGTGTTTGTTTATCAGATACAAAACAACGAAGATATCCTTCCAAAAATTTGTTCACTATCTCAGTTTGACCATCAGATTGAGGATGATAAGATGAGCTATGAGCTAGTTGAGTACCCAAATAAGAAAATAATTATGTCCAAAAAATTCTAGTAAAAATGGGATCTCTGTCGCTTACCATAATCTTTAGGTTTCCATGTAGCTTTTGAATTGTTTCCATAAATGCAGTAGAAATTATACTTGCTTTAAATGGATGAGATAATTCACAAAAGTGTGCATACTTGGTAAGTCTATCAACTACCACCATGATGACACTCTTTCCTTCAGACTTAGGTAAACCTGTGATAAAACCCATTGAAATCTCCTCCCAATATTGACTTGGAATGGATAAAGGTTGTAGAAGACCTGAGGTATTAATTGTTTCAACTTTATTTTGCTCGCAAACCAAACATTCTGCCACAAACTTTTGAATATCATATTTAAGGCCATCCCAAAAAAATTCTTTCTTCACCTTGTGGTAAGTTTTAAAAATCCTGAGTGTCCTCCTAAAGGAGAAGTGTGCAATTCCAAAAGAATATTTTTTTTTATTTGGGAATTCTTACAAAGATATAAGTGATCTTGGGAATTCCATCTTTCTTGTGCACCAATACTACTGGAGCAGAGAAAGAACTTTGACTAGGTTGAATTATACCAGCTTCTAACATTTCTACAATCATACGTTCAATTTCACTCTTTTGGACATAAGGATATTTGTAAGGCCTGATGTTTGGAGGAACACTTCCTGGGATCAAATGAATAGCATGATCATGATCACGAATAGGTGGGAGTCCTTTGGTAGTATCAAACACCTTGGAATAATTGTCCAAGACTTTTTGGAGATCTGGAGAAATAGATGATTTTGATGTTGGAACTTCTAGTGAGCATAATTGTGCAATTACACCTCATTGTTATTTCTTCAAAAGCTTTGTCATGAAATTAGAGCTTATTATCTTTCTCGGCTTCCCTGTGATACCCCGTAATTTGATTTCCTTTCCTTCTAAAAAAAGTTTCAAGAAAAGTTCTTGAATATTAAAAGCTACCGTCCCCAAAGATTGTAACCATTGTACTCCTAATACAACATCAACACCTCCCATTGGAATGGAAGCATTGGATTATTCAATACATATTAGCCCATGGTTAGCTTGTTATTATGGCATTTTCTAGAGCAATTTATAGTTCCTCCATTTGCAACCATGACTTGACATTCTAGTGCTAGGTATAGGAAACAATTCAATTCCTTGGCTACCTTACAATGAATAAAATTATGGGTGCTACCTGAATCAATCAACACTATTACCTTTTTCTTCTTGATATGTCCTTCTATCTTGCGAGTTTGAGGAGTGGTAATTCCTGCCAATTCATTGCACGATATGGTTGGACTCATTTCTTATTCTAGGGTTGGTTCCTGGTGTATATCCTCTTCTTTTGAAGTTTCTTGTTCATTTTCTTCCTCCTCTTCAAAATCTATGTAAAATAATTTCTTCTCAGCACACTTATGAACTTTAATGTATTTGCTATCACAATTGTAGCAAAGCCCTTTTGCTCTTTTTTCTTCTAATTGTTGTGGTGTCAACCTTGTAGGTTGTGGAAGTCTAGGAGTAGAAATACTTCCATCTTTATAGATGTGAGTGGTAGAATTCCTTGTCGCCATAATTTTACATTCAATTTTTCTTGCTAACATGAATGCCTTCTCCAATGAATCAGGTTCCCAAATGCGAACTTCATGTTGGATGCTATCCTTTAAAGTCCCCATGAAGACATCAATCCTGTGTTCCTCTAGAATATCAGATACCCTTATATTCAATTTTTGGAAGTCCTCAATGTGCTTCACCACTGAACCCTTTTGTTTGAGATTTATCAATTGGATAAAGAGGGTGTTTCTCTTTGTATCCCCATAATGTGATATCATTTCCTCCATAAAAATTGACCAAGTGACAATTTTTTTACGGGATCAAAGCCATCGATACCATACAAATGTATTTTGTTCTAAATGTAAAGTTGCAATGCTTACCTTTTGTGTGTTTTGCACATTATTGACATCAAAATATTGCTCCATCTGTAGTATCCATGTTACGGGATCCTTGCCATGAAACTTCCTCATATCCATCTTTGGAATATGGTGGTTCTTCCATCCAACATTAGAGTTTATGAAATCACGATTAACATTTATTTTCTTCTCATCATGAGTTTCCTCTACTATCTTTTCGGCATTAGGAAACATTTCTTGTATCAACTTTGTCAAACCTTCCATGTGTGCATTTAGATCATTCTTCATGTTTTCCATGTTTTCTTTCATGTTATCCATCTTAGCTTCCGTTCTAGCTTCCATACCATCCATCTTAGCTTCCACACCTTTCTTCAAAGCTTCCATTTCATTTTTTGTTGCTCTTTGCGAGAGTGAAATTTGGTGCACTTTCTCTTGGAATTTTGATATTTCATGTTGCAATTATTCATCTTCATGAGTCATAATAGAGCCCTCAAAAGGCTTAATGGATGTTGAATTATTTTTAGGAGGATTTTTATAACCGAATACTGGTATCTATTCTAAAATATGCCCTTGGAATCAATTCAAACTAATTTTTCACACAAGACTTATGCAATTCGAAAAAAAATACACACCTTTTTATTGATTTTGAGGAGCTCGATATTGAAACTAAATTATCTCTATGTTTTCGAATCTTCAATATCTAAAATTTGGTCCTGTAGTAGCCGTCTAAAGCTTCTTTCAATTGCCATAGGTCTCACCTGATTTGGATTCTTCAAGGCAAAGTTATGCCCAATCTCCCACAATGACCTAATTATGGACTCAGTAGAGAGAACTTGTACGGCGTGCCATGTGTCACTGTTTCCTCCTTCAGATCTGAAATTGATACAAAGGAAACTAGAGTCCGTGTACTTGTGGAAATTTTTTACATAATTCCAATCTGATACTCAGAGTGAGAGTTATGACAATTTTCCCAGGGTCGCCTCTTTGAGATGAAATTCGGAAGCTTGGAACAACACTAACTTCCATAGATCATATCTCCGAACATATTGTGAATAAAGCTCTGAAATGTTTCCACGACGTTCCTTAGGATTTCGGATTCGCTCTGTAAAAATTTCATCTTCTGAACCCTCGTAGAAAAAAAATTATTGCGAAAATTGCACAATGACCTATTTAGGTTAAATTCAAGAGCCTGCAAAAAGCCCTAACTTCCAGTGGTCATATCTTCGAAAATATTGCGAACCAAGATCGAAATTTTTTTCATGACATTCCTCAAGATTTCGGCTTCACGCTCTAAATTTTTTACTTTTGAATCTTCGTAGAAAAAATATTATAGCGAAAATTCAACGATGACCTGTTTGGAGCAGCGAAACCCTAGAATCCAGAGCTCTGATACCGAATGTTATGAAACCAACTCCAAAAATAGAAGAGAAGAGAGATCAATGCCTTAGAAATCAACCACTTCGAGGGGAAACCTCCAATACATTACATCAATGAACAATTCTTGGATGATACAAATGACAAAACCTCCTTCTATATATAGGGGTCCATGGGATCACAATATAATCCTAGCTGACCTAACAATAATAATGTAAAGGAACAATAATAACAATATGGGGGTTACAGGGGCACAACAATAACAATAAGGGGGCTACACTAATAAAAATAAGGGACTGCACTAGTATATGGGGGCCTAACAATGAAAGAGAAGCTTGTGCACATGTCGGTTGAGTGAGACAGTTAGCAGAGTGTAGGAAGTTTCTTAGTATGGGAAAGAGCATTGTAATGTTTCATGGTCATGAAGCTATGCAATATACATATAGCATGGTTTTGAGTAGTTTCTTTCCCTAGATACATTGTGTGTTGTGCGATTTATTTACTTCTTTCTCTTACTTGTTATGTGATTGTGCGATCGAATTTTGTTTCCACAAATTGTAGAAGGATTCATTATCTTGTTTTAGTAAATTATAAGACCAGATTAAATCATGTTGTTATATTTTTCTACAAAAAATATGCCACCTATGGGCCCATCTACGAACCGCTTTTCCACAGTGACATACTATCCCATGCATAATCAAGCTCATTGACATTTGATCCTTTTCCTTGTCCCTAATACTCATGCTAGATGGTTCTAGTAATTGAACATATGGGTTATCGAAGGTCTATCATCCTAGATAAAATCCATACTATCACATTCCCCTCTCCATTTTATTTCATTTTAATTTAGGTCCAAGCATTGAGAGGTCACACTACCAAAGTTGACGAGTTTCAATTTAGTTAGGTTTCTAGTTAACGCATTTAGCATTTCCTTCTAGCAGATGATGACGGCCTATGTTTGGGCTTGAGAGCAACAAAGTTGGGTGGAGTGGCCTTCCTTTTTTTTTTATGAAAAGGTTAGGGTTGGAAAAGAGCAAGAGAAAAAATTTATTATAGGTTTTTGAATTTATTTGCAAAATAAGGTTGCAGGATGGTTGAGATGTCATGTACTGAACATGATCGTCATGTTGCTGAAAGTCAATTTATTACGCATAATGTTGGAAAAATGTTGGCAAAGTTGAACTTGGAATCTACTACAATTAATACTAAAGGCTATGAAACATTGCTTTGAATTTTTCAAAACACCTCTGAGGACAATTTTTATCTTTAATATGGTTTATTTATGTACAATAAAAATGGGGTTGGAATCTAGGTTTCTGTCGGATTTTCTGAAAAATCCTTAACAATAGAGGAATAAATTTTCCCCCTTTAACACAGAGAAATTCTCTATTTCATGTGCACACAGGCAGAGCAAAAAAAATTACACAGAGATACGTTGTGGAGAACAAAAACTTACCATTCATTCATTTGCTTTCAGATTTTTTTACAAACTTTAGAACTGTTGTTCTAGCTTCTCTATTACTCTGCTGCACTATTGCGCACACTGTCTCGCTCTCTGTATATTCACTATTTTGCTCACACTCTGTTTTCTATTACAACATACATATATGTGTTTTTTTTCAATATAGGTCGTAGCCCAAATTTTTAAAAAACATTAAAAACATAATCCTAAGTCCAAAACTAGATGAAGTAAATAAAAAAAACATGTCGCAGCATTTAAAAAAAAACATTACAAACATATATTGCCGCAACTTTACATTACCATATAACAAAACCATACAAAGCATTACAAAATGCAATGTGATGGGTTTATCGCATGGAAATATGGGTCAAGTAATGTCATCATCAAACTGCGCGAAAAGAGAACGGAGAAGGAAAATGCGAAGGGTTATCGCATGGAAAAACGTGTTGGCTGACTGGGACATGAGATGGTGCGATAAGCTATTGATTGGCCGCGGGGAAGATAAGCTGGCACGGTGGGGTCACGTATCGCGCGAATTCAAAAAATATGGAAGGCTGCTGCAGTGTACAAAGCGAACAGTCTGTTGTTGTCCCTTTCCACCATTCAGCAGCCTCATAAAATCAAATGTTTGCTTTTTTCCTTCCCTGTAATAAACAATCAAAAAAAAAAAAAAAACCCTTGCGCTGTTGTCGTTGTTGGCACAGTGTAGTAGTTGGAGTTATTTCCAACACTCCCCCTTAATCACAACTGCTGTTGTCATGCATTCCCAGAAATTTTCTGAAAAAATTAAAACTTTTTTGCCCCAATGGTTTTGTCAAAATATCTGCAAATTTCTCTTTTGTTCTGTAGTGTTTTAAAACAACTTCTCCATTGTTCACCAATACTCTGATAAAACGATATTTAACATCTATGTGCTTTGTCCTTTTGTGAAACACTAAATTATTTGATAATGCTATTGTTGAGCTATTATCACAATAAATTGTTATACCTTTTACTTGCTCATGGCACAAATCCCTTAACATTCTTTTCATCCATACTGCTTGATGTGTAGCTGATGTAGCTGCCACATACTCTGCCTCTATTGTTGATAAAGCCAAAATTGGTTGTTTCTTGGAAGCCCATGAAATGGCTCATGATCCTAAATTAAAAATATAACCATAGGTACTTTTTCTGTCATCTATACTTCCAGCCCAATCACTGTCAGTATATCCAATTAACTCAAATTTTTTTGAAGATGTATATAAAATACCATACCCCTTCGCTCCTTTGACATACCTTAGAATTATTTTTGTTGCTTTCCAATGTGTCTCCTTTGGTCTTTGCATAAATTTGGAAATTAAACTTCCAATATGCATAATATCTGGCCTAGTTGCAGTCAAATACATAAGGCTGCCAACTATGCTTTTATATAAACTTGGATCTACGTCCTTGCTGTTATCTTCTTTACTTAGTTTCAATCCCATCACTGTAGGAGTTATTGCTGCTTTGCAATCCTGCATGTTAAATCTTTCCTAAACTTATTTCACATATTTTGCTTGAGAAATAAAAATTTTATTTTCATTTTTCTCTACTTCTCTTCTTAAGAAGTATCTCAGCAATCCCATATCAGTCATCTCAAATTCTTCTTTCATGATTGTCTTAAAATTTTCAATGAGGTAAGCATCATTACCTGTGAATATCACATGATCAACGTATAAAACAACAATGAGCATCTTACCATATTTTTATTTTATGTATAATGTGGGTTCTCCTTCACACTTCTCAAACCCATTTCCCAGTAGATAGGCATATATTCTACTGTACCATGCTCTTGGTGCTTGTTTCAGCCCATATAGAGTTTTCTTCAACTTTCATACCTTGTGCTCTTGTCCTTCTTTCTCATAGCCTAGAGGTTGTTCAACATAAATCTCTTCCATCAATACTCCATTAAGGAATGTTGATTTCACATCCATTTGGTAAAATTTCCACTTGTGTTGTGCTATTATGGACAACACTGATCTTACTGTTTCCATCCTTGCTACTAGTGCAAAGGTTTCTTCATAATCTCTTATTTGTTTCTGCTTGTATCCTTTGACAACAAGTCTGGCCTTGTGCCTTTCAATCTTACCTTCAGCATTGCTTTTGGTCTTATAGACCCATTTCACTCCAATCACTTCCCTGCCCTTTAGGAAGATCAACTAATTCCCATGTGTTGTTCCTTTTTATTACATTTATTTCTTCATCGATGGCATCTATCCATTTCTTATCTTTTATAGCTTCTTCAAAATGAATAGGATCTTTTACATTACAATAAAAAGAAAATAAAAAGTTCATACCTTCATTGTTTTCCTCTTGCTCATAGATTTCATTCAAGCTTCTAAATCTTGTCCTTCCTTCACTTCCTGAACTTGTGCTTGTAGAAGCACTCAAATCTGCTCCTTGTGTTGTGCTTGGAGAACCACTTTCTTCACTTCTCAAGGGTGTTCTCATACATGCTTGTGGTGTTCCTTATTGTGCTTGTGTTGGTGGAGGAGGTACTTTCAATGAGGGATTTCATGCTTCCATTTCTTCCTCATCATATTCTTGAGACATACAAGTATTTACATTCATTGTTTTCTCAATGCTTCCATCCCAAGTTTCTTCTTCAATGAAATATACATCTATGCTTACAATAAAATTCTTAGTGGATGGGCTATACAATCTGTATGCCTTTGATTCTTCACTGTATCCAACAAATATGCACTTCTCCCCCTTACTGTCCAACTTCTTTCTCAGCTGCTCCGGAATGTGTGCATAAGCCACATAATCGAATATTCTCATGTAGGTGACAAATTATTTTATGCCACTCCATGCTTCTTATGGAACTCTGTTCATGAAACTCTTTGTTGGGCATCTATTCAAAACATATGCTGCACAATGTACAACTTCAGCCCAATATTCATTTGGAAAATTTCCTTCAACATGCTTCTTACCATATCCATGATGGTTCTGGTTTTCCTTTTGGCAACTCCATTTTTCTGTGGTGTATACCTTGCTATAAATTGCTTGTGAATTCCATTTTCTCTGCAAAAAGCACAGAAAATATTTGGCGATATATTCTCCTCCTCTGTCAGTCCTCAAAACTTTTATATGTTACCCACTTTGATTCTCTACAAGAGCTTTATAGTGGCAGAACTTCTCAAATACTTCACTCTTCATCTTCAAGAAATACAACCATGTTTTTCTTGTGTAATCATCAATAAAAGTTAACATAGAGTGGTTGCCTCCTAAAGATGGTGTTTGCATTGGTCCACACAAATCAGAATGGACTATTTCTAAGGGTGCCTTTTCCCTTATGCTCTTTCATGATGGAAAGTTTTCTCTGTGTTGTTTGCCCAAGATGCAGCCTTCACAAAGGCTGTCTGGTTTTTCAATCAATAGTAATACCTTTACCATTCTCTTTCTATGTAATAAATTTAGGCCTCCAAAGTTGAGATGTCCAAATCTCAAGTTCCATAGCCAGTTTTCATCCTTGGCTTCCTTTTGGAATGTCTCTTGTGTCACAGCTGCCATTGCAACTCCTTTCTTCAAATATGCTCTCATTTTGAGAGGAAACATTTTGTTTCTTGTCATATTCACTTGTGCAATCCGTCGATTGCTTGGTGGTTTATCTATGATGGTACACACATCATCTTCAAAATATTTTGTAGCATTTTTGAATGAGCTATTCAATGCTCAAAAGGTTACACTTCATACTAGGTACATAGTATACATCAGATATGGGTTTCCTTTCTCCTTGTCTTGTCAAAACACTTACTCTTCCTTTCCCCATAACAGAGACTTTGATGTATGTTCCCAATGTTACTTGAGACTTCACATTTTCATCTAACATGGAAAACATAGAGATGTTTCCGGTCATATGGTTTCTACATCCTGAATCTAGAAACCATATATCTTCATTCTTCTCTTTAGCCATATTACATGCTAGAAACAAATTGTCTTGACTTTGAGTTTCTTTAGTAAAGTTAGCACTTGGTCTATTACCCATGTCACTCTGTTTCTTTCTACATTCATTCACATAGTGCCCATACTTCTTACATTAATGACATTTGACTTGGGATTTATCATACCTTTGTCCATATGCTTGATTTTGTGCTCCTTGTTGGCTGTTGCCTTGACTCTGATTCTGATTTTGGTTGTTGCCCCTTCCATTTATATTTGTAGGGCTACTTCTTCCTCCTATGTTCTGGCTTCTGCCTCTACCTCTCCCTCGGTAGTTTGATCTGCCTTGACCTTTTCCTCTTCCAAATGACATTTGGGTCTTGAAATCATGCTCTAAAGATGAGTTTGTTATTATGTTCAACCTTTGTTCATGTGTTATCAAAGATGCATGAAGCTCATCAATAGTAAACTTTGAGAGATCTTTTGTCTCTTCATTAGTAGTGACTATTACATTAAATCTTGAGGGTAAAATTCTTAATATTTTCTCCACTACTCTTCTTTCTTCAACTGTCTCTCCATGAGATCTTATTTGGGTAACCAACCCAATCAACTGAGTAAAGAATGAGTCTAAGCTACTAGACTCGTTCATGCAAATAACTTCAAACTCTCTTCTCATTAAGTGAAGCTTTGTTGTCTTTACTTTCTCCATGCCTTGATAGGTTGTCTGGAGGGTATCTCATGCCTCCTTGGACTTCTTTGTTGCTGCAATTCTTGGAAATATGCTCTCATGCACTACTTGATAGAGATAATAGAGGGCTTTTGAGTCCTTCTTCTTATTACTCTTCAAAAAAACTTTTTATGTCTGTGTTAAGGCATTATACTCATTTGCATCCGCTGGTTCTTCAAATCCATCTTCAACCAGTGCCCATAAGTCTTGAGATGCAAACATGACTCTCATTGTGGTTGCCCAATAATCATAGTTCTTCCCATTGAACTGTGGGCGCTAAGTATTAGCTATACTCGTGCTTGTGCTAGTTCCTGCCATTGCTAACTGTGCAAAACTATATAAAATTTGACTATGTATTTTAAATAAACTTTCTCATTGTTGGAGAGATATACTTTGTCTCTTAAGGCTCCTTTTTATAGCTCTCTGGACTGTATTTTTAAATAAACAGTAACTCTATTGTATCTTTTAAATAAACAGTAAATCTCACTGTACAAATACATAACTTGCTGAAAACCTTCACTCTGCTGGAGAAATGTCTTCAACTGTATTCTTCACCTTCATCTTCTTCAGCAACTGCTGAGAGCCTGGACTAGCTCTGATACCATGTCGAATTTTCTGAAAAATCCTTAACAACAGAGGAATAAAATTTCCCCCTTTAACACAGAGAAATTCTCTATTTCATGTGCAGACAGACAAAGCAAAAAAAAATACACAGAGATATGTCGTGGAGAACAAAAACTTATCATTCATTCATTTGCTTTCAGATTTTTTACAAACTTCAGAACTGTTGTTCTGGTTTCCCTATTACTTTGTTGCATTATTGCATACACTGTCTCGCTCTCTGTATATTCACTATTTTGCTCACACTCTGTTTTCTATTACAACATACATATATGTGTTTTTTTTTCAATACAGTTCGTAGCCCAAATGTTTAAAAAACATTAAAAACATAATAATAATAAACATAATCCTAAGTCCAAAACTATATGAAATAAATAAAAAAACATGTCGCGGCATTTAAAAAAAAAATTACAAATATATGTTGTTGTGGCTTTACACTAACATATAACAAAAACATACAAAGCATTACAAAATGCAATGTGATGGGCTGACTGGGACAAGAGATGGTGCGATAAGCTATTGATTGGTTGCGGGGAGGATGAACTGGCACGGTGGGGTCGCGTATCGCGCGAATTAAACAAATCTGGAAGGTTGCTCCACTGTACAAAGCGAACGGTGCAAGTTTCAAATGGAAATGTGAATGCGATAGGAAAGCATGTTGTTGTCCCTTTCCACCATTTGGCCACCTCATAAATTCAAAGCTCTGCTTTTGTCCTTCCATGTAATGAACAATCAAATCAGAAAAAAAAAAATAAAAAACTTGCGTTGTTGTCGTTGTTGGCATAGCGTAGCAGTTGGGGTTATTTCCAACGGTTTCAAAGAGAAGGTACCTATTCAACCATTAGAAATTCAATTTTTAATTTCAGATAGTTAAGCATTTAGGGATTCCTAAGCATTTCATATAGATGAAGCATTTACGACTTTTTGAACGTCACGAAATTTCATCATGCAAGATTTGAATGAATGATGATTTATTGGAACGTAGAGAGGATTGCTTGGGTGCTTGACAGTTTTTTGGTTTATTGCGAAGGTCGCAACTTACTCGATCCTAATTTCGATTGTGTTAATAATTTTATGTACAATAAAAATGCAACAGAGCAATTGGTGAGATTGGAAAGGGCCTTTGATGCTCTAAACAAACAACTTCTAGGGCAATTGACCTAGGTACTTATAAAACAATTATTTGAACGAAGTAGCTCTGCGGAATCTTCTCAAAAAAATTTGGCATTAACTGACATGCAAAATTCTTAGCCTTCAAGCAACTCTTCTGCCGAGCAGAAAATAAATGAGCTAATTGATGTCGTTGAGGAAGAGTACTTTCTAAGTCCTTTCAAAACTCATCCCTATTGAGAGAGATTTTATATTTACATTATTTTTAGAGTTTTCTTTGGCATATGTTTGTTATATAGATGTTTATTGCAGTCTCATTGCAGGTCCCCATAGTAAAATAGGAGGTTTGACGCCTTTCACCATTTCATTATTTTTGTCATGTGTCTTAGAGTAGGAATAGGTAATTGATGTTTAAGAATCTTCTTTACAGAATTTCAAAGATTTCTCTGGCATACATTTGTTATATAAATATTTATTGCCCCATTGTAGGTCCCCCAGAGTAGAATAGGAGGTTTGACCCCTTTCACCATTCCAATTTTTTTTGTCATGTGTGTCTTAGAATAGGAATATGTAATTGATTTTTAAGGATCTTCTTTCAGATAAGAAAGCATTTTCCTATTATTCATTTGAATATGATATATTCATTGTTAACAACCTCTATTTACAAGTGCACAATGCAATTAGGGACGTTTGCAGGTGCACAATGTTATGTAATTGGTGACAAGAACACCAAGGAATAATCCAGTGAATAGACCTAGTGAATTGATTTGTAGGTATAAACAGGGAATAAACTCCAGAAAATATAAGCATTTATTTCTATTTCTTTTTTGCAATTATAACCAAATTACTTAAGAAAGGAAAAAAGTTAAACTCCAAAAAATATAAACAGTTATTGCTATTTCTTTTTTGCAAGAATTGTTGCTTCATTTTCAAAGAAAATACAAACATAAATCCGTATTGGAACAGGGATTGGTATGACTTTCTATGGGTTATAACATAATTACTAGCAATAAAAATATGTTTGGTATTACTTTAATTATTGGTAATAAAATATTGTTAGATTTTAGACTTTTGGGATCCATAATGTAGATAAATGTCTTCCGGATTTTTTTAATTATTTTTTGTAAATTTCGTAGAGCCTTACCATTTTCTATTTATCAAAAAACAAATAGCATATTTCCATACATATACCAATGCAGTGAGTGGCCTGCTCGAAGGAAACCAGGTTTATTGGCCACCTGAGTGAGTTAAAAGCCAACTAGTATTGGGTTGTTTTTTCCTTCTACTTGCCGCTATATCTACTTTACTATGTTCATCAAAGTTAAAGTTTAACTGAAAGTAGTAAAAACTTGCCGCAAAAATCATTAAAAATTGTTAATATCTAAGTGACCCATCACAAGAGTCAATAGGAGCCGGGTCCTTTGCAGTAGAACCTGGCATATCTACTTGCTACATAGCTTGAAGCTGGCGTTCAATTCTCCCAATTCTAGCCATGGCATGATACTGAAACATGCCAATTTTTTGAATTTCCTGTTTGATTTGTTGCAAAATTGAAACCATATTGGGATTTCCTTCCGTTTCTTGCATACTAGTCATGGCCTTTGCCAAAACACATTTAAGTATCCAATAGGTATGGATAGATTGGTGAAAAAGAGATAATCTCCCTCTTGTATTCTCGGGGTCTGAGATGAAGTCCATGGTGGCTTCGTGTTGTTCGATGTCATCTTCCTCGTGGTTGCTCTGTCTTTCCCAGCCTTGAATTGTGTTGCAAACCTAAGGTGGGTTTCCAGATTAATCACATTATCAGGATTAATCACATTATTAAAATTTAGTTAGGATTTGGTCAATGGTGGCTTCGTGTTGTTCGAACCATCTAATGTAATTCATGCGTTGCCTTCCAAATATTGATAATAAAAATATTATTTGGTATTACCTTCCAAACATTAATGGTTTGTTCATGTATTCTCCTCCACTTGTTCGGCGTCCATGTGGATGCTTTTACAGTTATTCAACATCTTTGCGTATCCATTCATTTATTCATCACACTGAGACTATTTTGGGAAAGCCTCATATGCACACTTATTGTCATTTTGCAAGCAAGGGTGAGTAGTTGTTAAAAAATAAACACGGTCGAAGTGCAGTAAGTCTCCAATAAGAAATTTCGAAACTTTGGTTAAATTTAGGTAAAGCCAAAATACCACTCATGAAGTTTGGTTAAATTTTAGTGGAGAGTACGGTTCAACTCAAATTAATATGAATTCAACAACAACAGATAGCTATAGAATTAATATGAAGGTTTTGCTCCTGTTAGACACATACAGCATTGATTCTCATAATCAGCGGCTTAAATCGAAAACTAAATGCAAATGAGCATACCATATGGACTATTTTTCCAACTTTTCTCTGCTCTCTTCACGGAAAATTGATGATTCACATTGCTCTCTTAACTAACAAGAGCGCAGAATTCAATTCTTAACTGATGCCTGAGCGAAAGGTTGGAACATTGGCCACCAAAATTTACATTTACAACCGTTCTGCTACTGTTTGAACTGGGGACCTTTAGTGTGTGAGACCAACTACACCACCCAGACAACACGGTTTATGAGCATTTCATTTTTTTCTCAGTTTCTTCTTTTACTAATATAAATAGTAAATATATATTCTAATAAATTACCTAGTTCGAACCTAGGTTTTTTATATGAAAAATAATTTCTGTTTCATCAAGAACTTTTGGGAATGCTTCACAGGTGCGCATCCGGGGAATCGAACCTCGGTTAGTACCGTGGGAGGGTACTAGGATACCACTACACCAGATGCGCTTAAGTTGAAAGGCTAACTAACTTTTCTCACCTGCCTAGTTAATCTGGAATGAACTTAAAAATTAGTAATTTAATAACACGCAAATAAATATTAAATTACAAACAAAAATATAAATACAATATATATACATCATAACAAAAGAATACGCAAGAGTCTTTACATTGTGTAAGGCAATCATACATCCTTTTCTATTTGAACCAGGATTCATTCACATGCTAACTTATAAGCTTTCCTTTCATATAGAGGATTTTATTAATGTCTCTGCGATGGCATTTTTGTTATGTTAATTTTATTAAGGTTTTTTTAAATAAAATGATGTATATATAAATATTTGAATAAAATAAAAGAACAATAATAATATGTATATATAAATTATTAATAAAAAAAATAAGTCAAAAGCTATTGATTAAAAAACACCAAATAGACTTTAAATTTATTTTATGAGGCTCCATTCTCACACCCTTAATTGGAGCCTATTATCACCACACCTCATCTTGGGCCCTTCCTCTTGGTATGAGTCTAAATTCACATTTAAAAAAATACAACACGAGTATAAAAATGAATTGTGAGTTTTAAAAAAAAGCCACATTTTTCATTTTGGGCCTTTCGTATTGGTACGAGACTAAATTCACATTTGAAAAAAAAGTACAATATAAGTATAAGAATGAATTGTGAGTTGTTAAAAAATTAAAAAAAAATTAAACTAGCAATTGCACTACATGTTGCAAAGGAAACGCCGTAAAAGTGTGATATAGAGAATAATAACATATAAGAAAGAAGAGGTAGTGGGAACTTTCTCGGCTCCAACTGATTCTCCAGAATAAGGGGTGGAGAAATATGTTTACTGGACCTCAAATCAAAATATCCATATTGGGTAATTGATGTAGAACAACTTCTTTGTTATTAATTGCATGTAAAATGTGTTTTTTCATAATGGATGAGACGTTTTGGCCAAAGTACTCAAGACCTCTATATGACAAAATCTGTGTGTTTATTTATTTTTCGGCATGAAGGATGCTTTTAGTTTTTATGACCAAGTTGCGCAGACTCTACCCTTCCACGAAATTATTTGCTTCTATCACATTCCCAATGTTGAATTCCTATGATACTACTCCTAGAACTCACCCTTCCACAAATTATTTGCTTCTATCACATTTGGAATGGTGAATTCTCTGATACTACTCCTAGAACTTTGACTCTGCTCTACAGCTAGAATTATTTAATGGAATAAAAATTTATCATTATGACATGTTGTACTGCATAAGAGATTACCAAGAAGCTTAAGTATGGTAAATCCACCTTCACCTCTCATTTGAACATATAACATAGAGTTGTCTTAATGGTCAATTTTATGGATAAGAGACATTTGGGCCCTTTTTAACCTTTGGGGATGATTAATTAATCTCAGTTCAGATAATTTATATTAATAAATTATCTACAATCATATTTCCATAATTCCTCTTTGAACAACCAATATTCCACTTCTTTGGAACTTTTCACCTCAGTGAGAATAACAAACATCATGAAGACCCAAAAGTAAGAAGAAAAAATCAGCTCATAATCAGGGAATCTAGCGACTTCGTTAAGGATCATAATTCAAGACTTTAGTGCCTTTTAAAGATCATTTATTTTCCCATCAAATAAAAAGCAATAATCAAATTTTGAAGTGACAAGAATGGGAACAAATTTTAAATGTAATAACTCCCTTCCCTAGTGATAGTACATTTTTGTTTTGAAATGAAATTATTTTCCCGATCTTTTAAATAATAGATTCCTCCCCAAGTGACCCTTTAGAGATACCTTTTTTTTCAACTAATTGCAATAGGTAAGTGTCCTTTGTCTAGTACCTTTTTAAACCTTGGGGATGATTAATTAATCTCAGTTCAGATAATTTATATTAATAAATTATCTACAATCATATTTCCATAATTCCTCTTTGAATGACCAATATTCCACTTCTTTGGAACTTTTCACCTCAGTCAGAGTAACAAATATCATGAAGACTAAAAAGTAAGAAGAAAAAATTAGCTCATAATAAGGGAATCTAGCAACTTCTTTAAGAATCATAATTCAAGACTTTAGTGCCTTTTAAAGATCATTTATTTTCCCATAAAATAAAAAGCAACAATCAAATTTTGTAGTGACAAGAATGAGAACAAATTTTAAATGTAATAACTCCCTTCCCTAGTGATAGTACATTTTGTTTTGAAATGAAATTATTTTCCCGACTTTTTAAATAATAGATTCCTCCCCAAGTGACCCTTTAGAGATACCTTTTTTTTCAACTGATTGCAATAGGTAAGTGTCCTTTGTCTAGTATTTTTTGAGTCATTGAATTTAAGGGCAGAGGTAAAGAGACTGCTAGACAAAAAAGAGCAGAGTGACTGAATGTCAAATGAAAATAAGATTGAGGAATCTCTTCTAATTTTCTCATGTGGGCCTTCTTCAATTGCTGAGGTAGTAGGAACTTTCTCCTCCAGAATAAGCGGTGGAGAATTATGTTGAGTGAACTACTACTCATGTAACTTTGACTCCTCCTTAAAATTGGAATGTTTCTCTTCCCGTGACTCTATCTCGGGTTATAATTCTAGCTTTCTCTTGTTTATGAATAAATTGTCTCTATATCACTATTGTTTGTCTCTTTTTGAGCACTTTCTTGAATCAGTGAGATAATGTAGCTCATCTAGATTCCAAAATCCTTAAGTAACCCATTTTCTGAAGAGTCCTCTTTTGTGTTTAATTCTGTTATTTGGTCCTCCATAGCCTTGTCAATGTCGTTTCCTTCTAAAGAATCATACATTCTTGATAAGCATCCAATGTCCCACTTTTCTTCTTCCATATACTCCAGATCTAAATGAATGGAACATGAGATAAGCTTCGTGAGATTTTCCAAATTCCAAAATTTTCATTGCACTTCTCATGTGTATCGGGGAAAATGGATTCCATATATTCAACGTTATGCTTTTTTAGGGCTTGTTGTAAGGTTGGAAGCTTCTCTTCACCATGTCTCCTTTCTTTTGTATCCTCCCCAAGTGACCCTTTAGAGATACCTTTTTTTTTCAACTGATTGCAATAGGTAAGTGTCCTTTGTCTAGTATTTTCTGAGTCATTGAATTTAAGGGCAGAGGTAAAGAGACTACTAGACAAAAAAGAGCAGAGTGACTGAATGTCAAATGAAAATAAGATTGAGGAATCTCTTCTGATTTTCTCATGTGGGCCTTCTTCAATTGATAAGGTAGTAGGAAATTTCTCCTCCAGAATAAGCGGTGGATAATTATGTGAAGTGAACTACTACAAATGTAACTTTGAATCCTCCTTAAAATTGGAATGCTTCTCTTCCCATAACTCTATCTCGGGTTATAATTCTAGCTTTCTCTTGTTTATGAATAAATTGTCTCTATTCTAGCTTTCTCTTGTTTATGAATAAATTTTCTCTATATCACTATTGTCTGTCTCTTTTTGAGCACTTGCTTGAATTATTGAGATAATGTAGCTCATCTGGATTCCAAAATCCTTGAGTAACCCATTTTCTGAAGAGTCCTCTTTTGTTTTTAATTCTGCTATTTGGTCCTCCATAGTCTTGTCAACGTCGTTTCCTTCTAAAAAATCATACATTTTTTATAAGTATTCATTGTCCTGCTTTTCTTCTTCCATATACTCCAGATCTAAATGAATGGAACATGAAATAAGCTTCGTGACATTTTCCAAATTCCAATATTTTTCATGATTTTTCATTGCACTTCTCATGTGCATCACGGAAAATGGATTCCATACATTCAACGTTATGTATTTTTAGGGCTTGTTGTAAGGTTGGAATCTTCTCTTCACCATGTTCCTTTCTTCTATATCCTTGATTTTGATATAAACAATTGGCCCTTTAAAGGTAAATTTAGTGTTATTTGAGAAATGAGAATTACGAACATTCATCATTATTGCTCAAGATAAATCATGTCCTCTGAAATAATTTGGAAATTTAAAAAAGATCACATATTTTAAAAAAAATCAGTATTAATTTAATTTTATATATATTAAGAAATAATACTCAGGAATTATAAAACAATTGTTACCTAAATAATATATAACAAAAAAAACCATGCATTTTTGGAATAATAAAATAGTTGTAACAAAAATAATACAGAACAAGAAAAACTATGTACATTTGGATGTATGAAAATTTGGATACATTTTATTAAGTAAAATTTTAAAAGAATAATGGTTATAAACATTTAAAAATTATTTTATTAAATAATTAGTTTAGATCCAGAGTTAAGATTGATTTAAGCCATCTTATTTCCCTACATTCCACATGAATACCATGGGTCAATACCATTAAAAATAAAATAAAAACCTAAATTCAATCTAACTTATTAAAAAGAAAAAAACTAACATTATAAAAAACATATATAAAAATATTTATTTGATCTAATGACCAAAAACATTTCAATCGTCTAACATTTAATCCAATGGCTCAAACATGGACACAATGGTAGCTAGGAGATTTTTTTTTCAAATAGTGACACCTTACGACATAATAAAAAACATATATAAATTTTTTTTGTTGATCTAATGGCAAAAAACATTTCAATCGTCTAACATTTGATCCAATGGCTCAAACATGGACACAATCGCAGCTAGGGGAGTTGTTTTCAAATAGTGATGCCTTGCGGCTTAAAAATAATCTTTACGTATGCCCCCACTCATGGAGGACATCCTTTGAGTTAAAATAGGAAAGGTAGTAGTTTAGTACAAGTAAACAATTTCCCTAGCTGTCAATGTGTCCATGTCTAAGTCATTGGATCAAATGTTAGACGATTGAAATGTTTTAGGCCATTAGATCCACAAGTAAATAATTATATATATATATATATATATATATTTTATAATGTTAGTAATTTTTTCTTTTGAATAAGTTAGATTGATTTTAGGTGTATAATAAAAATGTTGTAAAGTCATGTTTAACATTTTGACTATGTGAAATTAAACAAACATAAAAATAAAAGTAAATTAAATAAAAAGATTGACATAATGTAATGAACATTTTAACTAGGTCAAAATACAATAAAAAATAAAAATAATAATAAGCTATAAAAACAGCCCATGGTATTGACCCATGGTATTCATGTGAAATATATTTTATTTAAAGGGCGAAATTAAGATGGCCTAGATCAATCTTGACTCTGGATCTAACAAGAGCCAAAATGGATCAAATGTCTTCATATGCAAACCTCTTTTATAGTGAAAAAAGAATTGATCCCTCTCATAAATAATATAGATCTAAACTAACTACTTAATAAAATTATTTTTAATTGTTTATAACCATTATTTTTTTAAAATTTTACTTAATAAAATGTATCTAAATTTTCATACGTCTAAATATACCTAGTTTTTCTTGTTATATATTATTTTTGTTAAAACTATTTTATAATTCCAAAAAAACATGGTTTTTTTGTTATATATTATTTATGTTACAACTGTTTTATTATTCATGAGTAGTATTTCTTAATATATAAAAAATTAAAATAATGAAAATTTTTAAAATATGTGAAATTATTTCACAGGACATGATGAATGTTCACAATTCTCATTTCTTAAATAACACTAAATTTACCCTTAATTATTTAATTGTAATAGTTTATAACTACGTGACAGTTTGTAACTACATACATACTCTTTCTGATTTTTTTTGGTTAATGAATATCAAATTTCTTCTATTAGAAAAAAACTACATACATATTTTTAATTACCTAATTGTAGCTAAAAATTCTATATTATAGTATTGCCTTACAAAATTTCTTTTGCAACATGTAATGCAATTGCTAATTTTATATTTTTCAATAATAAATTATTTTATATTTTTTTATAATAAATTATTTGTACATTTATGCATGTGACTAAAATACTAATAAGTAAATAATAGCTATTAGTAAATTATAAAAATTACATGTATATATGAAATGAACACATGGACAAGTGACTTGGACCACAAAGCTTATAAATGGAGGCTTAAGGTAGAGGGCTTATATAGTTTGCACATTGATGTTCAATGGATGTCATAACGCTTAACTTTATTTTGGTGATGATTAAAAAAATTATCTATTGAAGAGTGAAGGTGTGTTAAGAGGTGAGATTTTTGTTTTTCAATTTGGAAGTTTTTATTTTTAAAAATATTTAGTTAAATTGCATTTTTCATAATTGTGACTAAGGGTTTTAGGAGAAAGATAAGATTTCCAATAGATTAGTAGAATGGTTAACCAACATGATATCAAAAATTAATAAAGTTAATACAAATAAAAATCAAACTTATCATTTATATTTCAAAAGTATAAGTCAATATTGAAATATGAAGATAAAATTGTTTTAATATAATTTTTGTAAAAAAATATATATTTAATAGAATTGTAAGTTTTTTATTTTAAATAAGCCGTTTTATATATAAATCTAATATTATCAATTTGTTTAAAAATTTTACATTAATAATTTGATAAAATTACCAATTTAATAAAAAAATTTGCATTAATAATTTGATAAAATTACCTATCTAAAAGTTGAAAATGTATTAATATATTATACATTAAAATAGAGAATATATAAAATAAAAACCAATAAAAAATTAATTTCTAACTTTATAATTTTTTAACATGAACATATTGTATAGAATGTATTGATGAGGCCAAAATCATATTCTTTAAAGTCAATATTATGTATTGTGTATTGCATTAAATATATTTGACATTGAAATGATATTCCTTAAGTTGGCGACTATGTATTGTGTCTTGCATTTTATGTCTTGATTTAATTTAAGTGTAATATAGATTTTATATACAAGTTCTTGTAAAATTGGAGGCGAGAAGGTACATGTGTTGACTATGTATTGTGTCTTGTATTTTATGTATTAAATCCATGTCTAGATTTAATTTAAGCTCATATTATGTCTTTTGTATTGCATTAAATATATTGGAATTTGAAATGATATTTCTTAAGTTGGGGACTATGCGATTTTGGGGGCGATGGTTTTGATGGTGGATTTTATGCCATTACTTTCGGAAATAAGCCTTGGTTGACCACTGAAATACAAGATTATGGAAATTCTTGCTTTCGGCAGGTTTTTCTCCAGAGCATATGTAACTGTGATATAGGTTAGTGAATAAATGGAAAATATGTATATGCTCTGCATCTTAAATTCAATTGACTTGATTTTGGTATAGTTGTTGTAGCTTGCAATGCGTATTTGGCTGATTCCTATAGAGCATGCGGTTGGTTGTATTTGAGAATTTGTAAAACATGAAATGATTTTTTAAGTTACCCTCTGAATTTTGCAGGGTTTATGTGAATTATTGTGCCATAAGATATATTGTATTTTTTGCATGGTCTTGTTGAAGGTTTAAATATATTTTTTATTTTATTTCAATACCATAAATCAATCCTTAGTGATTCATCTTTTAAAAGGGCTTTCCCCTTATTTTTCTTGATTTTCTTTTGATTTGATGCTTCCTACTATGGTATCTTATCTCTGTACAGAGAAACCGTTTGTTTCCATCATTTTTTTTTTTTTTTGGCGACCGGATGCTTCCAATTATACTGTTATTATGTTGTTATTGTACAATGAAATCATGGAAATGTGTCTTTGGTAATACCAAGTTCCAACCTAAGTTTATGTTGAATGATTTCTCAGTTGGATGGATTTTGGTTTCTTTGATGTGATCTCCTATGGGTTTTGGCAGATAGTGTTCCAATTTTCAATAGCTGATTGATGAGAAGCCAATTTTGAAAACCATGTACAAGACCATGTCAAGGGCCCCCATCCCTGTGCTTTACAGTACTGTACTGCTGTACTGTACTGCTGTCCATTGGCATGATCAAACCTTAGGTGTCCTTTTGCTCCTTTTAATGAGTAATTGCTAGTAAATAATCACAATTTAATATTTATGTAAAGATGAATTCTATTAAATAAACTTCTATTGAGTTATTAAGTTTCTTTGAGTAAGCACGTGTTTTACATTTCTTCCTGTATTTGTGTAAAGATGAATTCTATTAAAATTAAGTAATTAATGATCACAATTAAATCTGCTGTAGAAGTTGTATTAAGCCGATTTGTGTTTAATATTGAGCATGTGTTTTACTTTTCTTACTTTAGTTATGTAATGATGGAATTTATTAAATAAACTATTTTTGAGTAATTGATAGTCATAATTCTCCGCTTTCCGAGACGGTGTGTTTCCTTTAGCAAGTCTGTGTTTTCCATTTCTTAGTGATGAATTAGAGTAAATAAAATATTGATCCAACATGTGTTTTACCTTTCTTAATCTAGTTATGTAAGGATGGATTTTATTAAATAAAATATTACTGAGTAATGAATGGTCACAATTATCCGTCTTCCCAAACAATGTGTTTCTTTGAGCAAGTATGTGCTTTACATTTCTTAAAGCTGAATTCTATTAAATAAAATGTTAGTGAATAATGATGGTCACAATTCAAATGAAAAAAATGTTGGTATTTATGTTTTAGTGTACTTAATATTAACTAATTCTAGTGTAAAACTTGTCTTTTTTTTCTTTTTTCCCAATAGTGTGTTTCTTTGAACAAGCATGTGTTTTATATTTCTTACTCTAGTTCTGTAAAGATGAATTCTATTGAATAAAATATTATTGATTAATGAATGGTCACAATTCATTAATTGTAAAACTAGTCTTTTTTTCCACTTTTCCAAACAATGTGTTTTACCTTTCTTATTCTAGTTATGTAAGGATTAACTCTATTGAATAAAATATTATTGAGTAATGAATGGTCACAATTCTCCACATTCCCCAACAATGTGTTTATTTGAGCAAGCTCGTGTTTTACATTTCTTATGGATGAATTCTATTAAATAAAATATTGAGCAATCATGTGTTTTACCTTTCTTACTCTAGTTATGTAACCATGGATTCTATTAAATAAAATATTATGAGTAATGATTGGTCACAATTATCCACCTTTCCCAACAATGTGTTTCTTTGAGCAAGTTGTGTTTTACATTTATTTATTTTTCCAAAAAAAAAAATCGTAATTTTTATTAATGACATAAAAATCACATTTTATAGACACACATAGTGTGTATGCATATAGGATCAAAAATTAGAAGACAAAGCTATAAGAAACAAAAATATTAATAGGAGGGTTCTATAAATAACTAAGAACCCCAAAGCATAAGCCAGTAAGCAACATAAAAGGAGCAAAGAAAATTAAGGCTGACATCGAGCGTTGATCTTTTCTTTTTTGTTTTTCCTTTTTTGCAATTTTTTGCGAGTTGTCAGGATTTGATTCCACAAGAACCAATGCCAATTCTCATACCACAAGTGGTACATCTTTGTTCGAGTCTGAGCTCTTAGAGACATGAACTCTTTTTGAACCCCCAATTCCATATAACGTCAATGGGACCTCGAGGTCCAAACCTTTTTGATGCATGGAGTCAACACCTAGTTGAGTCGAAGAAACCACATTCGGTTTTTCTCCCTAAAGAGTTGAATATTTAATTTCTTCTTTTTCTGGTTGGATTTCCATGATATGTTCTTCTTCATTCTCAGAAGGATATTTCTCTGTGAAATTCCATCCTTTTGGTTTATTTGATGTCCTCTTCATCTTCTTAGGATTCTTCTTAGCATGTGGACATGTACTTCGTAAGTGTCATGTCTGAAAACATGCATGACATCTAAATGTCATGTTCTCATAACCAAGAACTTGTGACTAGGAAACTTTTTTGTGTTTCAAAATTATATGATCTGGGAGCCCTTTGCTCAAATCAATATCCAAACATGTTTTGGCATATGTGACGTTGTCATTATCTATTCTCTCCATAACCATTTTTTCAAATTTATAATTGAGTATTTGTGGTTTATCTATTCTCTCCAGAGTATTTCCTATATTCTCAAGGAATTTTTAATGCCAAAAAGGAAGTGGAAGGTTGGGAATCCTCACCCAAATCGACATAGAAGAAACCACCATCGAGTTGGGATCAAACTCAGGAAACCATGGTGTGATGAATAGCCCATCTCTATCCCAGAGCTAAGGATCTTCATGGAGAGCATATTCCAAATCCTTTTGAGGTTCAAACTGAACTATGAAAAAACCTTTTGAGAAAAGGTATATGTCACAATTTGGAGTCCATGAGGAAAAAAACCACCGAATTAAAGCTTCAGGTTTTGGCCATAATCCATTAAATCTACAAATTACTTCTTTAGATTCAAGAACAAAAGAAAGGGGAGTAAACCTCGGGGATATTTACCTCCATGTATGGAACTTTCCCCTATTTTTCTACAATATAGGGGCCCTGAATATATTGATTTTGATTTGTCGGGGCAGAGGATTTCCCTGCATTGCTTATTTGAAGGAGACAAAGGATCCATTTGTAGGGTTGATGCCATTAGTGCCCCCACACAGTATTAAGTTCAATATGATGTTTGAATTTCTTAGAATTTTATTATCTTTTAGCAAAAGGGTTCATGCAGAACCTTCCCTTTGAATTGTAGACTCTAGAAGTATATAGGCAAGCCCTATTTTTCATGAACAAGAAATTTCAAAGAAGAAACAATTAGAGAATTTCTAACCCAAAAGGTTGAAGTCTTCCCATAGGTTCTTTTGATAAAAAATTGAAATGAAAGTTTCAAATTATTCTCTATTTTTGGAGATAAAGTCTCAATTCAGGGCAAATCTGGAGGAACCCCGCAACAGGAGACCACTAGAGGGGGTGAACAAAACATGGCATCCCCCATCTCTATTGTATTCAATACCCTCTCAGTGCGCAGAAATTTAAAAAAATGCCACATGGGGTTTGAAAACTAAGAAAATTCATCTGCAACATGTAGAAATTAATATCTAGATTCTAAATTGCTCATGAAATTTACTAATAAGACTAGAAGCTACTCTACTGATATATGGAAACTAATTCATGATCGAGAACACATAACATTAACATGCAAGAAGAAGCATCACACATGCATAGAGATTTATCTAGGGGAAAGCAACTCCTCAAAACCCCTCATTATTTGTATTGCATTAATCAAAGAATAAAGATGAATACATATGCTTGCTCAAGCCTAAAAACAACTTGCAAGTGTATAGTATATCTCTCTACATGACTGACTGAAACTGGCCAATACTTAGCTAATTTTTCAAGCCTCCAAGCTCATATTTATTTTCTTTGTTCCTTGAGGGATTAACTCTTATATTTTAGGCAAATTCCTTAATTGGATTGCGCAATTCTTGTAGGCCCATTCTTTGACTGCATGCACCACTTATACACATGGGACTAGTCTACAACTGATAGTACACTACCTTGGAATCTCCATCTCAATTGGGTAACTCAAATTCTCTGCATGCAACGGTTATTTTTGGTTGATTGATCAATTAATTGGATGACCACTGAGTGTGATTGAATTTACACTACACAACTTTACCTTACACTAGTTTCTTCAATAGTTGGAACTAGTTTAACTGAAAATAACTCAACTTAAATGAATAGATTGCTACAAATTAGTAATCAATCATACTAAATTGAACTCAAGCTTCCCCAACTTGAATTTACTAAGTTAACTAAGTGAAAAGTGCCATGTCACCTCAATTAACTACCTCCAAGATTATGTTGATGTGGAAATTTGAATTTTCTCTAGTTTGACCAAGGCAAGGTCAAACAGGGATTTTCTTGCCGCATTTTCAACACTCCCTCTCAATAAGAAAGAGATTATCTGCCACCCCAATCCTGCCCTTATGGAACTTGAATTTACCTCTTGACAAAGCCTTTTGTCAAAATGTCTGCATCATGTTCCTCTGTCGGAATGTACTGCAACAACATGATCTTCCTCTGCACACAATCTCGTATATGGTGATACTAGATATCTATGTGCTAGGATTGATCATGAAAAACATGATTTTCAGTGAGCTTGATGCAACTTTGATTATCATAGTAGGATCCATCATCTGACCAAATAATCGAATAAGAATCATTCTCATCTAGATTGCCTCACATTCTGCTTGACTGATGGGAATGTACTTTGCTTCTACTAAGCTAAGTGCCACAGATCTCTGATTATTGCTGTACCAATAAATAGTTGCGGACCCAACAATGAAAATTCTTCATGATGTGCTCTTCCAGCCTGATGGACTCTCCGCCTAATTTGCATCTGTGAAGCCACATAGCTTCACTCCCTCTGTCCATTTGTACCATAGTCCAAACATAGTAGTGCCTCTGAGGTACTGTAGAACATGCTTAGAAACCCTACAAGATAATTTGTTCTATCGAACCATGGCTTGGCTTAACTGGTTGCCTGGATAGCGCATGTATGACCGTGTGTTCACAAGATAGATGAGTGAACCCACCAACTTCTTGTAAACAGTAGCATCCACTTCCTCACCTGAGTGGCATCCTCCTTCCTGTTAGGATATTCTGACACATAGGAAATAGTTAAGAATAACTTAGTCTAGTATAGAGTTACATAAAGTGTGTTTCTTTACTATGTACATTTGTAACTTATAATCTGACCGTCATGATTTGTAGTGATCTGACGGTTCACTCTCTCCTTGGTATTAACGACACTTGATCCGTGGCTTAACACCCGATTGGTCCATCATCTCTATTTAAAGAGAATGGAGGGCCATTTGTTCAGTAATTATTTATGAGAGAAACATATGTAATCTTTCTTTTATATTAATAAATTTCTTGAAGTGGCCGCGTTGGCTCAGGTCGTGGATTGTTTCCCTCTTCGAGGGTTTTAACCATGTGATAATACTGGTGTATTAATTTGTGATCTGTTTGTGAGTGGTGACCTTTGGTTTTTGATCTAAGAAACTTTCCCTGTAAATTCCTTTATGGTATCAGAGCTATTTTGAGGGCGGCATCCATTGTTGATCCAAATCCGAAGTCGGTTTGATTGCATGTGACTACCGTTTTCTAGATCTACTATTTTTTAACATTTTCGGGCCTGGAGAACTGCTATGTTGTGTCTGGAGCGTTTGTTACAGTGAGGAATCCCTTTCGTTTCATGCGAAAAGGTTTCTGGTTGCCCAAGTTATGTCAGTTTAGATCTGGAGGTATAAAGTATTTGTTTTGCAATTATATTTGTTAATAGTTATGGTTATTTCAGTTCCCTCTGTTTATTTCGGTTTTCAAGTTTTATTTATTTACCGGATATATACCTTCTTCTTTGTGTATGCTCTTTGCTCTGCGCTGTGTGCAAACTCGGCAAATCAAAAATAGGAAGAAGGGAATTTTTTTTGCTACTATACTCTTTCCCCGTGTCTTTATGCGATCTCGGGAAATCAGAAATAGTGAAAAATTTGATAGTTTCTGGTAAGGCAAACCAGCAATGTAACGTTCTTCTGTAAGGCTTGCAATTCGTTTTTTTTTTTTCTCGGATTTTGTGTTTTTTGTGCAGGATAAAGGCACGCACACCGAAGACTTAAAAAAAAACAAGAAAAACCCCTTCCTCCTTTCAAACAATTACAAAATCTTTTTACTATCTCACTTGGTGAGAAGTTATCTTATGAGAATAAAGGTCTTGGGTTCAAGTCTCTTTCTCAAGCTTCTTTTGCCAATGGGGCAGGATTTTTTTTTTTTTAAAGTTGAACTTCATCATCAAATTTCAAACCGTTCCTGTAACTATTCGGCATCTACAACTCATTTTTTCAAAAATGCATAACTTTTTCATCGCGCATTTTTGTCTGTTTTCCGTGCACAAATCTGCAGGTTTGTTTGCAGGAATGAGCATCGAAAGAAATTCATCTCTCATATTCAGGTACATGTCAAAGCATGTATTCCAAGTGTGCACATGATTTTATATGTCATCTTGATGTGTACATGGCTGCATTGGAAGTATTCATATACTTAAAAAAAGTTTTGTTTTTTTCAAGTAGAGTAGGAAAGTGAAAAAGAAAAAAAAGAAAAAAAGGGAAAGAATAAAATCTCAGGTGAAAACCTCTTTTGAGGCATTTGAAATTGGCCCACTGATTGAAAACATCCATGAGGCGGTCATTGGGTTGAAAAAAAAAGAGAAAAATAAAATATCCTAGGTGAAAACCTCCTTGGAGGCACCTAGGCAAACCTTCTAGTTGAAAACCTCATTGAGGCAGCTAGTAGGCCTTATAAAAAAATAAAACAAGTAAAAAATTACATGTATCTCCCTCTAATGAATGCAGATGCTCTCCAAAATTTGCAAGAAGAAACACAACAAGTTGACAGAAAAAGAATGCTTGAAAAAAAAAAAAAAATGTCGGCCTTTGCTCTTGGCCTTTAACTCTGGATCTGCTTGCCCACAGATCTTCTAATCCTTCCTCAGTTATGATACCAATTTCTTGGTAAGGTAGAGGATATTAAACACAAAATAACACAATTTTTTCACACACGAAACACATGAGTTGCGGCTCTTCTATTAATCATACGAACTTCAATATCACTCATTGAATACAATGAACTCGGTGAAGGGTATTTTTCACTCACTTGACATGCACACACTGACATAACTCGACTTGACCATCACCCACTTAATTGACTCTCTAACTCACATACCAAATTCATCTATCACATAACTCGACTAACTCAACGCTTAATAGAATTTCTAACTCTGCATGTGGGAGTTAAGTAACTATTTTAACACTCCCTTAATTATGACTTCTAAACTAAAACATAACTCATGACAACTCAAACATGTCTACTGGTCTATGTCTCAGCTAGACTTACAACACCCAAGTTTCTTTTGTGAAACTCAAACACATCTATTGCTAATGGCTTTGTAAATATATCAGCCACTTGATCACTATATTTACAAGGCTTCAAGTGAACTTCTCCATTGCTCACAAGTTCTCTAATAAAGTGGTATCTAATACCAATATGCTTTCTCTTTTGATGAAACAAATTATTCTTGGATAGTGCAATCGTTGATGTGTTCTCATAGTACATCGTTGTTGATCCTTGTTGTTTATGCTTGAGTCCATCCAATACTCTTCTTAACCATAATGTTTTACATGTTGTTGAATTTGCTGCTACATATTCTACTTCTATTGATGAAAGTGTCACAATATTTTGCTTCTTATATTCCCATGAAACCACACCTGAACCAAGATGGAACACATAACCGAATGTGCTCTTTCTATCATCCAAACCACATGCAAAATCACTATTTGTAAATCCAATAAAATATTTCTTTTTTGTGCTTGCATACATTATGCCACAATCTCAAGTTCCTGATTTGTATCTCAAAATTCTTTTTCCTGCACTCCAATGTGTGTATTTTGGAGTCTCCATAAATATGGAAATCAAGCTCACTCCTTGCATAATATATGTTCTTGTCGCTGTGAGATACATGACGTTGCCAACCAATATTTTGAATAGAGTTGGATTGACTTCTGGTCCTTCATCATCCTTACTTAACTTTGTACCTGTTGCAACTCGTGTAGGTACAAGTTTGCAATTATCCATCCTGAATATTTTCAGCAAATCTCTAGCATATTTATTTTGGGAAAAAAAAATTCATTTTTTCAGATTGCTCAACTTCTATTCCAAAAAAATATTTCATGAGACCAATATTTGTCATCTCAAATTACTTCATCATGGTTGCTTTAAATTCATCTAACTCAAGATCACATGTAAAAATAATATCATCAATATATAAGTAAACAATCAAAATCTGTCCATTCTTATTTACCTTTGTGTATAAGGTAGGCTCAATGTTGCTTCTGCAAAATCCATTCTTAATCATGTAACTGTCGATTCTGCTATACCATGCTCTAAGTACTTGTTTTAGTCCATAGAGTGATTTCTTCAACCTGTAAATTTTATCTTCTTTACCTTCAACTTCATAACCTGGAGGCCGTTGCACATAAATTTATTCTTCTATAATTCTATTGAAGAAGGTTGATTTGACATCCATATGATATACTTTCCACTTGTTCTGAGATTCTGTCACTAGAATTTGTCTTACAGTATCCAACTTGGCTACCAGAGAAAATGTTTCTCCAAAGTCTATTCCCGGTTGCTGCGAGAATCCTTTTGCTACAAGTCTTGCTTTAAGTATGTCAATTTCACCTTTATCATTCAACTTTTTCTTGTACACCCACTTCACACCAATGAGGTTTTTATCCTTTGTAAAATTAACCAAATCCCTAATATCATTCTTTTCAATAGAATCAATCTCTTCATCCATGGCTTGTACCCAATTTTCATCTCTAATTTCTTCTTCAAACAAAGAAGGTTGGAATGCCAACAATGAGAAATTTGAAATAACATCTAAATCATCATAAATATATTTTAAACTTATCATATTTTTCTTACAATTTCTTGATTCATTGCCTGATTGGCTACTTAGAGAATTCTGGTTTGTTGATCTTCTTGAAGATCCATGCTGCTCTGAAAATCTTGGAGTCCTTGCTGGTGTGACTCTATTTGGTGTCTACTCTATTGATTCTTGTTGCTCCTTTTCTGCTACATCATCCTCTTCCATCAATGGTGCTTGTGCATCGATTGTTTTGTCTACAGCTCCATTCCATGACTCTTGTTCTTTGAACACAACATCTTTGCTAATTATTGTCTTCTTGGTGACAGGGTTATACAATTTGTAAGGTTTTGACTGATCATTATAGCCAGTAAATATGCATTTTTCATTTTGATCATCTAATTTTCCTCTTATCTACTTAGGCACATGTGCATAGGCTACACATCCAAATTCTCTAAAATAAGATATGATGCATGACATACCTGACCATGCTTCTTCTGGTACTCTGTTCATCACACTCTTTTTAGGAGATATGTTGATCACATGAACAACACATGCAACTGCTTCTACCCAATACTTATTGGAAAAATTTCTTGCTTTAAACATGCTTCTTGTCATGTTCATGATTGTTCTATTATTTCTCTCTACTATGCCATTCTGCTGCGGTGTGTATTTGGTTGTAAATTTTCTTCTGATTCCATGTTATTTGCATTATTCATGGAATGCTTTCGACTCATATTCTCCACCGCAATCTGATCTCAATACCTTGATCTGCTGATCACTTTGGTTCTCTGTTAAGGCTTTTAACTCTTTGAACTTTGCAAAAGTTTCAGGATTCTTCTTCAAGAAGTAAACCCAAATCTTTCTGCTATATTCATCAATAAAAGTGAGGAAGTAACAAATTCCACCAATCGACTGTGTCGTCATCGGTCCCCACAAGTCTGTATGCACCAACTCAAGTGGTTTCTTTGCTCTGTATGAAACACCCTTCGGAAAAATTTCACGATGTTGCTTTCCCAAGATGCAACACTCACAAGTGCTAGCAGGTTCTTTGATGGGAGGTAATCCTCTGACCATATGTTTCTATTGCAACAATATTAAACCGGAAAAATGCAAGTGTCCAAATTGAAAGTGCCATAACTAGTAATCATTAGAACATGCAACCGTAAAAGAACTAACCTGATCATTGTAGTCTATTATTAGAGGAAAGACTTTGTTCCTCGACATCAACACATTTTCTATCAGCTGCTTGCTTAGGGGTTTGTCATAAATAACACACTATTGCCCCTGAAAGATAACTCTGTTTCCTTTCAGCGTCATTTGACCAACACTTATCAAATTGTGTTTGAGACCATAAACATAATATACCTCTAAGATTGTCTTTGGCTCTCCCTCCTTGGTCAAAATGTTGACCACTCTTTTTCCATCTACATCCACAGTCTTATCAGTCCCAAACTTTATCTCTGTCTTCATCGATTGATCCAAACTTGCAACCAAATTCTCGTTGCATGTCATTTGGTTACTGCAACCACTATCTAGTAGCCACACCTTATCAGACGGTTCATGTATGGTGTTGCATGCTAGGAACATGGAGTTAGTATTCTCTGTACTAACATTAGCTCTTTGATTTCCTTGATCACCTATCTTCTTCATGCAATCACGAGCATAGTTACCAAATTTATTGCAATAATAATATTTCACCTTTGATTTGTCAAACCTTTGATTATTGTGAAATCTTCTTCTGCTGCTGCTTCCACTTTGATGTTCATGCTCTTCTCGGCCATCTCTCTGACCACCATAGTTTCTGCCTTGTTCTCTGCCTCTTGATCGACCTCTGCGTCAACCTCTTGAAATAGAAACTTGACTTTTGAAAGCAGCTTCTAAATTGGAATCCTTATTTCTGTCTATCATTGCCTCATGCGATAGAAGGGATCCCATCAACTCATCAACTGTTAGTTTTTCCAAATCCTTGGCTTCTTTTATGGCTTCTACCACAACATCAAACTTGGTAGACAAAGATCTAAGGACCTTTTCAATCATTGTTTGATTTTTAATGTCTTCACCCTAAATTTTTATCTAATTTACTAAAAACATGGCCCGATTCATGAAATAAATGATGTCCTCTGTCTCCTTCACTCCTTCATTGGCAGACTTTCAAAATCTCTCCTAGTATTATGCAATTTAACAATATTGACTTTTTTCAAACCTTGATAGCTTGTCGCCAAAGTTTCTCATGCTTCATTTGCTGAGGATGTGATCATTATCTTCTAGAACACTGCTCGGTCCACTCCCTGCTGGATAAGAAGCAACGCTTGTGCATTCTTCCTTTTGTATTTCTTCCATTGTTCCCTCTTTGCATTACTGAGGGCTCATTCTTTTGCGTCATCCTGAGGTTTTGCAAACCCAAACTTGAAATGATCTCAAACATCATGCACTTTTAACATGGTCTCCATTTTAACGGCCCACGCATCATAAGTTGTGGCTGGAAACTCGATGTGGCCATCTTGCTTCAAAATATTCTCTAAAAAAACCCTTATTTAAAAAAAAAAAAAATTATAAAAGCTTTGCAAAACTCCTTTCAATAAAGCCCTAATATTTATTTTTATATAATAATAAAATTATATATATATATATTAAATAAAGAATTATTATAATATATATGCCTTTAAAAAAAAACTTTTAATGCATTCGTTTATGACTTAACTCAAGAATTGAATGGCTTTTAAAATTTTGGATGGCCTTAATATTATATATTAACTCACCTTTTTAAATCTCCCTCGTATAATCCAAAGCCTATTTTAAAGAGCTTTTTTTTATATAAAAAAGATCCCATCGTATTGACTATTGTCGGCAGTATTGACTGTTATACTGCTCATGGATGTCGGTCGTTTAAGGAACAACCCGATTGCGCACCTGTTTAATACAAAAACTGCATAATAAACTAGATTTCCACAAAATCGTAAGTTTCACGACTCCTGCACAAATTTTCAACCCAAAAGGTGCGTACCTACACATGTTTTTCATTAAAAATGTACGGACTTGCGCACTTTTTATCCATTTAACGATTTTGCAAATTAAAAAAAAATGTTGGCCTTCTACTCTTGGTCTTTTTCTCTGGATCTGCTCGCCCACGGATCGTGTGATCCTTCCTCAGCGCTGATACCAATTTGTTGGTAAGGCAGAGGATATTAAACAAAAAATAACACAAGTATTTAACACACAAAACACATGATTTGTGGCTCTTCTATTAATCATACGAACTTCAATCTCAGTGACTAAATACAATGAACCCGGTGAAGGGTATTTATCACTCACTTGACATGCACACTCTTACATAAGTCGACTTGACCATCACTCACTTAACTGACTCTCTAACTCACTTACCAAATTCATTTATCACATAACTCGACTAACTCAACGCTTACTTAACTGATTGTCTAACTCTACATGCTGGAGTTAATTAACTATTTTAACAGATTGTATGGAACTTATGTATGACGATGAATTTTTAGAGCTAACATACTTATATGTGCTACAACTTGTTTAACAAATAAGGCCAACAGAAAAGGATTAGTTTTAACACTGCATAATTTATCATATAGGAGTTAATAAGGGGGGCTTATGTAGGGCACAAGTTATTCTTGAAGTTATAAACGACAGAACTTCGGTCCACTTCATGTAACAATTCCCACTACCAAGATTTTCAATTAAGGATAATTCACCAAGACCTTATAACAACAGGAGAGAATAGATTGGATAGTAAAATAATAGATAGTGACAAATGATAGATAGTTTTACTAAAGCTAATGAATAGGTTATACTGGGACTACCTAATAGGGATACACTCACAATGGCTAACTAATAGGTGTGGGTTTTCAACTCACCTGGGCTAACGACCCGTATCCACATGTACAGTGACGCAATGTGGGTTTGCACACACTCAATAATCTAATAAACATCCATCTATGGGCATCTTATGCCTTTGATGCGATCTGATAAACATCCAGCTACAATTATCTACTACTAACATGTATTGTCAAGTTACGTAACAATTTGTGTGTGCACTGCATGTGTAGTTCGACACTTCCAACATGCCTATATTGATTAGCCATATTTTTGTCGGACACAAATGGCGCCGCAAAATCAACGGAAGCGTGGTAGCATTGGAGAAGATAAGAATATGGCCATTAGATTGTTATTAAAAATAAATTTCAATTCGCCATAAACAAATAATACAAACTAGAATATAATTAATAAAAATCGTGGGTAACTTCTCTGTTGTTCATTTTCTCTTTCAGAAGATATTGTAAAGTTCAGAGTTCAAATAATTTTGAGATAAAACATTAAAATAATTATAACTATAACTATATTTTTCATATTGTAAAACGTTGTAGCTCTAAAGTCTCAACCGTATTTGTGGACTCTCCCCAATTGAACGCCATTCGTCACGCCATTGTTATTCTTGTAATAATTTTGTTTCTGGATCCATCGCATTGGGTGGGTTTTTTTCTTCATCCACATTTCGAACCAGCGACCGAAGTTCATCATCCAGATAAGATTGAAGATTGAATGAGAGAAGTTGATCTCAGGTGTGGTAAATAAATAGTTTAAAAGGTTTTGTGAAAAAAAAAAAATTAAAGCTCACAAAATTTAGATTTTAATTTTTATGATTTATTTTAAGAATTATTTATTTATAAATATGTATTAATTTATGATGTTAAGTAAATCTTTATTAAAATTAATTATTACTTGTATATTTTTTAAGCTATCAATGTGCTATAAATTATTATAACTTTTAATTTATTAAATATCTTATTGATTATTTTATTTAGATGATTAATGTTTATGATGTTATAATTATTTAACCTTTGTATTAGAAATTTTTTGTTTATTTATGTTATGGAAGATGTTATATAATAATGAAGTTAGAAATTAGAGAAATGTTATGTTTCACATAGGTTTTTTTTTTTATAGGGATGAATTTTATGTGAAATATTTAATAGGTTTTTATATCAATAGTTTGTTATTTTTAGTAAATTTAATAAGTTTAAATTTTATTAATTTTTAAGATTTATAGTTTGATTTTTTATTTTTTATTTTTAATTTGATCTATAGAGGAATGTAAGTGATTTTTTAAAAATGGAATAAGATTTAAGGGAAGGGTTTTTTTTTTTTCTAAGTAAACGTAATCTATTAACAGAGAAAATTATTTACAATAGGCCATAGCCATATCCTTGCCCAATGTAGTGTAGAAATTAGCTGAATAAATCACTTATTCACTGAAGATTAACCTGGTCATATATCAATTTCGAATTGCATACATAACACATAACCTTCTTCTACAATTAATTGTCACATGCGGAAATAACATAGAAGCAATCTTACATCAAATCAATCACACATTAACTCAGTATGTATGGGGAAAGCCTATAGCTGAAAAACCCCCAGCTATTGTGTATATTATAATGGAGAAATCATGTAACAATCATAGTACAAAAACTCTTCACAAGCTCTCATGCACTACCTCCCATGCTACACACTATCAAGCTAGATCTAGCAAATCACTTGCTCCAATCCCAGCCAACTGATATGCCACCTGATTCATGAGCACATGCTGAAAGATGGCCTCTCTTATATAAGATAAACAGCTAGCTCAACCCTTAACACTTCAGTTTACTCACCTATCTATGGTGTTGCAACAGCAACAGCATAGTTAGCAACTGATAGCTTTACTCACCCTTTCATCTACCTCTTCCACTGGTCTCCACTGAACTGATCATGCACTGTAGTGAACTGAAGTGTTCTTGAGTTGACCAATGAGTTAATATTTAGTAAATTAAATATTATTTAATTTACTCCACTCATATCTAGTTGATTAGTTAGTTAACTAATCCCAACTAGTTCAACTAAAACAAACAGAACACAACTCCACTATCTGTCCCGTTAACTCCTCCAAAACTCCTGCCACTGAAGTCTAACCGAAGCCAACCATGCAAGATGCCATCAAACCCTAGGAACCACGTGATTCCTTGTGTCAGTTGCATGAGCCACCTCCATGACTCAAACTGAAGTGCGCCAAGAGAGTAAATTGCTGTTTATAGTCAAAATATTATTAAGGGTAAATAATATTTGACTTCCATATTTTTAGGAGATCAGTCTAAAAATAGTCTGGGTCCTAAAAAATAGGGTCTCATCTACTTTTACCGACATGTCGCATACTCCAAGAATCTCCAAGTAGAATTCCCAAATTATGCTCCGTATGTCTAAAAATAGACATAGTCTAAAAATAGACTTTGCGCCAGAATTTGCCTGCGGGCTCACTTAGTGAAGGCGACTTCATTTCACTAAGCTCCATCATCTTGCTGCATTCTCAACACTCCCTCTCAGCAAGATATGGATTATCTGCAATCCCTATCCTGCCTCTGTGGAATTCGAACTTGCTCTTGGTGAGCGCCTTCGTCAGGATGTCGGCATCCTGATCCTCCGTGGGAACATATGAAAGCATCATGATCCTCCGCTGAACACAATCTCTGATGTGATGGTACCTGATGTCGATATGTTCGGACCTATCATGAAAAACTGGATTAGCCGAGAGCTTGATGCAGCTCTGGTTATCACAGTAGATCACTGTAGGCTCCAAATGCAACCTGAACAAACCTGCGTAGATCTTCTCATCCAAATAGCCTCACATGCGTACCTAAGCTGTCGCCATGTACTACTCCGCCGAATCGAGTGCGGACTGCCTCCCATCGTACCAGGAATCTGTCGACCCAATGCTGAAAACTCCTCCAGAAGTGCTCTTCCGGTCCGTTGGGCTCCCTGCCCAATCTGCATCAGCGAAGCCAGAAAGCTTTGCTCCATCCTCCTGTCTGTACCATAGACCATATCCCGATGTGCCTCTGATATAGCGCAATACATGCTTGCCTACCTTCCAAAAGAGCTTGGTAGGCTTAATCATAGCTTGTGAAAGCTGGTTAACTGCATAACATATATCGGGTCGTGTATTGAACAGATACATAAGCGACCCCACCAACTGTCGATAGACAGTGGCATCCACTACCTCCGCTGAAGTAGCATCCTCCTTCCTCCAACCTCCTCCAGAAGAGGGGTATCAATGTGCCTGTGCAGCCTCGTACAGCTAAAACCCTCTCCGTAACTTCCGGCATACTAAGCCCCCGAGAAACAAACAAGCCCTCCACTGCAAGGGAACACGCTAAATCTCCAATCCCATGAAATAATGAAGGATGCCCAGGTCCTTCATCTCAAACTCTCGTGCAAGATCCTCCTTGCATGAAAGTATCAACTGCTCGTCGCCAGTCAAAATCAGATCATCTACATACAGTACGATGATCAACAGCTTCCCCTCCACCACAATCTGGTACAGGTTTGGATCTGCCTCACTCTTGGAGAATCCAAGCCCGGTGAAGTAGCTGTTTATCCGAGTGTACCAAGCACGAGGTGCTTGCTTCAGCCCATACAGTGCTCTCTTGAGTCGGCACACATGCGACTCACTGCTGAAGATCTCAAAACCTTCAGGCTGCTCTATGTACACTTCTTCCTCAATAACTCCATTGAGGAACGCAGTCTTCACATCCATCCGATGAATGTGCCACCCCATCTGCGCTGAGAGAGCAAGGATCATCCGTATGGAAGAGTACCTTGCGACAGGTGCAAAAGTCTCCTCATAGTCAATCCCCTCGACCTGTGAAAAGCCACGGGCGACAAATCTCGCCTTGTACTTCTCCACACTCCCGTCAGCTGCCTGCTTCACCTTGTAGATCCATCGCGAACCCACCACTGATTTCCCAACCGGTCTTGGGACAATCTCCCATGCACTGTTCCCGATGATCGAATCATATTCTTCGATCATGGCATCAACCCATGCGGGTTCCTCCACAGCTTCCTCAAAAGAGGATGGCTCTGTCACAACACATTGACTCATAAGAGTCATGTATCCAGTGTACCGATCCGGTGACTGTCTCTGTCTGCGCTGTGCTGTAGGTGGTCCTACAACCTTCTCTGCATCCCGAGCCAGTCGCTCAGCTTCTGTAGTGCGCATGCGCCCTCTGATGGTTGGCGCTGCCTCGGTGGTTTCTTCCACCTCTTGAACCTCCTCTTGTGGCTGATCCACATCCGGAAGCTCCTCCTTAGGAACTAACAGCTCCTCATCTGCATGCAAGTGTAGCTCCCTCTCAAGCGAACACTGCATGGCTTTCTCCTCCTGAAATTTTATATCCCGTCGCACAACAGTCTTGCGACTGTCTGACAAATACACCCGGTAGTTGTGAGGTGTATCATTGTACCCCACAAATATTCCAACCTCAGCAGTTGGATCCAGCTTCCTTCTCGCATCCTTCGTCACATGCATGTAGACAGGAGAACCAAAAATCCGCAAATGGGAAATATCGGGCCTCTTGCCAGAATAAGCCTCCTCCGGTGTACTCATGCCAAGAACCTTGTGAGGACAACGGTTCTGCACATACACTGCTGTATTGCATGCCTCACCCCACAAGTGAAGGGGTAGGCCCTGATCATGCAACATCGCCCGTGCAGCACCCACGATCGTTCTGTTCTTCCGCTCAGCCACCCCGTTCTGCTGTGGGTTATGGGGTGCGATGAGCTCTCTCCGAATCCCTTCTGCGCTGCAGAACTCCTTGAATTCAGCCGAGATGAATTCACCACCGTTATCACTCCTTAGAGCAATCACCTTCTTCCCCGACTCCTTCTCGACCAGTGCTTTAAACTCACAGAACTTCGCGAATGTATCGCTCTTCTTCGACATGAAGAAGATCCAGCACTTTCGAGAGAAATCATCAACAAAGATCACATAATACCTGTGCTTTGCTGTCAAAGCAACAGAGAAAGGACCACACACGTCTGTGTGAACTCTCCCAAGGATCGTCGTGGCGCGACTATCCTTCTCGTGAAAGGTGGCTTTCACATACTTCCCTAAAGTACACCCCTTGCACTGATCTGACTGCGCAAGGGTGCCCTTAGGAAGTCCAGTAGAAATCTTCTGCAGAATCTTCAAAGCTCCATGGTGAATATGGCCCAATCTCCTGTGCCATAGTTCGCCCTCATCATCCCGGCTCACCACATCTCCAGCCTTGCATGCCATAGCTGCGCAGTCATCTACCTGCAACTGATAAAGGTTCTGAGTTCAAACCCCTATCTTCCGGGTCTCTCCAGTAGTCTTACTGCGCAGGAAAGCTTTTCCTTCGCTGAAGACCACATCATAACCCTTATCCTCCAACATCGCTACTGTAATCAGGTTCTTCTTCAATCCAGGTACATGCATGACATCCTTTAAGACAAAGGGTTTACCAGACTCCCTCTGAAAGGATACGGTACCGATACCAGTCGCACTGTATCTACTGTCATCGCCCATCTCGATGTGCATACCCAAATCCTTGTCCTCCAGATCTGAGAACAACTCCCGATCTCCCGTCATATGAAATGACGCACCGCTGTCCAAGAACCACACCGATCCCAGCATACTTGAAACTAAGCATGCAATCAGTGAAACTTTGACAACCACCCCCACACTTCCCAGCTCATCTCTGCACCGAGTGAACTTCGTGAGGTATTTGGCGATGCTGTCGCCCTTCTCCATCTTGATGTTCCTGAGCTTATCTTTGAGCGCCAGCTTCCTTTGGTCACTCTTACTCTGGAATAGATCCGTCAAAGCTTTCCACATTAAATATGTAGTAGCCTTACCATGAAGGTTGGATACAATATGATCCTTGACGCCCTCCAACAGGATCCTTCGACATTTCGCGATCTTCTTTTGCCATGCATCGACCAAAGCTGCATCAGTGGGCTTTGGGACATCCGCATCCACGAACTCCTTCAGACCATTATCTTCTAACATTGCTTCCATGCGATCCTTCCATGCAACATAGTTCGAACTGCCTTCAAGAGCATATTCGAGCCGCAAACCATTGAAAGAAGACATCTTTCAACACCGGCACCAAGAAGAACAACCTTCTGCAAAATTCGAATTCCAAACTCAAAGCTCTATCGCTTCCGATCTATACTTGAAAAAAAATTATTTCCAAATCAGAGATTGACTGCAAAGGGCATTCACCAGATCTTTCACCTTACAAAGAAGGATGAATATTCCGGAGGCTACCTGGCCCGCATGCAGACTCTGTCCGAGGAAATAAGTTTGCAATCACCGTAATAGATCTCGACAATTAATCTCGCTCCGATACCATGTAGAAATTAGCCGAATAAATCACTTATTCACTGAAGATTAACCTGGTCATATATCAATTTCGAATTGCATACATAACACATAACCTTCTTCTACAATTAATTGTCACATGCGGAAATAACAGAAGCAATCTCACATCAATTCAATCACACATTAACTCAGTATGTATGGGGAAAGCCTATAGCTGAAAACCCCACAGCTATTGTGTATATTATAATGGAGAAATCATGTAACAATCATAGTACAAAAACTCTTCACAAGTTCTCATGCACTACCTCCCATGCTACACACTATCAAGCTAGATCTAGCAAATCACTTGCTCCAATCCTTAGCCACTTGATAGCCAACCTTGATTGCGTATATTAATGCTAGGTGATGGCCTCCTTATATAGATAAACCACCAGCCTAAACTTTGCAATACTCATAGCTTACTCCACCTATCTATGTGTTGCAAATAGCAACAGTATAGTCACAACTGATAGCTAACTCTACCCTTTCATCTATCTCTTTCACTCGTCTTCACTGAACTGATCATGCACTGTAGTGAACTGAAGTGTTCTTGAGTTGACTAATGAGTTAATATTTAATGAATTAAATAATATTTAATTTACTCCACTCATATCTAGTTGATTAGTTAGTTAACTAATCCCAACTAGTTCAACTAAAACAAACAGAACACAACTCCACTATCTGTCCCGTTAACTCCTCCAAAACTCCTGCCACTGAAGTCTAACTGAAGCCAACCATGCAAGATGCCATCAAACCCTAGGAACCACGTGATTCCTTGTGTCAGTTGCATGAGCCACCTCCCTGACTCAAACTGAAGTGCGCCAAGAGAGTAAACTGCTGTTTATAGTCAAAATATTATTAAGGGTAAATAATATTTGACTTCCATATTTTTAGGAGATCAGTCTAAAAATAGCCTGGGTCCTAAAAAATAGGGTCTCATCTATTTTTACCGACATGTCGTATCCATCAAGAATCTCCAAGTAGAATTCCCAAATTATGCTCCGTATGTCTAAAAATAGACATAGTCTAAAAATAGACTTTGCGCCAGAATTTGCCTGCGGGCCCACTTAGTGAAGGCGACTTCATTTCACTAAGCTCCATCATCTTGCTGCATTCTCAACATGTAGTGGCATTTTGAACAAAAAACCACTGATGAACACTGCCCTTCAAGAGGGAGACCAGTGCTGAACATTTTTCAAGAAAAATCCCACGCAGGGGAGACATGGAGTTCTGAGTTTGGATATCATAGCTGACAAAAACTGAAACATAAACATCATGACAAACAGGAACAAGCCCTGAAGTAAGGGCCGAGACAGTGCACGAAAAACAGATAGAGAGGGTGGTGCTACTCATCAGGAGCTTCTTCAACGACCCTGCACCAGAATTCATCCGGTTCCCCATCGTCCTTGTATAGGTCCGCAATTGAATGGATCACCTTCCCGACAACAGAAGGAACCTGCAACACGCTCGCTTGACCCTCAGCAATCTGCGCCTCGCTCATATGACCTCCAGCAGTCTTCATCTCGCTCGCTTGACCTCCAGTGTTCAGCTTCTCGCTCGCTTGTCCTTCATGCTCAGTGTTCACCTTAAGCTGTCCCTGCGGGGCCAAGCAACACTTGAGATCCCCGTCAACCTTGAGAAGGTCATCCATAGAAGTAACCACATTCCTTGGCGAAGGAGGATAGGCCTGTTCAGCACTTGTTTGTCCATTGTTGTTTTTCACCACGTCTGGCTGCGTACTAGTCTGTCCAGCCACACCTTTGCTCGCATTGTCATGAGTGGCCTTGCCCTCCAAATCCTGCAAGTCCATGCTGTCTGTGATCTTCTTGCCAGCGTTCTTCCCCGAAGACTGAGCCCCCTCAATGCTGCATTCCGCCCTGCCAGAGCAGGGAGTCATTCCCTGAGGAGTTTCCTGAAAGGCAATCGTGATGGAGGCCGTCACTCTGGGACGATTAAGAGAGCTGTTGAAAGAAAAATGCACAGTGTGGGGATGAGCAGGAGGAATCGGAGGATTGGGGGAACGAAAGCTGCGCCCCGAGCGGAGAAGATGACCCCTCTGAGCACTAGAAAGGCTTTCGGAGTTTGAAGACGACGCTGAGGAGGTGATGGAGGTTGTGGGGGAATGCTGAATCTGGCATCTGGTGGAACCTCTCCTGCACTGCATTCTATGCCTGAGACACGGCATATCCGCAGACGAGATAGCAGTGTGAGGAGGCGAGTGAAGAACAGAAGACAGGGGCGTTTGAGGAGGCAGAGTAATCGTAGCAAGCATACAAGAGCCTGCGAGAGAGTAGTGGAGGTTATCGCCCAACTCCAAACAGCAATTGAGACTGCTTCTCTTGCCAGTCACAGTGCGCACAGAAGAAAGCCCAGCATCCAGAGTGCAACACAGCTTAACAGGCAGGGGAATTCTGCTAGAACCATATCCGTGCTCCATTCTTTCAACTCAATATACCATGCACCAGTGATTCCTTTGCAATAAACCTTCATAAATTTGAGCAGAATACATAGCCAAGTCGCGGCGTGCGAGATGGTATCGAGGATCGGAGGCGAGGTTGTAATGAGCGCCAGGAGTTAATTACATTAAACTCTGAACAATCCAATTTATGATCTGAATGACAGCTTCGAGGCAGGTTGGCATATGGCTTCCCATCATGCCACCCTCCCATCCCATCACCTTAAACCTCTTCATCGTCACCCGCATCCGGGATATTCAAGGGAAGGGTTATCAATAAGGATTTTTTGAATTAGAATGAAAATTTGTGAATTATTAAAAAGAAAATAAAAAAGGTTAATTAATAGAGAAAATTTATTATTTAGAGAGAGGTTATTAGAATTTTTTAATTTTTATGTTTTAAAGGGAGTTATTTTTTAAATTAATGTGGGAATCCAATTCTTACTAATGTTCCATCATTTGTCGCGATTTAGGTTACTAGGATGTTTATTGATTTCCAAATCTTCCCTATATTTTCTATGAAAATAGTGGTCTATTTTTGCAAGAATGCGAGAGTTTTCAATACAAATATGGTGTTTGGAGTTGTTTGAATGCTCAGCTAACGCAGAGGTTTTTGAGCGGTTATGTTTTATGTCAGCCGGGTGTTCTTGTATCCTGGTTCTGATTGAACGCCTAGTCTCCCCAATGTATGGTTTGCCACAAGAGCAGGGGATCAGATACACTCATTTTTTTAATTTGGGGTCAAGAGTGTCTTTAACAGATTTAAGGTTGCTAAGAATTGTGTTTATGGGTTTGAAAGTGGCACACATGTTGTTTTTCTTTAGAATATGGGCAATTTTATCAGTAATGCCAAGGATGTAAGGTAAGTTAATTTTTCCAATAATGTTTTCTTTATTTAAATTTTTGTTTTTAGGCTTCTTCGCACTGTGGAAGGATTTGAGGGTCTGATGTTGGTTATACCAATTTCTTGCGAAAACTTCCATAAGATGGCCCTTTTCAAATTCTAAGTGTTCATTGTCAGAGATTCTCATGGCTCTAGTTGCTAAGGTTTTTAGGACTCCAAGTTTTTGGGTTGGATGATGGTGAGAGGTGGCATGAAGTTATTGTTCAGTGTGAATATTTTTCCTATAGACATAGTGGGATAAGGAACCATCAGGGTTGCGAGATAGGAGGACGTCTAAGAAGGGAATGGAGGCATCAATCTCAGTTTCCATGGTGAATTTGATTGAGTCAGAAAGATTGTTCAGGTGTTGTTTGAAGATTTCTAATTTCTCTTTTCCATGAGGCCAAATGAAAAAGATGTCATCGAAAAATCTTTTCCACCATTTGGGTTTTAGGGGAGCATAATTTAAGGATTTAATTTCAAAGTCTTCCATGAATAATTTTGCAATGATGGGGGGACAAGGGAGATCCCATAGCGACACCACAAGTTTTTTCATAGATGTCATCCATGAAGCTAAAGAAAGTGGATCTTAGGCAGACTTCAATGAGCTTGCATGTGTCAGGGTCCAATATTTTTCCCATAGCGTCCATAGCTTCATTAATGGGGATGTTGGTATAGAGAGAGGTAACATCAAAACTGACAATAATGTCATCAGGGTCAAGTTTAATGTTTTTTATTTCATTGATAAAATGTGTAGAGTCTTTTATAAAGGAATATGTTTTGCCAACAAGGGGTTTAATTTTTTTGGCTAGATGTTTGGCCAGAGAATGTGCCAGGGGGATTTGGGCTAAATCGCAGGGTCTGTGTACTGAATGGAAGAAATGGTACCATGAACCAACTAATTTTGGAAGAGTACTCCCCCGTAAGTTCCATCTTGAATCGTCAGTGTCAGTGCAAATCACATAGTACAAGCAATTTACAAGCTAAAACTCCCATCCCATTTTAAGGTGTGTACAATACATTGTGAAGAGAGGAATAAAAAAATTTGGTCTCGATGTTTGTTTTTGCATGATAAGGTGTGGTATTGAGATTACCAATAAGAGAAATGATTACCAATTTAATATTAGCTACATCAAAATTATACAAGAAATTTATAGCTCTTATTCACACCTCTTCGTTTAACATGTATGGCTTATAATATTATAATAAATTATAATATTATGTAACATTATAACTAAATTTTTTTATGGCAAGGTAAACTTACACAACCACTACATGGGCACATAAGTTGCCCATCTGTTCACTCAAGACGTTAATGATAGTCGGTTTGCATGCACACATGGAAGAAAAGTTGAAATTGGCAACAAGAAACATTGAAATTGGCAACAAGAAACATTGAAATTGGCAACCAGAAATGGAATCCAGAAAATGGCACCCAGAAATGGTACCATATGAGGCATCTAATTTAATTATCCCTTAATTAAATTGGAAGAAAAATTGTAATTTCATCTCATGACAACTTGTATTAGTTAATTAAGTCAGGAAGAATTAGTTAACTTGGGAAATTCAAGTTAGAGGTCAAAGATGAGGCATGTAGAGGTTTTTCCTATTTTTAGGTGGTCCAGTTAAAGTTATGTGTGAGTTGTAATTAGTTAACTCAATTAATTTAGTTAAAATCAGTTTAACTAGTTCTAAGTGAGAGTTGAACTAGTGATATGTCCAATGAATTAAATCTGATTTAATTCACAAGCAGTGGTCAATCAGTTAACTCATAATTCACTATAAATAGTTGTTGCATGTCAGTTCTAAGGAAGACCCAGTTGAGATTGGGGTTAAAGGGAAGATAACTATCAGTTGTATAACTAGAAAATTGAATAGATAGTGCATGCAGCCAGAAGGAGGTCTAAAATAAATTATTCCTTAATTAGAGAAAATTGTTTTTAAAAGAAGGAATAAAGGCACAAGTTTAATGATTGTTTTGGTGAGCACAAGTTAGTGAGGCCAAGCAATCAGAAGCACAAGTTTGTGTGTGGAGCTTGTGAGAGAAAGGTGTGCAAGAGAAGCTTGTGCACATGTCGGTTGAGTGAGACAGTCAGTAGAGTGTAGGAAGTTTCTCATTACGAGAAAGAGCATTGTAATGTTTTATGGTCTTGACTTTATGCAATATACATATAGCATGGTTTTGAGTAGTTTCTTTCCCCAGATACATCGTGTGTTGTGCGATTTATTTACTTCTTTCTCTTACTTGTCATGTGATTGTGCGATCGAATTTTGTTTCCACAAATTGTAAAAAAATATAGTATCTTGTTTTAGTACATTATAAGATTAGATTGAACCTTACTATTATTTTTTCTACAAAAAATACGCCACCTGTGAGCCCATATAGGAACCCCTAGCTATTATATTTTTCTAAAAAAAATACACCACCTGTGAGCCCATATAGGAACCCCTTGCACACACGAATATACTATCCCATGCATAATCAAGCTCATTGACATCTTATCATTTTCCATGTCCCTAATACCCCTATTAGATGGTTCTAGTAATTGAACATATGGGCTCTTGAAGGTGTATCATCTTAGATCGAATCCATACTATCACATCCCCTCCCCATTTTCTTCCATTTTCATTTAGGCCTAAGCATTGAGAGATGACACTACCAAAGCTATCGAGTTTCACTTTTGTTAGGTTTCTATTATATCGCATTTAGCATTTCCTTCCAGCAGATGTTGACGATTTATGTTTGGGCCTGAGAGCAGAAAATTTGGGTGGAGTGGCCTTCCTTTTGTTTATGAAAAGGTTAGGGTTGGAAAAGAACAAGAGAAAGAATTTATTATAGGATTTTGAATATATTTGCAAAAGAAGGTTGCAAGATGGTTGAGATGTCATGTACTGAACATGATCGCCATGTTGCTGAAAGTCAATTTATTATGCATAATGTTGGCAAAATGTTAGCAAAGTTGAACTTGGAATCTACTACAATTAGTACTAAAGTCTATGAAACATTGCTTTGAATTGTTCAAAATGCCTCTGAAGACAATTTTGATCTTTAATATGGTTTATTTATGTACAATAAAAATGGGGTTGGAATCTAGGTTTCGGAGAGAAGGGACCTATTCAACCAATTGAAATTCAATTTTTTGATTTAAGATAGTTAAGCATTTAGGGCTTCCTTAGTATTTCAGATCGATGAAGCATTTACGACTTTTTGAACATCACGAAAGTTCATCATGCGGGATTTGAATGAATGATGATTTATTGGAACACACAGAGGATTGCTTGGGTGCTCGACAGTTTTCTGGTTTATTACCAAGGTCGCAACTTACTCGATCCTAATTTCGATTATGTTGATATTTTATGTACAATAAAAATGCAACAGAGCAATTGGAGAGATTGGAAAGGGCTTTTGATGCTCTAAACAAGCAACTTCTAGGGCAGTTGCACCAGGTAATTATAAAACAATTATTTGAACGAAGTAGCTCTGCGGAATCTTCTCAAAAAATTTGGCATTAATTGACATGCAAAATTCTCAGCCTTCTAGCAACTCTTCTGTCGAGCAGAAAATAAAGGAGCTAACTGATGTCGTTAAGGAAGAGTACATTCTAAGTCCTTTCAAAACTCGTCCCTATTGAGAGAGATTTTATATTTACATTATTTTTAGAGTTTTCTTTCGCATATGTTCTTTATATACATGTTTATTGCAGTCTCATTACAAGTCCCCGTAGTAGAATAGGAGGTTTGATGTCTTTCACCATTTCATTCTTTTTGTCATGTGTGTCTTAGAGTAGGAATAGGTAATTGATGTTTAAGAATTTTCTTTACAGAATTTCAGAGCTTTCTTTGACATACATTTTTTATATAAATGTTTATTGTCCCATTGCAGGTTACCCATAGTAGAATAGGAGGTTTGACCCCTTTCACCATTCCAATTTTTTTTTGTCGTGTGTGTCTTAGAATAGGAATAGGTAATTGATGTTTAAGGATCTTCTTTACAGGCTTTCAGATAGGAAAGCATTTTCCTATTATTCATTTGAATATGATATATTCATTTAACAGCTTAATGTTCCATTTGCATGTGCACAATGCAATTAGGATGCTTGCAGGTGCACGATGTTATGTAATTGGTGACAAGAACACCAATGAATAATCTAGTCAATAGACCTAGTGAATTGATTTGCAGGTATAAACAGGGAATAAACTCCAGAAAATATAAACATTTATTGCTATTTATTTTTTGTAATTATAACAAAATCATGGTAATAAGAAAGGAAAAAAGTTAAATTCCACAAAATATAAACAATGATTGCTATTTCTTTTTTGCAAGAATTGTTGCTTCATTTTCAAAGAAAATACAAACATAAATCTGTATTGGAACAGGCATTGGTATGGCTTTCTATAAGTTACTAGCAATAAAAATATGTTTGGTATTACCTTAATTATTGGTAATAAAAATATTGTTAGATTTTAGACTTTTGTGATCCATAATGTAGATAATGTCTTCAGGATTTTTATTTCTATTTTTGTAAATTTCGTAGAGCCTTACCATTTTCTATTTATCAAAAAACAAAGAGCAGATTGCCATACATATACTGATGTAGTTAGTGGCCTCAACCTGCCCAAAGGAAACTAGGTCTGTTGGCCACCTGAGTGAGTTAAAAGCCAACCAGTATTGGAATTTTTTTTTCCTTCTACTTGCCGTTATGTCTACTTTACTATGTCCATCAAAGTTAAAGTATGACCGAAAGCAGTAAAAACTTGCCGCAAAAATCATTAAAAGCTGTTAATATCTAGGTCACCCATCACAAAAGTCAATAGGAGTCGGGTCCTTTGCAGTAGAACCTGGTATTACTAATCGCTGCATAGCTTGAAGCTGGCGTTCAATTCTCCCAATTCTAGCCGTGGCATGATACTGAGACATGCCAATTTTTTGAATTTCCTGTTTGATTTGTTGCAAAACTAAAACCACATTGGGGTTTCCTTCCGTTTCTTGCATACTAGTCATGGCCTTCGCCAAAACACATTTAAGTATCCAATAGGTATGGATAGATTGGTGAAAGAGGGATAGCCTCCCTCTTGTATTCTCGGGGTCCGAGATGAAGTCCATGGTGGCTACCTGCGTCATCTTCTTCGTGGTTGCTTTCTCTTTCCCAACCTTAAATGGTGTTGCGACCCTGAGGTGGATTTCTGGATTAATCACATTATTAAGATTTAGTTAAAATTTGATCGATGTTCGAATCATTTAATGTAATTCATGCATTACCTTCCAGATAATAAAAATATTATTTGATTTATCTTCCAAACATTAATGGTTTGTTCATGTATTCTCCTCCAGTTGTTCAGCGTCCATGTTGATGCTTTTCCAGTTATTCAACATCTTTGCAACATCTTTGCGTATCCGTTCATTTATTCGTCATACTGAGACTATTTTAGGAAAGCCTCATATGCACACTTACTGTCATTTTGCAAGCAAGGGTGAGTAGTTGTTCGGAAACAAAGGAAAAGCTTTTCAGTTGAGAGGTGACAACAGGCAGAAAAACAAGTCCCCAAGTGATGGGGGAGTGACAGCAAAACAAATGTCCAAGCGGTGGGGAGATGGGTAATCAAATGGGCAATCAAACTAGCATGTGTAAGAAAGAAAGAAAGAAAGAATTTTTAATGTCCACGAGGCTAAAAATAGCCTATGGGACAGATTGCTTCTCTATCTGACTCTTGTATTCGGCCCTTTTCCTGTGAAGTTTTACAATGAGCACTCCCAGCTTATCGACAAACTCTTCGCTGAATAGATTATCCCAAGAATTAGCTACCAGAGTACCTGCATAGTTTTCTCTGGTGTCCTTGAAGGCCTCACATTCTAGAATGAAATGTTTTTCTGTTTCCACTTTTCGGGAGGAGCAAAAAATACATACTCTTTCTTCCCACATTTCTTTTGGCCTTTTCCAGCGCCCTGTTTCACAACAGAGTTGATGAGAATTAGTCCTTAATTGAGCAATAAGAATTTTAGATCTCCAAGAAATATCAGCCCCTATGTATGCCTTTTGTTGATGGTTATGTGTGGGGTTAAACTCTTCTATGTAGTACTTCTTCTTTCTCTCTAGCTCTTTCTTCCAAGTATGTTTATGGAATTTATCCATAACAAAGTTTTTATCTCTTTACTGTTTGTAGGACACATGCTCAAGCAAATACCCCATTTACTAAACCATTTGTTATTTTGCCGCATCCAAGTCTTCTGTCTTTTACACAATCTGTCACTAAACACAACCTTAGGCCATCTATCCTCTTCCATTTGCTCAATTTTTTTCAGATACCTTATGACTCGCACCATAGCAATTGCTTCAATAGGAACAGCCCCTGTTTCACTTAACAGGATAGCATAAGGAACTGCACTTTTAATTTTGAATTTGTTTGTAATCAAACGTTTCTGAATTTTCTCAATTTGTTTCCACTGCATCTTGGTTGTGCTGCTGGCCCATAGTTCACAACCGTAAAGAATCACAGGAATCACTAGAAGCCCAAAAAGAGTTAGGGTGGTTTTCCAGTCCCACAGCTCTGCCTCTCTACACCTGTTTTGAAGAGCATAAAATGCTTTCCAACCCCCTAAAGTTTTTTTCTTTCTACAACCATCCCAACTTAAATTTCTGTTGAAGTCAATTCCGAGGTATTTGTAATCTGCAACTTCTTCCAAAATGCTGCCTCCAAAATAGAACTTATGTCGGTTATGCTTTCTTTTGTTAGAGAAAACCACTACTTTCGTTTTGCTAATATTGACTTGCATCCCAACCCTTTTACAAAAATGCTCAAGGGAATGTAAATGCTCTTGCAAACCAAGAGCCGAATTAGCAATCGATATAAGGTCATCTGCGTACAAAAGAAGCCTGATAACGAACTTGCCCAAATGGATACCGTCACCCCCTTGCGAATTTAGCCACTCTTCAAGCTTGTCAATATATAACCCAAAAAGGGTAGGAGACAATGGGCAACCTTGCTTGACCCCGATATCGCTTCTAAAACTTTCAGAAATGCCAGCTGAAGTTCTGATTTTGACTTTCACCTCTTCGTACAACCTATGCACAGCGGCTCTCAGATGTTTGGGAACCCCGAGTTCCTCCATTCTGCCCCAAAGCTTATCTCTAGGAACCGTGTCAAAGGCTTTTCTGAAATCAAAAAAGCAACAAAAAACTTCTTCCTTATTTTCCCAACCTTTTTCAATGATGTGCCTTAAAGTTATACAATGATCAACTGTGGAATGTTTAGGTCTAAAACCTGCTTGCCCTTTAGCACGTTTATTTCTTTCTTCTGCCCACTTGCTAATTTTCTTTTCCAACATGCTTCCAAATAACTTTGCAAACAAAGGGTTTATCATTATGGTTCTATAATTGGAAGGATTATTGACGTCACCACTCTTGAAAAGAGGTATTGCCATACTAGTTGTCCAATATGTGGGGAACCCCTGCTGTAAGATGTTGTTGAAAATTTTTGTGATGTGAGGTGAAAGAAATTTTAAGCCCCACTTTAGATACTCTGCTTGGAGTTCATCTAAGTCTTTTGCTTTTCCAGTGCCCAACTTCTTGATACCCATCTCTACCTCTTGCACCGTGAAGAGTTTTGTGTCTGTGTTGACCAAGGGAGGAGGGTCAACCTTGGGATCTTGCTCATAAAGTTGTCTTGCATAGTCAAACCATTTAGAAGCTGTAATGTTGTTTTCAGTTTGCACCTTTTTCGATTGGAGCTCCTTCCAAAATAATTTGGGGTTATTTTTCCCGAGGAAGATTAGTTCTTCTCTCCTTGAAACCATAAAATCGGCTTTTTTCTTTTTTTACTAACTGCTTGTAAGCTTTGAGCTTTATGTTATCCGTGTCTGATTCCTTCCACCTTCTCCTTGCCTTTTTGCATTCCTCGTCAAACCAAGCATTAACCGGAAAGCAATTTTTTTCGGACTTCTTAATTTTTGCTCTTTTGCACTCAGCAAGTGCGCTTTGAATTAAATGTGTTAATCTGTGACTATGAAGGCCCTGAGATGGGATTTCCTCCTTCTTGAAGAGCCTCTCTAACATTATTTTGAAGGTATTACAATTCTCTGGATTCAAAAGAATTCTGCCCTTTGGGGGATTTTGTTGAACACATTGATTTTTCGACCCCAATTGCTTTTTTCCGGTCCAAGAGAAACTTAAATAGATTGGCTTGTGATCTGATTTTAAGTCTCAAATTTGATCTCCAATCAACACTTCCTCCATTTTCTCACACAAACTATGCGAGCAAATTACATAATCTACTACACTTGCTCCATTGTAAGTATTGCAAGTGAAATTACCGGACTTTTCCCATTTAGTCAACCCATTACAAATGACTAAATCAAAAGCCCCACATAGTATAAGCAGTTGTTCTCCAAAGATATTGCAGCCTTTATCCTCTGAAATTCGTTTTCACTATTATATTAGCACTTAATGTCAGAGGACTAATGCTAGCATTAGTCGAGTTAAGAAAACTATGAAAAACAAAGACGGTCCAAGTGTAGTAAGTCTCCAATAAGAAATTTCGAAACTTCGGTTAAATTTAGGTAAAGCCAAAATACCACTCATAAAGTTTGGTTAAATTTTAGTGGAGAGTACTGTTCAACTCAAATTAATATGTATTCAACAACAACAGATAGCTGTAGAATTAATATGAAGGTTTTGCTCCTGTTAGAGACATACAGCATTGATTCTCATAATCAGCGACTTAAATCGAAAACTAAATGCAAATGAGCATACCATATGGATTATTCCATATGGATTATTTTCCCAACTTTGCTCTGCTCTCTTCATGGAAAATTGAAAATTGAGGATTCACATTGCTCCAAATCTGTAAAACAAAAAAATATCTCATTTTAGAGCCATGATTCTAACACTATAAACACAATATTTAAATTCCGCTGCCGGGTTTTGAGCCCGGGTCGCCTGGTGAAAACCAGGTATCCTAACAGGACTAGACGACAACGGATTTAAATAATCAATGGATATCGTCCATCATTGTGAGTCATGGATCTCAAATATCCTGGTCCTACAGGTCCTGGCTCTGATATTTGAATCAGGCGAGGCTTCTACTGGCGCAGAATTCAATTCTTTACTGATGCCTGAGCGAAAGGTTGGAACATTGGCGACCAAAATCTACATTTACAACCATTCTGCTACAGTCTAATGTCTGAGCCCAGGTTCGAACTGGGGAGCTAGTGTGTGAGACTAACGCGGAGCAAAAACCTACATTTACAAACATTCTACTGTCTGAAACCAGGTTCGAACTGGTGACCTGTGTGAGACTAACGTGGAGCAAAAATCTACATTTACAAACATTCTACTGTCTGAGCCAACGTTCGAACTAAGAACCTTAAGTGTGTTAGACTAACGTGATAACCAACCAGACAACACGGTTTTATAAGCATTTCATTCTTTTTTCAGTTTCTTCTTGTACTAATATAAATAGTAAATACATATTCTAATAAACTACCTAGTTCAAACCTAGGTTTTTATATGACTGAAGAACTCTTGAGAATGCTTCACAGGTGCGCATCCGGGGAATCGAACCCCGGTCAGTACCGTGGGAGGGTACTATGATACCACTACACCAGATGCGCTTAACTTGGAAGGCTAATTAACTTTTCTCACCTGCCTAGTTAATCTGGAATGAACTTAAAAATCAGTGAATTAATAACACGCAAGAGTCTTTACCTTGTGTAATGCAATCATACATCCTTTTCTATTTGAACCAGGATTCATTCACACGCTAACTTATAAGCTTTCCTTTCGTATAGAGGATTTTATTGGTGTCTCTGCGATGGCATTTTTGGTGTGTTAATTTTTTAAGGTTTTTTTAAAATAAAATGATGTATATATAAATATTTGAATAAAATAAAATGGATTCCATACATTCAACGTTATGTATTTTTAGGGGTTGTTGTAAGGTTGGAAGCTTCTCTTCACCATGTCTCATTTCTTTTGTATTCTTTACTTTGATACAAACAATTGTTACAAGCCCCTTTAAAAGTAAATTTAGTGTTATTTAAGAAATGAGAATTATGAACATTCATCATTATTGCTCAAGATAAATCATGCCCTCTGAAATAATTTGGAAATTTAAAAAAGATCACATATTTTAAAAAAATTCAGTATTAATTTAATTTTATATATATTAAGAAATAATACTCATGAATTATAAAACAATTGTTACCTAAATAATATATAACAAAAAAAACCATGTATTTTTGGAATAATAAAATAGTTGTAATAAAAATAATACGGAACAAGAAAAACTATGTATATTTGGATCTATGAAAATTTAGACACATTTTATTAAGTAAAATTTTAAAAGAATAATGGTTATAAACATTCAAAAATTATTTTATTAAATAATTAGTTTAGATCCAGAGTTAAGATTGATTTAGGCCATCTTAGTTCCCTACACTCCACATGAATACCATGGGTCAATACCATTAAAAATAATAAAAAATAAAAAAACCTAAATTTAATTTAACTTATTAAAAAGAAAAAAATAACATTATTAAAAACATATATAAAAATATTTATTTCATCTAATGGCCAAAAACATTTCAATCGTCTAACATTTGATCCAATGGCTCAAACATGGACACAATGGCAGCTAGGGGAGTTGTTTTCAAATAGTGACGCCTTAGGACGTAATAAAAAACATATATAAAAATATTTTTTTGATTTAATGGCTAAAAACATTTCAATCGTCTAACATTTGATTCGATGACTCAAAGATGGACACAATGGCAGATAGGGGAGTTGTTTTCAAATAGTGACGTCTTACGACTTAAAAATAATCATTACGTATGCCCCCACTCATGGAGGACATCCTATGAATTAAAATAGGAAAGGTAGTAGTTTACTACAAGTAAATTTTTATTAAGCTCTAAGGCGTTTTTAATTGGAAACAACTTCCCTACCTGCCAATGTGTCCATGTCTGAGCCATTGGATCAAATGTTAGACAATTGAAATGTTTTAGGCCATTAGATCCACAAGTAAATAATTTTATATATATTTTTTATAATGTTAATTTTTTTCTTTTTTTCTTTTGAATAATAGAAATGTTGTAATGTCATGTTTAACGTTTTGACTATGTGAAATTAAACAAAAATAAAAATGAAAGTAAATTAAATAAAAAGATTGACATAATGTAATGAACATTTTAACTAGGTCAAAATACAATAAAAAATAAAAATAATAATAAGCTGTAAACACAGCCCATGGTATTGACCCATGGTATTGACCCATGGTATTCATGTGGAATATATTTTATTTAAAGGGAAAAATTAAGATGGTCTAAATCAATCTTGACTTTGAATCTACCAAGAGCCAAAATGGATCAAATGTCTTTATATGCAAACTTCTTTTAGAGTGAAAAGAGAATTGATCCCTTTCATAAATAATATAGATCTAAACTAACTACTTAATAAAATTATTTTTAATTGTTTCTAACCATTATTCTTTTAAATTTTTACTTAATAAAATGTATCTAAATTTTCATACATCCAAATATACATAGTTTTTCTTGTTATATATTATTTTAGTTACAACTATTTTATTATTCCAAAAAGACATGGTTTTTTTTGTTATATATTATTTATGTTACAACTGTTTTATTATTCATGAGTAGTATTTTTTTTATATATAAAAATTAAATTAATAATGAAAAATTTTAAAATATGTGAAATTATTTCAAAGGACATGATTTATCTTGAGCAATAATGATGAATGTTTACAATTCTCATTTCTTAAATAACACTAAATTTACGCTTAATTACTTAATTGTAATAGTTTATAACTACATAACAGTTTGTAATTATATATACTCTTTTTTATTTTAATTGTTAATGAATATCAAATTTTTTCTATTAAAAAAAATTATATACATATTTTTAATTACTTAATTATAGTTAAAAAATTTAGACTACTTTATACAATAATATTGTCTTGAGAAATTTTATTTGCAATATGTAATGTAATTACTAGTTTTATGTTTTTCAAAAATAAATTATTTTATATTTTTTAATAATAAATTATTTGTGCATTTATGCATGTTACTAAAATACTAATACGTAAATAATAGCTATTAGTAAATTATAAAAATTACATGTATGTATGAAATGAACAAATGGACAAGTGACTTGGACCACAAAGCTTATAAATGGAGGCTTAAGGTAGAGGGCTTATATAGTTTGCACATTGATGTTCAATGGATATCATAACGCTTAACTTTATTTTGGTGATGGTTAAAAAAATTATCTATTGAAGAGTGAACGGTGTTTAAGAGGTGGAGATGTTTTTTTGAATTTGAAGTTTTATTTTTTGAAATATTTAGTTAAATTGGTATTTTTCATATAATTGTGACTCTAAAGTTTGAGGTGGAGATGTTTTTTTGAATTTGAAGTTTTATTTTTTGAAATATTTAGTTAAATTGGTATTTTTCATATAATTGTGACTCTAAAGTTTTAGGAGAAGGAGAGTACTCATTAGAGTTGGTAGATTGGTTAACCAACATGATATCAAAAATCAATAAAGCTAATACAAATAAAAATCAAACTTATTTTGCATGCACCAGCTAGCTATTAGCGCCAGCCAGCTATTAGTATTAATGCTTTGTCTGATGCATTAACTCAAGTTTTTATGCGGTGGTTGAATAGTTTTATGGCTGGTTTTGTTCTTCTTCGTCAATATTTGTTCTGACCTTGCATCAGAATTTCACTGCAGGCCAGAGCTTCGCATCTCAGCGCGTGTATTCTTCGGTGAAGATCAGGTGGCTATGGTATGGTGTCGCTGGTGGTTGTTTATTTTACAGAGGATTCTAAATCACTGCTTCTGCCTTGCATGCATTCCGGGTCTCTACTTTTGCCTTGCATGCATTCTTGGCTTTATTCACTATATTCTCGGCAAATGCACTCTCTGTCTCCTGGACTTCGTTTCAATTGCAAGCATATGTATGGTTTTCGCTATTTTCTCAGAGGCTATGGTATGGTATTGCTGGTGGCTATTTATATTATAGAGGGTTCTGATTTTGCTCCAGATGCTCCTGCTCTTTCTTATGGCCATCATTTTCTCTGTCCTCTTGCTCTTGGTTGGATCCTTGCTCTTTTATCTGCCGAATGTCGCTGTCAGGATCTGCGCCTTGGGTTCGTTACAATGGTGCTTTCTTATGTTTTAACTTATTTTCTTTTTGACGTACTTCTAGCCACGGGCCTTTCTTCAAGCTTTCTCATTTCCAGTATGGTAAAGGGGAAGCCAATGAAGCTGAAAAGAGGTAGGCTGCCTACTCCTGGGGCTGGCATGAGTAGGCGTGGCAGGAAATCTAATATGGAGGTGCTGCAAGACCTAGCTCAGGTTTATGAATCAGGCAATCAGGATAACATTAAGTCAAAAATACATGGCTGGGAAGTTCATACTGATAGTGAGGAGGAGGATATGGATGCTTAGCGTTCCCATATGGACTTCTTAACTGATCCAGGCAGTACTCAGGGTCGTGTTTCTCTTTTTCAACAGTCAGTAAAAACTTACTGGAAGATGAAGTGTCTCCTTGCCAAGGCTATGGCAAAAATAGAGGATAAGAGTCTCACCTCTTCTATTTTGTTTGAAATGCAAAAAATGAAGATGGATATGCATGTTATGCTCAAAGTTTAGCTTCAGTTGAATGATAAAGTGGGCAAGATTGAAAATCAGTTGCAACTCATTCATAACAATTCACAGGTGTTAGGCCTAATTGTTAATGCTCCAGTTTCTGATTTAGCTGGTTAACTATTTTCTTGTTTTGTTTATTTTGGACTCTGTTAGCTTTCTTACTACTCTTATTTGTCAATATTATGGACATACTACAACTCTAAAAGCTGTCCGAGATAGGATAAGACAATTTTGTTTTTGGTCTGCTTATAACTCGTTGCGGTGGCCAATAGAACTGGTTTCTTACGGGCAGGTTGAGGTGAATTTATTTGTTTTTTCCTGTATGACTCTCCGCCCTTAATATTTCTGGTAATAGAAAAGTACTACGAAGCTTACCAAAAAAAAAAAAATCAAACTTATCATTTATATTTCAAAAGTATAAGTCAACATTGAAATATGAAGATAAAAAATGTTTTATTATAATAAAAATCAAACTTATTATTTATATTTCAAAAGTATAAATTAACATAGAAAAAAAATGTTTTATCATAATTTTTGTAAAAAATATATATTTAATAGAGTTGTAAGGTTTTTTTTTTTTTTTTGGTTTAATAAAAGTTTTTTTACCCGTTTTATATATAACGAATATTATCAATTTGTTTCAATAAAATTTGCATTAATAATTTGATAAAATTACCTATCTAAAAGTTGAAAATGTATTAATATATTATACATTAAAATAGAGAATATATAAAATAAAAACCAATAAAAAATTAATTTCTAACTTTATAATTTTTTAACATGAACATATTGTATAGAATGTATTGATGAGGCCAAAATCATATTCTTTAAAGTCAATATTATGTATTGTGTATTGCATTAAATATATTTGACATTGAAATGATATTCCTTAAGTTGGCGACTATGTATTGTGTCTTGCATTTTATGTCTTGATTTAATTTAAGTGTAATATAGATTTTATATACAAGTTCTTGTAAAATTGGAGGCGAGAAGGTACATGTGTTGACTATGTATTGTGTCTTGTATTTTATGTATTAAATCCATGTCTAGATTTAATTTAAGCTCATATTATGTCTTTTGTATTGCATTAAATATATTTGAATTTGAAATGATATTTCTTAAGTTGGGGACTATGTCTTATGTCTTGCATTTTATGTATTAAATCCATGTTTAGATTTAATTTAAGTGTAATATAGATTTTATATATAAGTTCTTGTAAAATTGGAGGCGAGAAGGTACATGAGCTGATTATGTATTGTGCCTTTCATTTTTGTATTAAATCCGTGTCTAGATTTAATTTAAGTGGAATGTAGATTTTATTAATATTGAAGGCTAGAGGTACATGAGCTAATAAGCTAATAATCAATAGACTAAAATCTTTCTTTTTGCATTGATATAACCAATTTAGACTATAGTATAGTGGAAAATAGTTCTATACATGAATATCATTATAAAACATGTGTATTAAAATATATATGGTAAACATCATGCAACATCAACACACTCACAACATTATATATATATATATATATATATATATATATATATATATATATATATATATATATATATCCCACCAGATACATGAAGAGGTTTAAATGTTTTAATTTTCATATGGATTTAGTTTAAGAACAACATGGTTAAGCTCTATTGTTGCAAACTCTAGCTCTCCATCATTTTTACTAAAATTTAGGTTAAGCTACATTGTTGTTACAAACCTTGGCTCTTCATCTTTTTTACTAAAACTTAAATTATCTTTTTTTCTGTAAAATTTGTATTTTACAGAAAAAAAATACAAATTTCCTGTAAAATTTATATTACAGGAAAATTTGTTAAAATTTGTATTTTCTCTTCATTTCCAAGAAATGTTTTTTTGAGTAAACATGTGTTTTACATTTCTTACTCTAATGATGTGAAGATGAATTCTATTAAATAAAATTTTATTGATTTATTGAATAATGAATGATCACAATTTAATATTCTCCACCTTTCCAAACAATGTTTCTTTGAGTAAGCACGTGTTTTCCATTTCTTACTCTAGTTGTGTAAAGATGCATTCTATTAAATAAACTTTTACTGAGTTATTAAGTAATGAATGTGTTATCACCCTAGTAATTCTCAGGTTGTGGGATGAGGATTTTTGTAGTTAAGAAAACCAGAGGTAACCAAGAACCGCTTTTAGAATTCAGGATCTAGCCTTCCTGAGTTCCGGAGAGAGATCTCTCCTAAAGATTTAACTTTGTTTTATAATTGGTTTTAGACTAGCTATGAGTGGACAGTGGGACTTGTTTTGAAAGAGTGGTGGGAATAAAAAGTGTTTCAAGGTAAACCAGAGGGATCTACCAGAACATTGGGCTATGGAGTCAACTTTCTAAGCAAGCAGAGCTAGAAAATAATACTTTAAAGATGCAAATGTACTAAGGGCAGGGTAGATGACCTTCTAAGACTCTGAATAGGCTTTGTTGATGGAATGGGTGAAATTTGAACAAAAGGGCCCTTAAGAATACTTAAGTTACAGAAAAAGAAGATTGAAGGAGGGGATCAAACTGGGACCTAGAGCAATTAAGAATTCTATAGTCCGGTTATCAAGCAAAAAACGTAATAATGCCAACTAGTTAAAAATAGGGAGATTTTTATCACTAATCCTGTCTAAATTCTCCTATTTGATCATTAAAGATAGAAACAATTTAAAATGAATGTATGGAAACTTTTTAAAGAAAAACAATGAAAACATGAAATAGACTAGACTTATCTGGTCAGCACAAGAATCCTGAGTTACGATGTCTTTAATCTCGATTCCAGTCTGCTACTTTGATAATTGACTCACACCAACTTCAATATATCCAGCAAAATGACTATAGTAGTCTTGAGAAATTTTATTCCACAAAAATACTTCCAAGAGTGAAGTATTTATACAAATTCTAAACTAAAATATCTTGAAAAAATATCAAGATTGGTTCACAAATCTCTCCAATTGTTTTACATAAATAGAACTTAAGTAAAGGACACTCAAACTAATGCATCTATTTCGCACTAATTTTTATGGATAAGTTATGAAAAAGTGGAGAATTCGAATTTGATCCAACTCTTAGTTGATGATGAGGCATCCAAGTCACTAACTATTTCTTTTCTTTGTGCATTATGCTCCAGCAATTCTGCAAACTTTGGGTCCAATGATACCTTTGTATTTCTCAATCCGAAATAGATATGTAAAAAGTGAAAGAGGTTATTGTGGATGAATATGTGGGTGAGACAAACCTCTTTCATTTTCCTAAAATTCCTCTCCAGATGTTCACAATAGGCTCTGCAAACATATGTGTAAAACAGAGTTTACAGAGTCTGAAAAATAACCTGTAAAGATGTGCATGTATATATGATTCTGAAATCACTGTGAAAAAAGTGAGATAGGTTTTTGTAGATGGGTCTCTTAGGAACAAAAACCACCTTCAGTTTTGTATGATGTATTTCTGATTGGCCACAATATTCTCTGCAAAATGATGACTTGTCAGGAATTTTCTGCAAAAAATTCTCTCCAATATTGTTTAATATTTCCCAATCCATAATGGTTGTTAGAAAAGTGAGAGAGGTTTTGTAGATCGCCCTCTTAAGAACATAAACCTCCTTCAGTTTTGTAAAAATCATCTTGTATTGGTCACAATAGTTTCTGCCAAACAATGACTTAAACATGAAATTTCTCCAAAAATGTTCCTTCTTGCTCTCTTTTTCATCTTTTCACCTTTTTGTTCTTTTAACTGTTTTACTTTCACTTTAGATAAACTTCATTGTTGGTGAAAGTATTTTCATCTCTTTTTACCATTTTAATGCCTCTATATTTACTTTTACTGTTTACCTTTGACTGCTTCTTGTAACTTTGTTTTAACTTTCACTCTGATTTTTACCTAATACACTTTGACCCTGATACACTTTGACATCTGATTTTTACCCTAAGGTAACATTAGAATATGACCTTGGGATTTTGGTTCCCTCAGACTTAGAAATTACTTGTTTTTTAATCATTTTGGATGAACAAAGCAAGTTTAAATAGTTTGCTAAGTTCTTCTTTAGAAACAAGGGGCAATTAAAGGGTTTCACTGGGAAATTCAGACTCTGAGGATGGTTCTAGATGATAAAAAGGGTTTTTAATGCACAAGAGATGGCTTTGATCAATTTCAGCAGTGAAAATGATCAGGGAGTGACTAAAAACCTGCTAAGATGAGAAATGAAAATTCTGGAGAAAATTTGACAGGGTTTCCCTTGTATTTTGGACATTTTTAGGTATTCCTCAAAAGGGAGCTTTTGGTTTTATTTTGCTAAATGGTAGTTCAAATATGATTAATTTCCATTGAAACTAAAAGATTTTACAGGTTGGAATGGCGAAAAAATACCTGTAAGAGGTATGATTTGCAGTCGTGAGAAATTGCTGGTCTGTAACAGTCTTCAGTTCTGGTGAATTTGGCTGTCAGAGGTCGTGGAATTCTCTGGGAGTGAATTTCAGAGGGAAAGGCTATTTATCTGTCAATTGATTTGCAGAAGGCTCTAAAAGGGTGTCAGGAGGCTTTGCAAAGGGATTACAGTGTTTAATATGGAAAATGGGTGAAATACAAAGGAAAAAATGAAAAACTAAGTCATAAAACCTTAAGTTATATCACTTTTCAATGTCATTTATTGTAGGTTGGGGCAGGAGCAATTTGTGTGTTTAAAGAAGATACCATAAATGGTTTTCGCATCGCTTTTGAGTGGTAACTGATTTTTCCCTTTTGGAATGAGATAAAATGAATGGAGAACACGTAGCATGGGGCTGTTTCACAAAACTACTTTTTTCGCAAAACTTTTGGGCAACTTCATTCGATTACTTTAGAAATGCGAAAATGAATGTGCATCGTCCGATTTGTCTGAGCGGAGCGAACAGTCAAGATTTTATGTGAAGTTGTGGGGTTAATACAGTGGGACCGGGGCTTTGATATGTACTGTCGATTTAACAAGGGGAGATCAACGGATGAAATTTGATCCAATAGGAAATGGTGGGGACGGGGAAAAGGGCTTATCAAGTTTACTTCTGAGCCTTTGGATTTTGAATTGAATAAAGATCTGACGGTTAACATTCAACGCGATGGGAGGATGGGAATGTAACAGATTTATCGCGTTTGTTAACAACCGTTGGATCAAATGTAAGTTGGGGATCGGAAGGTTAGGACTGAGCCCGTTGGGAAAAAAGATTTTAACCAAGGTTATATGTTTGTAGTGAAGGGATATGTATCAGGGAAAAGGTTAAGTTATATTTTTAACCTTGGGTAAAGGGAGTCGGGGAAGGAAAATGGGTTATGAAGTTTAGCTTGAACGAAACTTTGGATTTCCAATATTTTTTGTTTTAAATATATATTAACACATGTTTAAGAGTTTTTTCATATAATTTTATTATATAGTAATTAAATCAAAGTGATTTACTTACCATAGAGGGCAGGATTATACATAAATATATGTTTTATGTAAAGGGGTTGTAATATGGGTGTTTTATTTAAACATGTGGGGATTAAATAACTTTGGCTAAAGTTATAATAAATGGGTTTTTGGGGCTATTATATAAAAGGAGTTATATACAATAGGAAAAGGTTATTTCTATAGGAAGTTAATATATAAGTTAAAGTTAATATGAAAATAGGACAAGGTATACTCAAAATACACAAACATAACAAGAAAAGTGAAGTTTAAAAGACAATTTGCATTAATCTTATCACTTTAACTTACGATATAATGTAATTTTGAGGGTTTAATGTTCTCATGTGATGAAGGAAATTAGTCAAATGGGAATTATAGTGTCTTTAAGTAAAAATGAGGTTTTACTTAGGATTATTCAAGGGGATGAATGCATGAAATGGAATAATGATGTGAGTTTAAGAGATTAATATAGACATTTTACATTTTCAACTAATCAACCATAGAGCCTTGGGTCCGGTCCCAACAAAAGTCAAGGAAATGCCTTGAGCCTTTCTGACTAATAGTTTAAAATGTTTCATGACTATGGAGCGGAGAAGTTAGTTACTTTCAGCCTTGATGAATGATATTTACATTGAGACTTCTCACCTTCTTCTACCTACCCAACTTACCATGCTAACATTTTTTCTTCCTTTTTAGTAAGGTGCATTTGAGCTAGCAATCTTTACAACATTTATTCTTTCTGAAATCAAATAAACTATCTAATTCTACACTTATTTCATCCACGAATCCAGGTTAAACTGTTGGATTCATTTTATTTCTCTACCTAACTATTGAATTGTCATGATTAAACTGTATGACAACTCATTATTCTCTATCTACAATAAGTGAAATTGAAACATGACAAGTCAAGATTAAACTGTTTAACTCATCATGGACTATGGCATTTATTGACACTCTACCATAGTCAAAAGGTAAAAAGTAGTGGCATTTATGCTTGCACACTTTCATTTTTTATTCATTTTTTCTTTTGGGGTCTTTTATTTCTTCTAAGTCCTTTAATTGTATTTTTAAGACTTCTTATCCTCTTTTTGCTTTTTTCTTTTTTTACACAAAATATGGGAATACTACTTGCAGAAGGAAAAGTATGTGCATATTTACAAGACTATCATCAGTTAAGTCAAAATTATGAATCCTATATTTATAGGTTGCTAACATCGGCTTCACTTGGGGATGGAATTCTTGGTGAAATGTCAAGAACTTTGAGATCAGTAGCCTTCATCTATGACCTTTAATGATCTTAGTAAGTGTTTTCTGTCTTCTGCAAACTAAATTCTGATCTGAAACTAAAACAACACACAACAATTTTCAAATCAACTTATAGATCTTAAACATCTTTAGGACCTCATCCTTGGCTTTAAATCTTAATGAAAAATTAGCTGAAAATTAAAAACTAAAAAAAATGCTCAAAATTCTGAGCTTATTGGCACTCATCTACCTACTCTAATCTACTAAAATCTTATTGAATAAGGTAATACAAAAATGCCAATGAAGCCAATCAAGTAGCTGTAAAAATAAATGGATAACTTGATTGCTTGTGATCAAAATTGGAAGTATATTATGATCATGTGCCTTTATAATAAATTATATGATGTGTAAATGCCACTTTTGATGCATTTGATCCTTATAGAGAAAACATGTTTGCAGATTTGGGCTAAAAATATTCTCCGTATAACATATATCTTGATTAGATTGGTGGCATTCTCTTTGAAAGTCATTATTTTTCTCAATGGGAGTGCTATCAAGAAATAGGCCTTTTTGAGAAGGTAGAATAACATGAGCATCAACTTGTTCTTCTGTCTCTTCATGGATAAAAACTTTAATACATTCATCAACATTAGAAGAAGTAGAAACAATTTCTTCATTATGTAAATATTTTGAGGATGGTTGCATGTTTATAAGCAAATTGATTTCTTCTTCGGTGAGGGGGGGTGGCAATCTCTAAATTGTTAGATTTGAATAACAATTTTTTTTTCTCTTATCTAGAAATTTATCATGAGGTTGAATATTTTCTTTAACTCCATTCAAAAACATTAAATGAAACATCATTTATTAATACAGAGGGGCTTTGTGGATCTTGATTCATCTCATGATCTATTTCATCTTTGTTTAACTCCTCTTGATTATTATGACATTTAACTTGAGAATGAAAATTCTGGACTTCTTCTAATAAATCTTCAGGAAACCAATTTCCAAAATCTTCATCAATATTTGTAAGGTAATGGATAAGATCTTCAGCTTGATCACAACAATTTTTAGCTAATGATAAAGATGGAAAATCTTCTTTGTAATGCTCATAAAATACCTTGTGAAAATATTTTAAGGAAAATAAACTAGCAAGTTTGAGAGCTTCATACCATTCCCTTGCTTTTCCTTCTAAGGTTACCATGAATATTTTCATGAGGCAATCCTCATGCCAATCACCCTTCAATCTTGATGAGTATATATGAAATTTAATGAGATGTACTAAAGGATCATCATTGTTCTCATCTTGCAATATGGGTAGATTTGTACTCCAATTTACCTTTGGTAGCTTGTGTGGAAATCTAGGTATGTGATCTCTGCTCATGGGAGCATATCATTGTTTTATTCTTAGATCATGTTAAAAATCAACCATAATGAAAGACCACGGTATCTGTACAACCAAGTTAGATCCTTATATAAAATACAATACATATTGAAAAACCTTCTTAACGAGAAAGAACATAATGTCTTGGATTAAGATCCAAGTTGAAAGCCTTATATTTCCATATTGTTCTTCCAGGTTCATTCCTCCAGTGGAGTCTTGATTGTGAAATTGATGTGGAGTTGCCAGGTGGATGATTTTAGCCTTTGTGTGTCTGATCACTGTCCACCATCATAGATTAGATCTGAACCTGTAAAATATTTCTGAAGAAAAAGGTTAGTTTCCCCAATAGAGTTGTCATTATATTACCCACAACCTTTAAATTTAATCTTAAAGTAGAAAATATATGTTTTAAAAATCTTCCTCTAAGATTAAAATTAAAACTGGAGAGTGGTTAGTTCCCCAGTATGGTCGCCAATATGTTACCACCCTAGTAATTCTCAGGTTGTGGGATGAGGATTTTTGTAGTTAAGAAAACCAGGGGTAACTAAGAACCGCTTTTAGAATTCAGGATCTAGCCTTCCTGAGTTCCAGAGAGGGATCTCTCCTAAAGATTTAACTTTTTTTTATAATTGGTTTTAGGTTAGCTATGAGTGGACAGTGGGACTTGTTTTGAAAGAGTGGTAGGAATAAAAAGTGTTTCAAGGTAAACTAGAGGGATCTACCAGAAAATTGGGCTATGGAGTCAACTTTCTAGGCAAGCAGAGCTGGGAAATAAGACTTTAAAGATGCAAATGTACTAAGGGCAGGGTAGATGACCTTCTAAGGCTTTGAATAGGCTTTGTTGATGGAATGGGTGAAATATGAACAAAAGGGCACTTAAGAATCCTTAAGTTACAGAAAAATAAGAATGAATGAGGGGATCAAACTGGGACCTAAAGCAATTAAGAATTCTATAGTCTGGTTATCAAGCAGAAAACATAATAATGCCAACTAGTTAAAAACAGGGAGTTTTTTTTATCACTAATCCTGTCTTAATTCTCCTAGTTGATCATTAAAGATAGAAACACATTAAAATGAATGTATGGAAATTTTTTAAAGAAAAACAATGAAAACATGAAATAGACTAGACTTATCTGGTCAGCACAAGAATCCTGAGTTATGATGTCTTTAATCTCGATTCGAGTCTGCTGCTTTGCTAATTGACTCACACCAACTTCAATATATCCAGAAAAATGACTATAGTAGTTTTGAGAAATTTTATTCCACAAAAATACTTCCAAGAGTGAAGTATTTATACAAATTCTAAACTAAAATTTCTTGAAAAAATATCAAGATTGGTTCACAAATCTCTCCAACTGTTTTACATAAATAGAACTTAAGTAAAGGACACTCAAAATAATGCATCTATTTGGCACTATTTTTTATGGATAGGTGATGAAAAAGAGGAGAATTCGAATTTGATCCAACTCTTAGTTGATGATGAGGCATCAAAGTCACTAATTGTTTCATTTCTTTGTGCATTCTGCTCCAGCAATTCTGCAAACTTGGGGGTCCAATGATACCTTTGTATTTCTCAATCCGAAATAGATATGTAAAAAGTGAAATAGGTTATTGTGGATGAATATGTTGGTGAGATAAACCTCTTTCATTTTCCTAAAGTTCATCTGCAGCTGTTCACAATAGGCTATGCAAAAAGATGTTTAAACAGAGTTTTATAGAGTCTGAAAAATAGCCTGTAAAGATGTGCATGTATCTATTATTCTGAAATCACTGTGCAAAACGTGAGATAGGTTTTTGTATATGGGTCTCTTAGGAACAAAAACCTCCTTCAGTTTTGTATGATGTATTTCTGATTGGCCACAATCTTCTCTGCAAAATGATGACTTATCAGGAATTTTCTGTAAAAATTTCTCTCCAATATTGTTTAATATTTCCCAATCCATAATGGTTGTTATAAAAGTGAGAGAGGCTTTTGTAGATGGCCCTCTTAAGAACATAAAATTCCTTCAGTTTTGAAAAATTCATCTTGGATTGGTCACAATAGTTTCTGCAAAACAATGACTTAAACATGAAATTTCTCCAAAAATGTTCCTTCTTGCTCTCTTTTTCATATTTTCACCTTTTTGTTCTTTTAACTGTTTTACTTTCACTTTAGATAAAATTCATTGTTGGTGAAGTATTTTAATATCTTTTTACCATTTTACTGCCTCTGTATTTACTTTTATTGTTTACCTTTGATTGCTTCTTGTAACTTTGTTTTAACTTTCACTCTGACTTTTACCTGATACACTTTGACATATGATTTTTACCCTAAGGTAACAGTAGAATATGACCTTGGGATTTTGGTTCCCTCAGACTTAGAAATTACTAGTTTTTTAATAATTTTGGATGAACAAAGCAAGTTTAAATAGTTTGCTAAGTTCTTCTTTAGAAACAAGGGGCAATTGAAGGGTTTCACTGGGAAATTCAGACTCTGAGGATGGTTCTAGATGATAAAAGGGTTTTTAATGCGTAGAAGATGACTTTGATCAAGTTCGGCAGTGAAAATGATCAAGGAGTGACTAAAAACCTGCTAAGATGAGAAATTCAGATTCTGGAGAAAATTTGACAGGGTTTCCCCTGTATTTTTGACGTTTTTAGGTATTCCTCAAAAGGGAAATTTTGGTTTTCTTTTGCTAAATGGTAGTTCAAATATGGTTAATTTCCTTTGAAACTGAAAGATTTTACAAGTCGGAATGGTGAAAAAAATACCTGTAAGAGGTATGATTTGCAGTCGTGAGGAATTGCTGGTCTGTAACAGTCTTCAGTTCTAGTGAATTGGTTGTTAGAGGTCGTGGAATTCTCTAGGAGTGAATTTCAGAGGGAAAGGCTATTTATCTGTCAATTGATTTGAAAAAGGCTTGAAAAGGGTGTCGAGAGGCTTTGCAAAGGGATTACAGTGTTTAATATGGAAACTGGGCGAAATACAAAGGAAAAAATGAAAATCTAAGTCATAAAACCTTAAGTTATATCACTTTTCAATGTCATTTATTGCAGGTTGGGGCGGGAGCGGTTTGTGTGTTTAAAGGAGATACCATAAATGGTTTTCGCATCGCTTTTGAGTGGTAACTGGTTTTTCCCTTTTGGAATGCCATCAAATGAAAGGACACGTAGCATGGGGCGGTTTCACAAAACTACTTTTTTTGCAAAACTTTTCGGAAACTTCATTCGATTACTTTAGAAATGCGAAAATGAATGTGCATCGTCCGAACTGTCGGAGTAGAGCGAACGATCAAGATTTGATATGAAGTTGTGGGGTAAATATAGTGGGACCGAGGCTTTGATCTGTACCGTCGATTTAACAAGGGGAGATCAATGGATGAAATTCGATCCGATAGGAAATGGTGGGGACGGGGAAAAGGGCTTATCGGGTTTACTTCTGAGCCTTTGGATTTTGAATTGAATAAAGATCTGACGGTTAACATTCAATGCAATGGGAGGATGGGAATGTAACAGATTTATTGCGTTTGTTAACGACCGTTGGATCAAATGTAAGTTGGGGATTGGAAGGTTAGGACTGAGCCCGATGGGAAAAAAGATTTTAACCAAGGTTATATGTTTGTAGTGAAGGGATATGTATCAGGGAAAAGGTTAAGTTATATTTTTAACCTTGGGTAAAGGGAGTCGGGGAAGGAAAATGGTTTATGAAGTTTAGCTTGAACGAAACTTCGGATTTCCAATATTTTTTGTTTTAAATATATATTTACACATGTTTTAGAGTTTTTTCATAAAATTTTATTATATAGTAATTAAATCAAAGCGATTTACTTACCATAGGGGGCGAGATTATACATAAATATATGTTTTAGCCAAAGGGGTTGTAATATGGGTGTTTTATTTAAACATGTGGGGATTAAATAACTTTGGCTAAAGTTATAATAAATGGGTTTTTGGGGCTATTATATAAAAGGAGTTATATACAATAGGAAAAGGTTATTTCTATGGGGAGTTAATATATAGGTTAAAGTTAATATGAAAATAGGACAAGGTATACTCAAAATACATAAACATAACAAGTAAAGTGAAGTTTAAAAGACAATTTGCATTAATCTTATCACTTTAACTTAAGATATAATGTAATTTTAAGGGTTTAATGTTCTCATGTGATGAAGGAAATTAGTCAAATGGGAATTATAGTGTCTTTAAGTAAAAATGAGGTTTTACTTAGGATTATTCAAGGGGATGAATGCATGAAATGGAATAATGATGTGAGTTTAAGAGATTAATATAGACATTTTATATTTTCAACTAATCATCCATAGAGCGTTGGGTCCAGTCCCAACAAAAGTTAAGGAAATGCCTTGAGCCTTTCTGACTGATAGTTTATAATGTTTCATGACTATGGAGCAGTGAAGTTAGTTACTTGCAGCCTTGATGAATGATATTTACATTGAGACTTCTCACCTTCTTCTACCTACCCAACTTACCATGCTAACATTTTTTCTTCCTTTTTAGTAAGGTGCATTTGAGCTAGCAACCTTTACAACATTTATTCTTTCTGAAATCAAATAAACTATCTAATTCTAAACTTATTTCATCCAGGAATCCTGATTAAACTGTTGGATTCATTTTATTTCTCTACCTAACTACTGAATTGTCATGATTAAACTGTATGACAACTCATTATTCTCTATCTACAACAAGTGAAATTGAAACATGACAAGTCAAGATTAAACTGTTTAACTCATCATGGACTATGACATTTATTGACACTTTGCCATAGTCAAAAGGTAAAAAGTAGTGGCATTTATGCTTGCACACTTTCATTTTTTCTTTTGGGGTCTTTTATTTTTTCTAAGTCCTTTAATTGTTTTTTAGGACTTCTTACCCTCTTTTTGCTTTTCTATTTTTTTTTAATTTTTTTTATTTTTTACAAAATATGGGAATACAACTTGCAGAAGGCAAAGTACGTGCATATTTATAAGACTATCATCAGTTAATTCAAAATTATGAATCATATATTTATAGGTTGCTAATAGAATGATCACAATATAATCTACTATAGAAGTAGTATTGAGCCGACTTGTGTTTTTCCTTAATAAAATATTATTGAGTAATGAATGGTCACAATTATCCGTCTTCCCAAACAATGTGTTTCTTTGAGCAAGCATGTGCTTTACATTTCTTAAAGCTGAATTTTATTAAATAAAATGTTAGTGAATAATGAATGATCACAATTCAAATGAAAAAAAATGTTGGTATTTATGTTTTAGTGTACTTAATATTAACTAATTCTAGTGTAAAACTTGTTTTTTTTTTCCTTCTTTCCAAATAGTATGTTTCTTTAAGCAAGCATGTGTTTTACATTTCTTACTCTAATTGTGTAAAGTTAATTCTATTGAATAAAATAGTATTGATTAATGAATGGTCACAATTCATTAATTGTAAAACTAGCCTTTTCTCCACCTTTCCAAACAATGTGTTTTACCTTTCTTACTCTAGTTATGTAAGGATTAATTCTATTGAATAAAATATTATCGAGTAATGAATGGTCACAATTCTCCACATTCCCAAACTATGTGTGTATTTGAGCAAGCTTGTGTTTTACATTTCTAATGATTAATTCTATTAAATAAAATATTGAGCAATCATGTATTTTACCTTTCTTACTCTAGTTATGTAAGGATGGATTCTATTAAATAAAATATTATTGAGTAATGATTGGTCACAATTCCCCACCTTTCCAAACAATGTGTATTTTTGAGCAAGTTGTGTTTTACATTTATTTATTTTTCCACAAAAAAAAACCGTAATTTTTATTAATGACATGAAAATCACATTTTATAGACACACATAGTGTGTATGCGTATAGGATCAAAAATTACAAGACAAAGCCATAAGAAACAAAAAGATTAATAGGAGGGTTCTATCAATAACTAAGAACCCCAAAGCATAAGCCAATAAGCAACATAAAAGGAGCAAAGAAAATTAAGGCTGACATCAAGCATTGATATTTTCTTTTTTGTTTTTCCTTTTTTGCATTTTTTGCGAGTTGTCGGGATTTGATTCCACAAGAACCAATGTCAATTCTCGTACCACAAGTGGTACATCTTTGTTCGAGTCTGAGCTCTTAGAGACATGAACTCTTTTTGAACCCCCAATTCCATATGACGTCAATGGGACCTCAAGGTCCAAACCTTTTTGATGCATGGAGTCAACACCTAGTTGAGTCGAAGAAACCACATTCAGTTTTTCTCCCTAAAGAGTTGAATATTTAATTTCTTATTTTTCTAGTTGGATTTCCATGATATCTTCTTCTTCATTCTTAGAAGGATATTTCTCCGTGAAAATCCATCCTTTTGGTTTATTTGATGTCCTCGTCATCTTCTTAGGATTCTTCTTAGCATGTGTACATGTACTTTGTAAGTGTCATGTCTGAAAACATGCATGACATCTAAATGTCATGTTCTCATAACCAAGAACTTGTGACTAGGAACTTTTTTTGTGTTTCAAAATTATACGATCTAGGAGCCCTTTGCTCAAATCAATATCCAAACATGTTTTGGCATATGTGACGATGTCATTATCTATTCTCTCCATAACCATTTTCTTAAATTTCCCCTGAGTATTTCCTATATTCTCAAGGAATTTATAATGCCAAAAAGGAAGTGGAAGGTTAGGAATCCTCACCCAAATCGACATAGAAGAAACCACCATCGAGTTGGGATCAAACTTAGGAAACCATGGTGTGATGAATAGCCCATCTCTATCCCAGAGCCAAGGACCTTCATGAGAGCATATTCCAAATCCTTCTAAGATTCAAACTGAACTATGAAAAAACCTTTTTGAGAAAAGGTATATGTCACAATTTGAAGTCCATGAGGAAAAATCCAACGAATTAAAGCTTCAGGTTTTGGCCATAATCCATTAAATCTAAATATTATTGCTTTAGATTCAAGAACAAAGAAAAGGGAGGAAACCTCGGGGATATCTACCTCCATATATGGAACTTTCCCCTATTTTTCTACAATATAGGGGCCCAGAATATATTGATTTTGATTTTCCGGGGCAGAGGATTTCCCTGCATTGCTTATTTGAAGGAGACAAAGGATCCATTTGTAGGGTTGACGCCATTAGTACCCCCACACAGTCTTAAGTTCAGTATGATGTTTGAATTTCTTAGAATTTTATTATCTTTTAGCAAAAGGGTTCATGTAGAACCTTCCCTTTGAATTGTAGACTCTAGAAGTATATAGGCAAGCCCCATTTTTCATGAACAAGAAATTTCAGAGAAGAAACATTTAGAGAATTTCTAACCCAAAAGGTTGAAGTCTTCCCATAGGTGCTTTTGATAAAAAATTGAAATGAAAGTTTCAAATTGTTCTCTATTTTGGGAGATAAAGTCTCAATTTAGGAAAAATTTGGAGGAACCCCACAACAGGAGACCACCAGAGGGGGTGAAAAAAACATGGCATCCCCCATCTCTATTGTATTCAATACCCTCTCAGTCTGCAGAAATTTAAAAAAATGCCACACGGGGTTTGAAAACTAAGAAAATTCATCTGCAACATGTAGAAATTAATATCTAGATTCTAAATTTACTAAATCAAAAGACTAGAAGCTACTCTACTGATATATGGAAACTAATTCACGATCGAGAACACATAACATTAACATACAAGAAGAAACATCACACATGCATAGAGATTTATCTAGGGGAAATAAACTCCTCAAAACTCCTTATTATTTGTATTGCATTAATCAAAGAATAAAGATGAATACATATGCTTGCTCAAGCCTGAGAACAACTTGCAAGTGTATAGTATATATCTCTGCGTGAATGATTGAAACTGGCCAATACTTAGCCAATTTTTCAAGCCTCCAAGCTCATATTTATTTTCATTGTTGCTTGAGGAATTAACCCTTATATTTTAAGTAAATTCCTCAATTGGATTGCACAATTCCTGTAGTCCCATTCTTTGACTACATGCACCACTTATACACATGGGAATATTCTACAACTGATAGTACACTACCTTGGAATCTCCATCTCAATTGTGTAACTCAAATTCTCTGCATGCAACAGTTATTTTTGGTTGATTGATCAGTTAATTGGATGACCACTGAGTGTGATTGAAGTTACACTACACAACTTGACCTTACACTAGTTTCTTCGATAGTTGGAACTAGTTTAACTGAAAATAACTCAACTTAACTGAAATAGGTTGCTGCAAATTAGTAATCAATCATACTAAATTGAACTCAAGATTCCCAAACTTGAATTTACTAAGTTAACTTAGTGAAAAGTTCCATGTCACCTCAACTAACTACCTCCAAGATTATGTTGATGTGGAAATTTTAATTTTCTCTAGTTTGACCAAGGCAAGGTCAAACAGAGATTTTCTTGCCGCATTTTCAACTCTTCCTCTCAGTAAGAAAGGGATTATCTACCACCCCAATCCTACCCTTATGGAACTTGAATTTACCTCTTGACAAAGTCTTTTGTTAAAATGTCTGCATCATGTTCCTCTATCGGAATGTACTGCAACAACATGATCTTCCTCTGCACACAATCTCATATATGGTGGTACTAGATATGATGCAGGAGCATTAGGTTCCAAAAAGATACTTTGTATTTCCATAGACATAGGGGGTCTTATATTTTACTTGCTCATGTAATTAGTAAATAAATTGAGTGATTTAGTTAAATGTGGAGAAGAATTGTAAGTGTTCTCAAATCATTGGAGAACATGAGAGAGTTAGTTAGCTGGGAATATGAAGAGATAGTCAGTTTCAGCAATTATAGGAATTAGGCTAAATTTAGGACTTTGAGGAATTTAAAAAGTTTAGTTGAACTGTCAAGAAGCTCAATCGATTCATTATCACTTTGTATAAATGTAAACAAAGGCATTAAGCAGAAAAAAACTGGAGAGTGTTGTTGAAAAAGCCTCGGGTGAAATGTTAGAAAGGCCATCTATTGAAGACCAAGCCAGATATGAATGTAAGTAGTTCTGTTTATGTATATATAAGAGTTTATTCCTGAATCTGATGTATATCGTTGGAACTTAATCCTGCGTGAATAGGCCTTGAGGCTCAATAAGAAATTGTGAAATCAATGTGTGATAAAACCCTGTGTTAAGAACTTAATATATGAATTGTATGCTTGAGGAATGTTTAAGTTTCTGAGAGAGTGCGTGTGGGGAATGTGTGACCAAACCCTGTCTTAAGAGTTAATCTGAATATGTTGATTCATCACGAGAAGCAATAGAAAGGGTACCCATATAATATTGTGGGAATTCTATTTGAAAACACGAAATGGAATTGTGAACTCAATGTTGTTATAACCCCTGATGAAGAGCACAAATGAGTTAACCCCTGGTTATTAATCGTATGTTGAAACCCTGTTTTGATGAAGTCCGATTTCAATAAGGTCGGAGCCTAATTTATAACTGAGCGTGTTGATTCTATATCGTATGGACCAATTCGAGGGAGGAATTACACATGAATTGGTGTATATGCAAGAAACCTGGAACGAATCTCTTGAAGAAGTAAATAACCGACAGAGTTAGACAACATTTGAATTGCGTTGGAGAACGGAACCTTGAGCAAGATTTATTCGGAACCATGAACAGTAAGAGAAGTTTTGAGACCAAAAACTAGTAGTTTCATGTAATTTTAAAGTGGTAAGTTGGATTGTCAAAAAAAAACCCGATATGTGTCTTCTGTTGACGCATGGCCATAAGCGGGTTGGGAAAACCATTCATGTCGCGTGATTTTGGAAGATTAAGCCGCGTGCAATTTCGTAGCGCGATTATCATCGGATGTATATTAAATTTGGTTATGGAAAGCGAAGAATGATCCACTGTTGGATCACAAACGAAATTGCAAGGCAATAATCGGGAAAGGTATGAGCTGTGGGCACCAGACAGACCCAACGTTTGTCGGGTTTTGTGTTAACCAAATTCAAGGTTTAATAAGGTTTGGAATCCATAATGTTGATTGATTATACAAATGTTGTGGGCCATATATGAACCCTTGTACAAATGGAGTGTCGAGATGCACGTATCCGCGAAGAGGTAAGTTGTTAAACTGTGGACGTGGTATTTATTGATTTAATTATAAAGGAAGGGGTTAAGTATTGATTTATACGAAGTGTAATCTAAAGTCAAAACCCACATGGTAAATGAGGGCCTTAATGCATATATTTATATATGTATTGGGCGGAAGTTTTATTCGGATTTAACACTAAATTGAATTATTGATGTCAATGACATAAGAGGGGTTCGGACCATAGAGTATATGGTAGGAAAACAACTTTTAACATAAAGGTTGTTGGTCAAAATTTGTGTTGGTCCTTAAACAAAGTCTACATATTGATTCCCCTTTGTGAAGCATGGTTTAGAGAATTCCACATACGAAGATTTAACGGGTTTATTTATACGAGCTTATAGCCAAGGGTTGGAACTTTGCTTATGTAGCTTGTACATTTGAGGTTGATAAAAGGACATATTTATGCGTGAGAGTTTTATATTGGTCAAACCATAGGTTTTGGAGAGTTCCACAATTTAAATAAATTGCCTTGACTTGAAGTTAGAACTGGGTGTGTGCCTTTTATAGATATAAGAAGGTGAATGTGGTTTTTATAACCAGGAGATGAAATAAGCTTCCGCAGAGTTTGAGGTTTCCAATTTGGGCATTTGCAATTAAATGAAAATGAAGGACCCATTATATATGAAAAGGTAAAGCTCCAGAAATCTGGTTGTAAAGTGAGGGGGCTTAAAATCATAAGAGTGTTAATTTAATATCTCAAATCTCAGATTTGAGATGTTAAAGATTCCAAATTTAAATTTGAATTGGCCAGGTTGATAATATAGTAAGGTTTCTAGATTGTGAGTTATTTGGGACATGAAAAAAATTGGGATGCATTTTCATATGCACAGGAGAGTGGAAAGTGTGAGTTAGGAGGGGTACCGCGGCATCAAGATATCTATGTGCTAGGATTGATCATGAAAAACGTGATTTTCAGAGAGCTTGATTCAACTTTGATTATCATAGTAGGATCCATCATCTGACCAAATAATAAAATAAGAATCGTTCTCATCCAGATTGCCTCACATTTTGCTTGACTGATGAGCATGTACTCTGCTTCTACTGAGCTAAGTGCCACAGATCTCTGCTTCTTGTTGTACCAATAAATAGTTGCGGACCCAACACTGAAAATTCCTCATGATGTGCTCTTCTAGCCTGATGGAATCTCCTCCTAATCTGCATCTGTGATGCCACATAGCTTCACTCCCTCTGTCCATTTGTACCATAGTCCAAACATAGCAGTGCCTCTGAGGTACTGTAGAACATGCTTAGAAACCCTACAAAATAATTTGTTCTATCGAACCATGGCTTGGCTTAACTGGTTGCCTAGATAGCACATGTATGACCGTGTGTTCACAAGACAGATGAGTGAACCTGCCAGCTTCTTGTAAATAGTAGCATCCACTTCCTCACCTGAGTGGCATCCTACTTCCTGTTAGGATATTCCGACACATAAGAAATAGTTAAGAATAACTTAGTCTAGTGTAGAGTTACGTAAAGTGTGTTTATTTACTATGTACATTTGTAACTTATAATCTGACGGTCACGATTTGTAGTGATTCAACAGTTCACTCTCTCCCGGTATTAAAGACACTTGATCTGTGGCTTAACACCCGATTGGTCCATGATATCTATTTAAAGAGAATGGAGGGTCATTTTTCTGGTAACTTTTTATGAGAGAAACAAATGTAATCTTTCTTTTATATTAATAAATTTCCTGAAGTGGCTGAGTTGGCTCGGGCCGTGGACTGTTTCCCTCTTCGAGGGTTTTAACCACGTGATAATACTGGTGTATTGATTTGTGATATGTTTGTGAGTGGTGACCTTTGGTTTTTTATCTAAGGAACTTTCACTGTAAATTCCTACATGGTATCAGAGCTATTTTGAGGGCCGCATATGTTGTTGATCCAAAACCAAAGTCGGTTTGACTCCATGTGACTATCATTTTCTAGATCTACTATTTCTGAACATTTTCGAGCCTGGAGAACTGCTCTGTTGTGCCCGGGGCATCTGTTAAAGTGAGGAACCCTTTTCATTTCTTGCGAAAAGGTTTATGGTTGCCCAAGTTATGTCAGTTTAGATCTGGAGGTGTAAAGTATATGTTTTGCAGTTATATTTGTTAATAGTTATGGTTATTTCAGTTCCCTCTGTTTATTTCGGTTTTTAGGTTTTATTTATTTGCTGGATCTATACCCTCTTCTTTATGTATGTTCTTTTCTCTGCACTGTGTGCGAACTCGACCAATCAGAAACTAGAAGAAGGGAATTTTTTTTGCTACATATACTCTTTCCCCGTGTCTTTATGCGATCTCGGGAAATCAGAAATAGTGAAAATTTTGATAGTTGCCAGTAAGGCTAACTGGAAATGTAACGTTCTTCCGTAAGGCTTGCATTTCATTTTTTTTTTTTGGCTTAGATTTTGTGTTTTTTGTGCAGGATAAAGGCAAGCACACCGAAGACTTTAAAAAAACAAGAAAAACCCCTTCCTCCTTTCAAACAATTACAAAATCTTTTTACTATCTCACTTGGTGAGAAGTTAGATTATGAGAATAAAGATCTTGGGTTCAAGTCTCTTTCTCAAGCCCTTTTTGTTAAAGGGGCAGGATTTTTTTTTTTTTAATTTGAACTTCATCATCAAATTTCAAACCATTCCCGTAACTATTCGACATCTACAACTCGTCTTTTCAAAATGGCATAACTTTTTCATCGGAAGCCATTTTTCAAGCCGTTTTTTATTAATCGACCTAATTTTTCGAGATCTTTCCATTGGAGCAGTTAGTTTCGGGTCTTTTCCGCTTAATTTTTTTAAAAAATGGAAAGTGCATGCCCAGTTATTCTTAACAACACCAATTATTTCCAATGGCTACCTCATATGGTAGATTTACTTAAAAGTAAAGGGCTTTATAGAATAGCCACAGGACAAGAAACTAAACCTTTCGATGATGATAAAGTCGCTAAATGGGAAAATAAATAAGATCAAGCACGAGGGTTGATAGGAATGTCCATTGCTCAAGATCTTCGATTTCATATCCTTGAAATTGACACCCCTGATGAAGCCCTGAAAAAGATAAATACTGTTTTTTGCATTCAAAATCAAATCAGGGCCTACCAGTTTGAAAATGAGTTGCTTACTTTGAACCCCAATAATTTCTCCTCTATTGAAGATTTTTTTTCCAAATTCAAAACCCTTAGAATTATTTTAGAAGGTTGTAAGGTAAAAAAGGATGATGGTAGTCTCATCTATTCCATTCTTGCTAAGCTTGGCCCTGCTTACTCTGTATTTATTTCCATCTTCCATTCCACTAGAGAAGCCATAATTTCTTCAAGAACTACCTACAAGAACCCCTCTTTTGATGCCTTTTGCGATTATTTGATAAGAGAAAAAGAAAAAATCTTACACCTTGATCTTATCACTTATGGAAATGCTTCTAAGAAAGCCTTAGCAGCCCAAAAACAACCATATCAAAAGAACCCAAGAAGCGGTATCCTAAAAAGTATGGTCCTAAATCAAATAAGGGTCCTAAGCAATTTCAGCCGCAAACTGAAAAATCAACTCACCAAAATGATAAGGAAAATAAAAACAAAGGGAAGAAGATAGATAGACATTGCAACTTTTGTAATCATGATGGCCATATAGAGTCCAATTTTTTTAAGAAGATGGAAGCCTTAGAAGCAGCAATGAAGAAGCACAACATCAAGTTGGAGCACTCTTCACCTTCATCTTCAGGAATGGCACTTCCCGCTTGTGGTTGTTAAGCATCAAGATCTCATTATGCATTAAATGTATCTCCTTCTTCTCATTCTCATGAGTGGCTCATTGATTCTGGACCTTCTTACCACATGGCCAAAAATAAAGCCATGTTTTATTCTTTAAATGATTGTAACACCAAACATATTTATGTTGGTGATGATAGATTTCTTAGTGTTGTAGGATTTGGAACCATTCATCTAGGTAATGGTCAGTTTAATGATGTACTATGTGTTCCTACCTTATCATGCAGCCTTCTATCCGTTTATCAAATAACTCATTCAAGTGAAGGGAAAATAGTAGAATTTTCACCTCATGATGTTGTAATCAAGGACCTAAAATATCCTAGACATATTTTAGCTACTGGCATTGCTGATGATTCCACAAGGTTGTATAAGTTTGACAACTTTGGGTAATCATGTCTTCCCTCCATTTTTTTGCTCATAATGATGAAGTGAGCAAACTTTGGCATGAGCGATTTGGTCACTTAAACTATCGCTCTCTTTAAACTCTATGTAAAGAAAAAATGGTGACAGGTATTCCTATGGTATCTTATCGAGATGGTGTTTGATCCGGGTGTGTACTCGGAAAAAATCATCAGGATAGTTTTGACAAACGTGCCTCTTGGCACGCTTCATCCCCTTTGTAGCTTGTGCACAGTGATTTATGTGGTCCACTTCCTGTTGTTTCTTTCTCTGGTTGCAATTGCTTCTTAAATTTCATTGATTATTTTTCTAGACGCACGTGGGTATACTTCTTAAAACTCAAGAGTGAATATTTTAACATGTTCTTGGCCTTTAAGGCCTTTGTTGAGAAACAATTTGGACATCAAATTATTAAGTTAAGATCAGAAAATAGAGGAGAATATGTTAACAACAAATTTATCAACTTTTGCACTAAGCATGGAATTCAATTGCAACATAATGTTCCATATACTCCACAAAACATGACGTAGCTGAACGGAAGAATCACACCTTAAAATAAATGGCTAATTGTATGCTTCAATCTAAAGGAGTTGGTCTCAATTTTTGGGCAAAAGAAATTAACTATGCAAACTACAGTAAATCACACTCCTACTAAGGTTTTAAAGAATATAACTCCAGAAGAAGCTTGGAGCTCAATCAAACCAGATGTAAGTCACTTTCGTGTTTTTCGAAGTGATGCTTGGGCCCATATTACAGATGCGAAACATAAGTCCTTAAAACCTAAGAGTGAAAAGTGCATTTTTGTTGGATATTCTGAACTGATGTCAAAGGATATAGACTTATTCAACCAAAATCCAAAACTATAATCATTAGAAGAGATGTAAAATTTGATGAAAATATCTCGGCCTACGAGCCTAGTTCGGCGGGTGTGCCACCTTTGGCTTGTGAGCCTGATTCGGCATATGTGCCACCTCTCTCTATCTCTTCTATTTTTTTACAGCATTTCTTCTAGTTTAGATGATGACAGTGAGGATGAAAATCCTCCCCCACCTCTTGAAGATATTCCTTCTGCTCCACATCTTCCAAGGTGGGTCCCCTCTACTCGAGATGCAGTAGGTTCTCTTGCAGGTGACCCTGCAGATTGATGACGTACATGTTCTCAGTTCGAAAGAGCCTCTTCCTTATTGGCTTGAGTTCCCGAAAATCCTGATCAAAACACCTTTGAAGAAGCTTCCAGTCATCTAGATTGGGATGAAGCTATGAATGAAGAATATCGTTCCTTATTGGGAACGATACTTGGGATCTTGTTCCTCTTCCAAAAGGAAGAAAACTTGTTAGATGCAGATGGGTTCACAAAACAAAGTTTGGACCAAATGGAAGAGTGGATAGACATAAAGCTCGTCTTTTTGCTAAAGGATTTTCACAAGTTGAAGGCATTGAATATACTGAAACCTTCTCCCCTGTTGCCAAAATGAATTCTATCCACCTTGTTTTTTCCCTTGTTGCCTCCTTTAAATGGGAAGTCCATCAAATGGATGTTAAATCTGCCTTCTTACCTGGAGATTTGCATGAATAAATCTACATGGAACAACCCCCTGGCTTTATCCAAAATGACTCTAGCCTTGTTTGTCGCCTTAAGAAGTCTCTTTATGGTCTCAAACAAGCTCCTCAGACTTGGTATGCCAAAATGAATAGATTTCTATTAGATAATGGCTTTTCTAGGTGTCATTCTGACAACACTATCTACACCAAGAAAGTGGTTAAGTCCTTCACCATCCGTGTTCTTTATGTTGATGATCTTATCCTTACTGGTAGTGATCCCAACCATATAAACCATTTGAATTCTAGCCTCAAAAAGAAGTTTGAAATGATAAACCTAGGACACTTGCAGTATTTCCTTAGTCTTCAAGCCTTGCAATCCAAAGAAGGTATTACCCTCTCTCAGTCCAAGTATGTCTGTGATCTTCTACACCACTTTCACATGGAAGACTATAAGCCAACCCCTTCTCCCTTTCAGTCTAGAGTCAAGCTTTCAGTCACTTTTACTACCCCTGAAGTTGATGCTACCTTATATTGTCAACTTGTTGGTAAACTTATGTATCTAACCCATACCCATCCTGACCTCTCTTTTGTCGTTGGTCTTGTTGCTCGGTTTATGCACCAACCTCATGAAAGTCATTGGAAAGCATCTAAAAGAATACTTCGATATATTCGAGGTACAGTTTAGTTAGGGATTCATTACAGTGCAGGAGCATCTCCATTTTTGATTGGTTTCACTGATTCTGATTGGGCTGGTGACCCTGATGATCGAAATTCTACTGCAGGATATGTATTCACTCTTGGTTCAAGACCTATTACATGGTCTTGTAAGAAACAAAGTGCCATCTCTCTTTCTTCAGCAGAAGCAGAGTATCGTGGTGCAGTTGAAGCCAACAAGGAAGCCATGTGGCTTCGTCAAATCTTGTCTGAATTTGGTCTTCATCAGCAACATCCAACAACACTTTGGTGTGATAATCAGAGTGCCATTCATCTATGTAAAGATCCAGTTTAGCATCAGTATATGAAACACATTGATCTCCACATACACTTCATCAGAAAGCTTATTTGTGATCGTGTTCTTGAACTGTAGTATTGTCCAACCAATGATCAAGTAGCCAATATCTTTACAAAGGCTCTCACAGAAGCGAATTTTACCAAAATTCGATCCATGCTTGGATTTCAGGAAAGTTATCATTAAGGGGGGATATGCTCTAATGCCTCCTTCCTTCTCCTATTGTGTCACCTTTGTAAATCCTTCAATCCTATCCCAATTTTTTCTTAAGGGGGATGTTAGGATATTTCGACACATAGGAAATAGGCTCCTTTTGTGTCACCTTTGTAAATCCTTCAATCCTATCCCAAGTTGTTCTCAAGGGGGGATGTTAGGATATTCTGACACATAGGAAATAGTTACGAATAACTTAGTCTAGTGTAGAGTTAGGTAAGTGTGTTTATTTACTATGTACATTTGTAATTTATAATCTGACGGTCACGATTTGTAGTGATTCAACGGTTCACTCTCTCCTCAGTATTAACGACACTTGATCCGTGGCTTAGCACCCGATTGGTCCATGATCTATATTTAAAGAGCATAGAGGGTCATTTGTCTAGTAACCATTTATGAGAGAAACATATGTAACATTTATTTTATATTAAAAAATTGGCTGAAGTGGCCGCGTTGGCTCAGGCCGTGGACTATTTCCCTCTTCGAGGGTTTTAACCATGTGATAATACTAGTGTGCTGATTTTTTATCTGTTTGTGAGCAGTGACCTTTGGTTTTTGATCTAAGGAATTTGCCCTGTAAATTCCTACACTTCCTCTAGTCAGTCGCTATTGGAGTCTCCACGGGTTTGGATTTGTCCATGAAAAAATTCTTGTTGAGATTCAACAAGATGATGAGCTTAGTGAAAATCAGTCACCTTTTTAGACATGGTGATCATATTTCAGAAGTTGCAGGATGCTATTTGTGGATGGTTGGTCAAGTTGGAAAAATAGATGAAATTTTGTTTTTAGAATGTTGGGCGAAGTCTATTTATAGATTGTTGATCTAAAAATAGAAGTGTCGATTATTATTAGCTCTTAATAATAATCCGACAATAAACATCAACTTATTCTCTTGGAGCACTTAATTTCAGTGTACATATTTGTCAAATCAGTTGGCTGAAGGAATTATGCAATTCCTAGGGTTTACTGGTGGTTCATGCATGGAGGACTCAGTTAGAACTGAAGTGGAAAAGCTATGATAGAGTTGGAAGAGTAGTTCATGGAGTTTTTATTTAGTTTAACTCAGTTAATGGAGTTAAACTCAGTTGAGCTAGTTGTATCTAGTCTAACTGAATGATACACTAGTGAGAGTGGAGTGAATTAATTAGTTAATTAATTCACAAATAATAACTCATTAATCAAATGAACAATACAACAGTTAACTACAGTGCATGTCAGTTCCAGTGGAGACCCAGTGGAGAGATAGGTGAAAAGGCAAGATGGACTGTCTGTTGTGACTATAGTGATGCATTGATTGCACCACACACACATTGGAGTTGCCAATGAGGATTGCGCAGTCAAGGAAAAGGTAATTCAAATTCATTCAGAGCTATTCTTCATTAGGGATTGCACAGTGGAGGCAGGCTATCAAGTGGCAAGAAATCAGTGCATGGATTTGCATATTTCTTTTTATTAGTGTGTGACGATTGATTGTACTGAGAGCTTGATGTACTAAGATTTGTATGAGATTGTTACATGATCTCCATGATACAATATATATGATAGTTGGGGTTTTCAGCTTCAGGATTTCCCGTTAAAACAACTATGTTATGTGCGATTGTTTTTATTGCTTCATGTGTTTGCAATTGATTTTAATTTCCACAAAAGATTAACAGTGGAAGGATTCTGTATTTAGAAATAAGATAAATATTGTTAGATTAGGAGAATATGGATATATACATGAATTATGTTATATAATTTCTACATGGTATCGGAGTAGTGTTAATTCTTGAAGATTGCAATTGTGAAGAATTTTTGAGTTTGTGCTGGTGGACAATTTGAATTTTCTTCATAAAATTCTTGGTGCGACAGTTGAGTATACATTGAAATGTCTTTCAATGGGTTACAATTGGAGTATGCCCTTGATGGAAGCTCGAATTACATAGTCTGGAAGGATAGGATGGAGGTGGTGTTGGAGGATAATGGACTGAAGGAGTTCATCGATAGCAATGTTCCTAAGCCGGGATCTAGCGATGTTGCATTACTTGACACATGGAAAAAGAATATAGCAAAGACAAGAAGAATTCTGTTGGAAGGTGTGAAGGACCATATTTTTTCCAACCTTCATGGGAAAGCCACTTCATTTTCGATGTGGAAGGCTTTGACAGATTTGTTCCAAAGCAGCAGCAACCAGAGGAAGTTGACGTTGAAAGATAAGCTCAAAAAAATAAAAATGGAGAAGGGCGACAATATTCCAAAATATCTCACGAAATTTGTCCACTGTAGGGATGAACTGGGAAGTGTGGGGATTACTGTTGATGATGAAGACTTGGTGAGCTTGGCTCTCCTTGGGCTTTCGAAGAGTTTACATAGCTACGAAGACTCTGTCAATGGACGGGAGAAACTGCCGGGATGGGAGCGACTTTGGTCGGATCTTGTGCAGGAGGAGATAAGGCGAAGTACCAGGGATGACTCTTCATCGAAGAATTAAGATGAAGAGAATTTCACTTTGGCTGCCGAAGAAAGGAAAAGGAAGGGGCAGAAATTTCCTTCAAAATCCGAAGCTAAAGGAAAGAAGCAAGATTTGTCCAAGGTGAAGTGTTTTCACTATCACGAACATGGGTATTTGGCCACTAACTACCCACATAAGAAGAAGAACAAGAAGGCTGTTGGAGCTGCAGCTGGAGAGGCCTTAGCCTTGCAATTTGAACTTGATTTCTCTTTGATCGCATGCTTGGTTTCAATATCAATGGGGTCAATGTGGTATCTTGATAGTGGTGAGTCTCTCCATATGACAGGAGACAAGGAGTTGTTTAATGACTTGGAGGAGAAGGACCTTCAAATGCATATATAGATGGGCGACAATGGTCGATACAGTGCGACTGGAATTGGGACCATTACCTTTGAGAGGGAGTCAGGTAATCCATTTATGTTGAAAGATATTATGCATGTTCCAGGTCTGAAGAAGAACTTGGTCTCGGTCGCAATGTTGGAAGACAAAGGTTATGACATTTTTTTTAGCGATGAAAAAGATTTCCTGCGACATAAAACAACGGGTCAAACCAAGAGGATAGGGATTCAAGTTAATAATATCTACAAGCTGGAGGTATATGGCTACGCTACAATGATGGGCAAAGCAGAATAAGTGGTGAGCCGGGATGAGGGCGAATTATGGCATAAGAGATTGGGCCATCTTCACCATGGCACTTTGAAGATTTTGCAACAGATTTCTACTGGACTTCCCAAGGGTACTCTTGCGCAGTCAAATCAGTGCAAGGGATTTACTATAGGTAAGTTTGTGAAGACCACCTTTCATGAGAAGGATAACCATGCTTCGGTGATCCTAGAGAGAATTCATACAAACATGTGTGGACCTTTCTCGGTTGCTTCAACAGAAAAACACAGGTATTATGTTATATTTGTTGATGACTATTCTCATAGATGCTGGATCTTCTTCATGTAGAAGAAGAGAGAAACATTCTCAAAGTTCTGTGAGTTTAAAGCATTGGTGGAGAAGGAGTCGGGGAAGTAAGTGAAGACTCTAAGGAGCGATAATGGTGGTGAATACATCTCGGGCGAATTCAAAGACTTCTGTAGAAAAGAAGGAATTCGAAGAGAACTCATAGCACCTCATAACCCATAGCATAATGGGGTCACGGAGAGGAAGAATAGAACGATCATGGGTGTTGCACGAGCTATGCTTGAGAGGGAGCTAGACTTGCATGCAGAGGAGGAACTACCTGTTTCGAAAGATGAGCCTCCAGATGTGGATAAGCCACAAGAGGAAGTTCATGGAGTGGAGGAGTCCATTCATGCAAAGCCAAACATCAGAACTAGTAGAAAGCATACCACAGAACTTGAGAGACTAAAGCTTGATGCAACACAGAATGTAGGAGTCCCTACATCGAAACGCAGACAGAGACAGTCACCTGACCGTTTACTGGGTACATGTCTCTTATGAGCAAGTGTATCGTGACAGAGCCATATTATTTTGAAGAATTAGTGCAGGAGCCCACATGGGTAGATGCCATTGTGGAGGAGTATGACTCCATTGTCAGAAAGAATGCTTGGGAGATTGTTCCAAGGCCAGTTTGTAAATCAGTTGTAGGATAAATATGGATCTACAAGGTAAATCAAGCTGATGATGGGAGCGTCGAGAAGTATAAGGCAAGATTTGTTGCCCGGGGGTTCTCACAAATCGAGGGGATTGATTATGAAGAAACCTTTGCACCTGTCGCACAGTATTATTCCATAAGGACCATCCTTGCTCTCTCAGCGCAGATGGGTTGGCACATTCATCAGATGGATGTGAAGATTGCGTTCCTTAATGGGATCATTGAGGAAGAGGTGTACACTGAGAAGCTTGAAGGATTTGAGATCTTTAGCAGCAAGTCACATGTGTGCAGGCTCAAAATATTGTTGTATGGGCTGAAGCAAGCACCTCGTGCTTGGTACACACGGATTAACAACTATTTCACTGGACTTGGCTTCACCAAGAGTGAGGCGGATGCAAACCTGTACCAAATTGTGGTGGAGGGTAAGCTTGTAATCGTTGTTCTTTATGTTGATGATTTAATACTAACGGGTGATGAGCATTTGATATACTCATGCAAGGCAGATCTTGCAAAGGAGTTTGAGATGAAGGATTTGGGCCTCCTTCATTATTTCCTTGGATTGGAAATATGGCAGCAGGAAAGTGAACTGTTTATGTCTTAAGGCAAGTATGCCTGGGAGATACTAGAGAAGTTTCACATGCAAGGCTGCAAGCCTATTGACACTCCTCTTCCAGGAAATTGGAGGAAAGAGGATGCTACATTAGCAGAGGTAGTGATGCCACTGTTTATCGACAGTTGGTGGGTTCGCTCATGTATTTAGTTAATACAAGACCGGACATATGATATGCAGTGAAACAACTTTCACAAGCGATGGTTAAGTCTACCAAGCTCTTTTGGAAGGAAGGCAAGCATGTCCTGAGGTATCTCAGGGGCACATCTGAGTATGGCTTATGGTACAGACAAACGGATGAGGTGAAGTTGCATGGCTTCACGGATGCAGATTGGGCAGGCAGCCCAACACACAGAAAGAGCACATTAGGAGGGGTTTTTAGTATCAGATCTACAACAGTTTCTTGGTACAGCAGGAAATAAAGATCTGTGGCACTCAGTTCAGTGGAAGAAAAATACATGGCAGTAAGTCAAGCTGCATGTGAGGCTATCTGGATGAGGAAGATCCTAGTTGGTTTGTCCGGTTCACATTTAGATCCTACAGTGATACATTGTGATAATCAGAGTTGCATTAAACTCTCGATTAATCCCGTGTTTCATGATATATATAAACATATTGATATCTGGTATCATCATATCAGAGATTGTGTGCAGCAGAAGATCATGTTGCGTCAGTACATTCCTACATAAGATCGGGATGCAGACATTCTGACGAAGGCGCTCACCAGGAGAAAATTCAAATACCATAGAGGCAAGATCGGGGTGAAGGATAATCCCTATCTTGTTGAGAGGGAGTGTTGAGATTCAACAAGATGACGAGCTTAGAGAAAATCAGTCACCTTCACTAAGTGGGCCCATAGGCTATTTTTAGGTGTAAGTCTATTTTTAGACTGTCTATTTTTAGACATGGTGATCATATTTCAGAAGTTGCAGGATGCTATTTGTGGATGGTTGGTCAAGTTGGAAAAATAGATGAAATTCTATTTTTGTAATATTGGGCGACGTCTATTTATAGATCATCGATCTAGAAATAGAAGTGTCGATTATTATTAGCTCTTAATAATAATCCAACAATAAAAATCAACTTATTCTCTTGGAGCACTTAATTTTAGTGTACAGATTTGTTAAATTAGTGGGCTGAATGAATTACGCAATTCCTAGGGTTTACTGGTGGTTCATGCATGGAGGACTCAGTTAGAATTTAAGTGGAAAAGTTATGACGGAGTTGGAAGAGTAGTTCATGGAGTTGTTATTCAGTTTAACATAGTTAATGGAGTTAAACTCAGTTGAGCTAGTTGTATCTAGTTTAACTGAATGATACACTAGTGAGAGTGGAGTGAATTAATTAGTTAATTAATTCACAAATAGTAACTCATTAATCAACTGAACAATACAACAGTTAACTACAATGCATGTCAATTCCAGTGGAGACCCAGTGGAGAGATAGGTGAAAAGGCAAGATGGACTATCTGTTGTGACTATAATGATGCATTGATTGCACCACACACACATTGGAGTTGCCAATGAGGATTGTGAAGTCAAGGCAAGGGTAATTCAAATTCATTCAGAGCTATTCTTCATCAGGGATTGCGCAGTGGAGGCAGGCTATCAGGTGGCAAGAAATCAGTGCATGGATTTGCAGATTTCTTCTGATTAGTGTGTGACGATTGATTGTACTGAGAGCTTGATGTACCAATATTTGTATGAGATTGTTACATGATCTCCATGATACATAATATATGATAGTTTGGGTTTTCAGCTTCAGGCTTTCCCGTTAAAACAACTGTGTTATGTGTGATTGTTTTTATTGCTTCATGTGTTTGTAATTGATTTTAATTTCCGTAAAAGATTAACAATGGAAGGATTATATATTTAGCAAAAAGATAAATATTGTTAGATCAGGAGAATCTGGATATATACATGCATTATGTTATATAATTTCTACACTTCTGAAGTATCTCATTGGCATACTTTCCCTGAGAGACAAACAATTCCCATTCTCCTTGTCATACTTCCAAACTGAGGAAATAGTGCATGAGACATAGATATATATCTGAATCCTAGTGTACCAAGCATGGGGTGTTTGATTCAATCCATATAACACTCACTTGATTCCACACGCATGTGACTCCCTATTAAAGGTCTCAAAACCTTATGGTTGTTTGTTGTGCACCTCTTTCTCAATAACTCCATTTAGGAATGTTGTCTTCACATACATCTGGTGGATCTTCCACCCCATCTGTGTATCTAGGGAAAGAATTGATCTAATGGAATAGTACCAACAATTCCATTAGACAAACAATTTCCATTCTCCTTGCCATACTTCCAAACCAAGGAAATAGTGCATGAGACATAGATATATATCTGAATCCTGGTGTACCAAGCATGGGGTGTTTGCTTCAATCCATATAACGCTCGCTTGAGTCCGCACACATGTGACTCCCTATTAAAGGTCTCAAAACCTTATGGTTGTTTTTTGTGCACCTCTTGCTTAATAACTCCATTTAGGAATGTTGTCTTCACATCCATCTGGTGGATCTTCCACCCCATCTGTGTATCCAGGGCAAGAATTGATCTAATGGAATAGTACCTTGCTATAGGAGAAAAGGTTTCCTCATAATCAATCCCTTATACCTAAGAGTAACTGTTTTTTACAAAGTGATTTGACACCATGTTCATTTTCCCATCCCTGATCTTGAAATTCCACTTGACAGATCCTGTGCAATGTTTCCACCATGAATAAATATGTTAAGACGCCTCTTGAAGATTCAAAGAAAACTACCTTGGAATATTACTAAAGAAACTTGGTCAAACTCCTAGTTTTCTAGGTCAGCGCATTTCCTAGTGTCATGCTCGTGCTGATGTCATATTCACAGTTCTGGCATAACGTTGCCAACACCCTTATTTCTTGGGAAACTATGTTTATCACTTTCTGGCAGTTTTTCCTCAAAAGGAGGAGAATCTTCGACCTCTAGAAGTTCCAGCGCAACAATTTGGTTGTTAAATGGTGATGATAAAGTCAAGCTCTCTGATTTTAGAGCTTTGATATCATCCATGGGGGGTTTAACAAAGTGGGCCCTCCTCCTTTTATGGGCTCCCAACCTCTTCTCTCTTCCTATAAATTCATGCCCCTCCTTCCAATAATGTTAGTTTGGTTGGTCATTGTCGGGCTAGACTGAACTCTCGTTCCCTTTGCATCCTCGCATTGTGATAACACCTAAGTTTTCGGGAGAAGGAATGATTTAGAGCTTCGGTGAAGGACGAATATTTTCACCAAAGGAGGCCTCCAACATCTGATGTTTGCTTTCTATATTTTTCTAATTGTTTATGAAGGAAGACAAATATAGAAAGACAAATGGACAAATATTTTTCTAATTGTTTGCTTTCTATATTTGTCTAATTGTTTATGAGATTTATGTCTTCGTGCAGCGGGCTTGAAGCTTCTGACTTCGAGCACCTTGTTCCTGTACCGAAATAGACATGTAATATTCCCAAATTTCCACATCATATTTGGAATATTAGAGTCCTTGATTTTCTTAATAGATTAAGTAAATAAAAGGGTGGAGGGACCCACAAACCTTAAAGATGAATAAAATCCACTTTTTATGTGTGAATGTGGATATTCTAGATCTAGATCTAAAACATGGAGTAGTAGAGAAGCTTTATTAATGGAGATCATGTCTCATTTATGAGATAGATTATGGAGGATGAAACAGTCAAATAGATCATGGATATTAAATAGAAAATCCTAAGGATCTTTGATATGGTTAACTGAGATCATAATGCATTCAAAGAAGATCATTAAACACTTATGATAAGATATTGGAAGAAGTGATGCATTTAATGCATGCATGATGGAGAGGGTGATAACCCCATATGAACATGATGGAGGACATGGATCATGTTGATTCAGTCAACATTGACCAAATCAATAGCGCAGTCAAACATGGAGACTTTGTCCACATGTATAACGCAAATTTGGAGTGGGCCCAGGCTATGGAAGGCTCATGCATATAATGAAGGTGAATGCACAATGGAAGGCATGATTTGGATTGTTCATCTCTTGATCTTTATAGATCTAGATTTGTCTAAGGACATTTCTATGTAAACTTGAGCTGTTTAGAAGAGTTTGAAGGGTGTTCCCGAGTGGGAATCCCACTTCTTTATTTGAGTAGCTCTAGAAAGAGGATTTCTCTTCATTCCATATCAGGCATTGGTGCCATCTTCAGGAGATTGTTTCTATCATTCAACTAGGAAACCAGTGGAGGATTCATCCTACCACCTTGTTCTTCAGATTCAGCCTTTTAGGAGCAGCAGATCGACATCCGGAATTTAGGCCATTGGGTTTTACCTCCATGCAACAGCAGTCCCCTCAAGGATTGCACAGTTCATTCTTGTAGATCTATTGGAGGAAGGAAGTTTCCAGTATTTCAACTGCAAATCCTGTGAGGGATAACCTCCTCACATTGGATCTATTGTTTCCATCACTCAGGAGCTAATTTTCCACATATAGCAGTAGGATAAAGAGCCTCCCTCTCTGACATCGCAATTTTCTGAAGTTGTTGTTCATTCAGTAGCTATTTTCAGTGGAGGAGATTGGAGGAGCTAGATCTTGAGATTTTAGCCCAAGAATCTAGCGAAGGGATCATCCCTTCTTACACAAATCTAATTGTACATCATTGCAGTGATCATATCATTATATCTAGCTTCATATCTGCATTTCCCAATAGCATATATGTGAAGCCCTAAGGGGAAGGTTGTCTTAGACTTACAGATATGAGAAACCCCTCCTAGGTTATCTTGGGAATCCATCATAAAGCCCAGATCTATAATTTTAGCATCATCAGAGCTCCCATTCTGCCTAGATCTGACTTTTTATCTTACAGTAAGTTGGAGTCCCTATATTTGTAGCAGGGACAACGCAATATACCTTCCAACAGAGCAGCAGTTACGTAGTCCCTCTTGGGATATCATTGCAGGGTCATTCTAGGCTACTTTTGTGGCTTGAGCGTCTCATATTTTGAGCACTATTGTACTTGATATTTCACCTCCAAGTTAATAAAATGGCTCAACTATTTCTATGCATTCTACTGTGTATATAGATTTATTGTTTAATTTGCTGCAGTTCTTATATTGTGTTTTGGTATTACTGCATTCTCCCTTTTGGGATATTACAGTGGTATCAGAGCATGATCTTTTGCTCAGCTTGTGGAAACTTCATCTTTTACATCAAAATAAGGAGCAGATATATGATATCTATCTGTCTCCCTGCACAAAGACATATGGATGAAGCCTCGAAAGTGTTGGATAACCTTTCTGCTTCTCAACCCCGTCTTCATGATGGTTACCAAAAGATTTCCCCTGATCCTCTAATAATTGATCAAGCGATCGATCAGAATTCATCTCTGGTCAATCCCTCTCTCTCCAAATGTGAGCCCCATGAGTCTATTCCTGACCAAACATTGGTTGAGAAAAAATTTGACCTGACTTCACCTTCGAGTGATCAAGTCTTTCCTGTAGAGAGTGAACTGCATACTGCTCATATTCTTCTTATTTCTTCAAATTCCCATGAATTGGAGGGAAATCCTCTCGTTCCCATGGTATAGGAGGGTGATCCTCCCTTTACTGTAACACAAGGGGGCAATTTTCTCATTCCCATGGTATCCCCCCCAAGTTAGTTTGGTTGCTTCCTTTGTTTGGAGTCGACTGACAGGATATCATCTTCCTTCTTACGTGCCCTTTGATATCACAGTACAAGCCTATAATGTGTCCATACCTAGAACCATAATAGATGAAGGCACATATGTTATTATTATGTCATCAACTACTTGGCAAGATTTCGGTTCTCTGCAGCTTGTGCATGTTACCCAAAATATGTTAGCGTTTAACAGAGGAACCAATCAACCGTTAGGGATCCTTCTGAAGTTTCCTATTGATTTGGGAGGAAAGATTGTTTATATAGATGTGATGGTTGTCCAAGACCCTTTGTACTTTAAGTTACTCCTTGGGCATGACTATACTTATGTCATGGGAGCTCTTGTCTCTTCTCTCTTTCGTGTGATCTATTTCCCACATGAAGGAATAATTGTGACCATTGATCAATTGTCATTCATTGGTCCTAATCTAGCTCCCAATCAACCATTATCCCTTAATGGTCCTTACATGACATTGGTATCTTCCCCACCACAGGTTAAATATGTGGCCACCTGTTCCTTTCTCACGTCTACTGATGATCTGGTCAGTGATATAGTGTGTCATGTACTGGGGGAATTGGATCCTGATTTCTAGAGTGTTTTTCTCCCATCTGATGAGAGCCTCTTGAAAGCCATGACCTTTTATGGTCCATGATCAGGTCTTCAGAGCATAGTTCATTTTCTTGTGTCAAGCTCCTTAAAAAATGAAACAACATCTTTGGAGCAGAGTTCCTTTTTTTTTTGTCAAGCTCTTTGGAGTAAAGTTCCTTATCTTATGTCAAGATAGTTAAAAAATTAAACAAAGTGTCATGAGCATAGTTCTTTTATTGTGTCAAGCTCATTAAAAAATGAAACAAATCCCCTTTCAATTCGAGTCTTTGATTAGATCTCATAAATTCCCAGTCAAGTTTTTCACTTGATCTTGTAAATGAACCTTCATTCCATCCACCTATCAGTAACTAGTAGTCTACTTAGATGAATGAGATGAAGCTTAGGGGGCATGTACCTCGAATTGAGTCACCATGTCAGGGGCATGCAAACTTATTTCAAGCATAGTTTTTCTATATTTCAAGCTTGTGCAAAAATGAAAAAAATTTCAAGAAGAGTTTCCCATGTTTCAAGCTTGTGTAAAAATGAAACCATCCCTATTACACCTCTCGTGATTGCCATTTTATCAGCTTATTTTTTGCTAAATGAGCCTTGGATTTCTCATTCCATCGTCACTATCTGCTTGGCTGATCATATGCTTTCACTTGGTTGTTTTACCCTCTCCTGAGGAACAACAGAGATGAGTGGTCTTATTAGCCAACCTCTTCACCTTTGTGTGTTTTGAACAGTTCCACCATCAACGGAACCAGTTGCTACCCTTTATACCACTCATTCCTCTAGGAGGAGACAACTTTAAGCTCTTTTTTTACTCTCAAAAAGTGAAAATATTTCTAAGTACCTGTCATTTCGAACTCGTTAAAGTGAATGAATTGACATGGTATCTGTATATGTTTACCCATTTTTCAGGCTGAGATTTACTATTTATGAAAAGGAATACCTTGATCGAACATGGCCAAGAGGCTCTCTTGAATATTGTTTTCTACCTTTATAGATTCGAGAGACGATTTATGAAAAGGGACATGATGGAGCTTTCTTTTCATTTCTTTTCAAACTCCTTAAACATGAAAATTTACTGATTTACCCTTTCGTTGGACTCGTTAAAGATTAAACGACGAAAGTTCTGTCACCATGACGAGACTGAGTTCCTCCTTCCTAGGGCTCGTTAAAATTTCTATGATGGATTCATTTGAAGTATGAACTTACACACTTAGCATATGTTATCCTCTTCACACTGGATATAAAAATTAAATAGGTACTCGTTAGCAATAACAAGGGAAAACTGAAAGTGAACATCCTATGCGTATTTTGGGCAACTTGTCGCTCTTGAACATGACACTCATTTGCAGTTCGTGTCGAGTTACGGACATCCTACATTCTTCACTTTGCCTCCATGGGTTTGGGAAATATGTTTGCCTCTCATTTTATTACCAAATTTTGTCAACATGACCTCTGATCCTATTTGAGTCAAATGTCGCCACACTCCAGAGTCGTGTCATCAATATGTTAAAGAGAAGTCCTTTTTGTCAAACATCATTTGTTTATCTGAACTCCTCTGTTAAAATCTCAAATCACTCCTATAATCTTAAGATATATAATGTTTTGTGTCAATGATGTGGGAATCATCATGGACCTCGTTCAACGAATCACTTCCTATCGACTTCAGCTCATTATTTGGGAAGGCGATTTAGAAAATTCTTCTCAGTACCTTGGAGCTTGCATGCCTCAATGGCAAGTTCTTCATGTTCAACGATAGGTTCACGTCATTGGACTTCGATCGAATGATTCTGCAAGTGTTTGAATTCAACACATTTATTCACACTTGTAGATTTTGTTGTTGTACCTTGAGTTCCATCATCATTATTGGTAGTCCCTCTCGTACCTATTAATGGTTTTCATCATTGACCGGTGATTAGGTGGTTTCTACCAATGTCGATGCCAACATATTTATTTGCATGGCTAAATTCGTACATTAGGTTTATTGAGATCATGGTGAAGACCCTGTGTCACATCTTATTTTTTATCCAGGTTGTGGGGAGTTATTGAGGATTCCTGATTGTATACATGATCCTATCTATACAGATGGTTGCATCCATACCGCCGATCCATTTCTATGATCTCTTTAGATAGATGGTTGTGACCATGCCGTGGTTTCATGTGCTATGTGATGCCTAGTGCAGAGATATGTGGCTAGGCATATTCATACCAGAGATGTCATATATTATAATATCTTTGATTTGGTAGGTTTTTCGGAGGTGGTCTGGCCTCTTTTCCTTGCTTCATAAAGCATTTCATCCATCACTCCCAGTCATGCCTTCATGATTTAGGGGGCATCTGTTACATAGTAATTTGTCACCATGTTCATTTTTCCGACCTTCATCTTGAAATGCCCCATAAGAGATCTTGTGCAATGTTTCCACCATGAAGAAATATGTTAAGACATCCCCTAAAGATTCAAATAAAACCGCCTTGGAATATTACTAAAGAAACTTGGTCAAACTCCTAGTTTCCTGGGTGAGTGTGTTTCCTGGTGTTATGCTCGCGCTGATGTCATATTCACAGTTCTTGCTTAGCGCTGCCAACACCATTATTTATTGGAAAATCATGATGATCCCTTTCTGGTAGTGTTTCCTCAAATGGAGGAGAAGCTTCGACCTCTAGAAGTTCCAGGGCGGTGAGTTGGTTGTTAAACTGTGATGATAGAGTCAAGCTCTCTGATTTTAGAGCTTTGATCTCATCCATAGGGGGTTTATCCCTTATAAAGAGGGCCTTCATCCTCCTTTCATGGGATCCAAACCTCTTCTCCCTTCCTATAAATTCATGTCCCTCCTTCCAATAATGTTCTGGTTGGTCATTTTCAGGCTAGTCTGAACTCTCGTTCCCTTTGCATCCTCGCATTGTGATAACTCTTAAGTGTTCGGGAGAAGGAATGCTTTAGAGATCCGGTGAAGGAATCATATTTTCACCAAAGGAGGCCTCCAACATCAAGGTTTGGGTTGTAAGCTCTTCCATTTATATTTATCAATAAACATCTGATGTTTGCTTTCTATATTTGTCTAATTTTTTATGAAAATATTATGGTATTCCTTGATCTTCTAGATAGCTAATGTTTATGATTATTATGTATTGGATTACGTTTGATGTTGCTTCTTGATCATCTGCAGGTATTCGTGTGCCATCAATAGCAGGGAGTGAACCTAAAAGGGTCGTGGATCAAGGTCATCATCAACGGATTAAAACGTATCATTGGGAAAAATGTACTTTTATCTCTTTTATTGTTTCATTGTAAATGTTAGTTAAGAGAGCTTTGCATTAGAAAGTACCTCATGTTGCTAGACCCACTCTAGGGCTAGAGAGATTGCCTCTATCTGTAGAGGGGATTTATCTTGACAACACCCTTGGCCACAAATATGGCCTTATGCTTCTCTACGCTTCCATCTGTTGCATGTTTTACCTTGTAAATCCATCTCGAATCCACCACTGATTTATCTATTTTCCTTGCGACCACTTCCCAAACACTATTTCTGAAAACGAAATAATATTCCTCTACCATAGCATCAACCCATACATGATTCTCTACTCTTCCTCAAATGAGGATGTTTTTGTCTATACTAGCTCAGTCAACATATTCGTGTAGCTAGTGTATTGATTCGATGACCTCCTCTACCTGCGTTGATTTAAGGGAGCACCCACATTCTCCCTTGCATCTTGCACAAGTATCTCAGCTTCTCTAGTTCATTTCCTTCCTTATTTGGATGTCTATTCTTGAGTGGTTGTTTCCACTCTTTACTCCTCTGCTTGTGGCTGCTCCACAACTTCCTGGGGTTCTTCCTTTGGAGTCAAAAGATCCTGATATAAATGCAACTGAAGCTCCCTCTCAAGAGAATGACTCATTTCCTTCTCCTCATCAAAATTTTCATCCCTTCGAACAACTATCATTCTTAGGGATGGAAATTACATACGATAGTTTTGAATTGTTTCTATGTACCCCACAAATATCCCCAACTCTACTGAGCTCTAGAATTTTCCTTGATTCCTCAGAGACATGGAAATATATTGATGCTCCAAAGATACTGAAGAGTGACACATCTAGGACCATTAGAAAATGTTTCAACATACATATCTAGGATATCACCATTATATTCACATCATATGTTAGTAAAAATTAATATATTATACATATATTGTCCTAAAATAGGCTAGGAATTCAATCAAGAGAACACATATCTAGGTTTTTACTCCTAGAAATTTACATAATAAGGATTTTTCCTGTAGACCTAACCAAAACCTAGGGTTTTGGTTCAGTGTCAAAGTAAACCCTTATTATATCAGACTTCAAAGTTTAGATATTTTGGACAACATCATTTCAACTCTAGCAAGTTTAGAGTTGCTATGATCATATCAAAATCCCAAACACTACGTTATCAATACATCAATCAAAATAGAAATTCCTTCATAAATAGCCCTAAACAGGTTTAGGGTTTCACTCGTTATCAACATACCCTTAGGTTAGGGTTTTATAAAGAACCTCCTTAATTTTCTATTTATACAATCAATTAGAGGTGTATAAGGTGGGCAGATTCATGAGGTGATGAATCATCCCAAACACGAATCCTTTTATGATTCAGTAGAGCTAGACATAGCAATAGTTAGTAACATAGAAATGGATATTTCAAGGAAAGAATTTATATTTTAATACATACCTATAATTATTTGAAAAATGTTTTTTCTTGTGTGGCCTTCTTATTTGATCCTTGAGACCTTCTCCATGATTCTTGAACATCCAGTAAATTGATTCCTAGACAAGGAATAGAGGTAGACAAGTGACTAGTATTTAATATAATCAAAATATTAAATAAGTACATGAAGACAAATAGAGGGAATGAGATACTTATCTTGAGGAGTTTTGTGGGCTCCCTCCTAACCTTGAGGGAAAACCTAAAATTATAAAACAAAGAAATACAAAGAAGATGTTAAACCTATACTACATAAAATATACAAATGAAACATAAGAGAGAAGGGGCTTATTAATTAAAGTCCCTTAGATCTTCTTAGGGCTTTTATTTCTTGGGGGATGATGTTTCTTCAGCCATGTTTGCATGATCTCTATTTCTTTTATTTCTCCTAGAATTTTCAGGGCAATCACTCATGTAGTGTCCCATTCTATGACAATGATAACACTCAGTCTTTGACATATCAACCTTGTTCTTTGGTTCCTTCTTCTTGAATCTCCCTTTATGATGAGAAACATAAGCATTTGAAACTTCTTCATTTTTGGTTACGATGGATACCCTTAACTCTTCTTTACTACATGTTGCCCATAGCTCCTCAAACGTGAGTGTTCTTTCCAGTTGTTGAGAGTTGAATAAAAAGAACCCCAAGTAGGTTGTAACCCAGAATGGTTGTGATCATCAGTTCTTTTCTGGAACTATTTCATCAATAGAAAGAAGCTTATCCATTATCCTTGCTATCCTTGCAAAGAAAGAGAAAATAGTATCCTCCTTTTTCATCTTAGTATTTCTTAGTTCATTCTTCATGCTTGCCACTTTTCCAATGTTCTTGGTGGTGAATAGTTTTGACAAAGCCTCATACATTTCCTGAGAATGATCAATATTTCCTATGAAGGGGAAAATATTTCCCTTTATGCATTCAACCATAAAAACCGTAGCTACTAATTCCAGTTCTCTATACTCCACCATGTCAGCATCACTTGATTCTTCTGTAGGCCTTTTCATATTTCCTGTTGATCATGTTAGCCCCCTATTAAATTTTGACAAGAAAACAGGGGGTCAAACTGTCTCTGAACTTTCGAGGAATGCTTTCCCTCTGAATACACATCATCCTTGAAAGCCTCTTCAGGCCCTCTGCCCTTTAATTATTTCCCTCTGCTATTCTTAAGTCAATAAGCCTCATTGATTGTGAAAAATTGTGCCCCAAGAGGCCTTCATTTGCCCCTTGTGCCCCTGCAGATTTCTCCATTTCATCCCCTCTTCCTCTTTTTCATAACCTCCCTTTTCACCTCAAAATCCCTCCCCCTAATCCTTATAAACCATCCCAAAATCCCCTTTAAACCATACTCACACCCTTGTTTGGTTTAAAAAATCCCTCATTCCCTTTATCGTTACTCTCTCCCAGCCCCAAATTGCATTAAAAAGGGCCGAAAACCCACATTTGAAAATATATAAGGTTTAGCACCTTTCGGCCCTAGCCCCTCAACCTTTTGCTCCACATGGCCTAGGCACTAGACCAAGCGCTAGCCCGGAGAGCGCTTATCCCAGGTGGATATCGGGCGCAGTATTATTCGTCGATTTGTACAAGATCATACGGTCTTCATGGATCAGCGTCAAGCCCATGAACCGATCCGTTCACCGCTCCGATCGCCTGTCCACCGTCCGATCAACCCGCAAAACAACGTTCAGAAGTTCACCCGCCCCGGTGGTCCCCGTGCCTGAGTACTGTGTAGAAACCGGCAATTTATATCGCACCGCGTTTGGAGGTTGAGTGGTATTTTCCATTTCGGAGCGATGCCATTCATCGCATGACATGTGGCTCCGCGCACTATTCATAAACCACCCTCTATCGCACATTAACATCAGTCCACAGATCCGGTGTGATATTGTTGTATGCCGTCCGATCTGGGGTAGGCCATCCGACGGTAATCGCGCCACGAAGTTGCGCAGGAGTTAGCCAGGGCAAACGTGACCCCTGGCCCACCATCTGTCGCCCTCTGACGCGTCCTCAACCGTCGATCTCCTCCTGAGATCGGACGGTCCAGGTTAACTGCATGTCCTGCCACGTCACCATTCCATGTGTGTTTGTCACATACCCATCCCTTATATATATTCCATTCTAAGGCCGATTTCTAAGGTTTTGCATTTAATTTTCTGCATTCCGCCAACCTTCACCAGGGCATTTCTCCGCCATTCCGCTGCGTTTTTCTGCCATCACCCTGCACTGTTCCACCATTTCACCATGCTGTGCTGTCATCCTCGCTATCCCTGCTGCATCCACCTTCCCATGAATTTGTTTTATTGATGATTTTGCATGTTTTGCAGGGTACGAGTGGCAGTAAACCACCATGATTCATAGTCTCAATTACAGTGACAGAGAACACCGGAAATGACCTTTTTTTTCAGAGGCTAGAATTATGGAGAAAGGCATGGGAAGCTGTTACGACATGACCTCCATTAAAGAACCAGGGTTAAACTCTGTCAAAACCCTCCAGAGTCATTCAAAGCGCATATTTCGCGATCGAAGACATTAATATTGCAGACAGAGAGTATCAGTGAAAGGCAGAGATTTAAAGGCGTATAATTGAAGATTTTTGAGCCTTAACATAACCATTTGAAGAAAGAGTACCAGATTGAAGACCCCGTAGATCACTCAGAGAGTCCATGCGCAGAAAAAAAATACCCTCAAGGTTGCATTTCAGCAGAATTTTCTTTCCAAGGAAGGACAGATTTCCCATCTGGTTTTTATTTCTCTACCGTGTTCCTGAAGAGACTTCCACCCAGTGCATTTATTTCAGAAAGCAGGCCACATAGTACATACAACACTACAGAGTCATCAAGTAGTATGGGCGTGCACGTTTCCGCCATCCTGTCTTAATGAGGCAAATTAAATGTTCATCATCGATTTCCTTTACTGAGTTTTCTTTTTCTTCTGTAAAACTCCCCAAGAGCAGATTTTTGAGGGTTCCAGATTTATCAGAAAATTATGCGGTGAGAGAATTCTTGTATGCATTTTGTAAAAACTCTTATATAAATGTACAGAGCCCGTTGGGTTTCAGTGAGGAGGAGTTCCATCTTTAAAGAGGATTCTGGTCTTTGGTGTCTCACAGTGTGTAATTTTCTCTTATATGTGCTAATTTAATTGTTCATTTCATTTCATCCGCTTTTCTTGTATCATGTTTCTGGAATGCGAGTGGCTCACTGGTTTTTGGCATGGATTTATCCTAGTTGATGCCAATTGTTACGATATAAATATGGCTCAGGCATGATATATTGTTTCACTTTTCACTTCAACCATATTTCTACTATATTAGCTTCTTTGGGAGGTTATTTTTAAAACGCTATTGTCATGTATGGATTCTTAAATTGGTAAGCCCATTACATGGTGATATTGTGTATCTAGATATTCATCTCAATGACAGTTAGTATAATCTTACATCTTGCTTATGCAGTAAACACCTTCTGATTATCTATTTCTGTGACGTATCTTTTGAATCGGCCCTCTTTACAGTAAGTTGCCTCTGAACTGTCTGATGCATTTGTATTAGAGTTCCTCACATATTGCCTCTGCAGTATTCCTTTCCCTATGTCAAGTTTCTGAAGGTTTTGGTCCCATTCAAATTTATATTTCTTGTTTTCAAGAGATAGCATGAGAGCCTTTTGTTGATAACTCCCCCTGTTATACCATACGCTCCTTGCTATATAAAGATGTCCTAGGCACTGGTCTTTCACAACTCAAGGCTGTCTCTAGGAACGACAACATCTTTTTGGCGCCGTTGCCGGGGAGCGAAGTTGAGAAAATTTAAATCCCTAGGCCTCGACAAAACCTAATTCACTCTTCAGAAAGGTGAGCATGAAGAGTTGAGAGTTGTAGATCCCTCACCTTGGCGACTCCACAATTCCTAAATCATTAAAATACTCCACTGGTGATCAGTAGGTCGCTGATTATCTTGGTTTCACGAGACTCCACTGAGAGACCATGTCGCAGTACAGCATCAGCCGTGTTGAAGACCAAGCCACTTCACCAATGGAAGACTCTGAGCAGTTTGCAAAAATGCATCCAAGTTTCATAGCAGAGTGTCGAGATGAAATGCCACGTGGCTTGGAAAAACTGAAAGTGTAGGACCTTCCACGGGCTATTCTTCTTCTCATCTCAAGTGTTAAACCCGTGGTTAAGAAAATATTTCTAGAATTGGTGGTTGAAAGATATGAAGCTGAGATCGAATTTATGAACTCACAAGAAAAATCATATCAGTTCAGAGACTCGAGAGCCTTTTTGGAAAGTCTCCCTCCCCTTAAAAGAGAAGAGATTCCACTGCCTTTCGAAGTACAAGAAAAAAATGATCCGGTTCTCAAGAGCCACATTGAAAATGCAGTGGAAGATGCAGAAATCAAAGCAGCTCAGGATAAAGATAGCCTACCAGTCATGGAAGGCCTGAAAGAAAAAAGTGTACATCATGTGTTCATTGATCCTGTGGCAGAATATATGGAGGCCTGGATTAGCTCAAATTATCCGGCAGCGCAAAACATGTCAGAGCTCCAAGAGGACTCAGCAGCAATGTACGATGAGTCCTCCTGTTCAGAAAATGAAGGAGACACTCTACCCCAAGAGAGTCTTCTTCTCAATCCAATGGAAGAAGAAGAGATCCTGGTTGAAGCCTGCCGACCAAATATTCATAACCAGGTATTTTTTCATGATCCTTATGCTCATTTCCTGCAAACATTTAAAGAAGGATCAAAGGTCTTTTTAAGCAGCATGTTGCGGACAGAAAGAAATTTTTTTGAAGCTGCTGACGAAGAACAAAAAGAGTGGGAGCAACCCTGCCTATCCGGCCTGCTCAAGGAGTTGGGCGAAACATACCAGTCATGGGATCACTTGATGGACTGGTTGCATTGGAAGACAATGTTTGTAAGCTAGACTTGTAAATAATACAGTTAAAGTAGGGTAGGTAGGAAAAGCTCAATAAAGCTCAATCTGTGAGCATGTAGTTAGTTGTTTTAACTTCTGCAAAGTCCAGCAAGCCAGACAGTCTAATCCTGGCTTGGATGTTTTTCAATTTCTGTTTTAGAATGTAGAGAATAAATCTTCTAGACAGTTTAATCCTAGCAGATGTAGTTTAGGTAGAGAAAATATGAGACCAAAAGATTAATCTGGTCTCATGGAGTAATAAGGGTAGAAGTAGAATAGGTTTATTTTTCCTATCTGTAAAAATTGATGATGTAGGTGGTCTGCAAAGTTCTCGACACGCCCAAGGCTAAACGTGCCGTCCCCAGGTGGAGCCAATGTTGATCATGTTAGCCCCCTATTAAATTTTTACAAGAAAACAGGGGGTCAAACTGTCTCTGAACTTTAGAGGAATGCTTTCCCTCTGAATACACATCATACTTGAAAGCCTCTTCAGGCCCTCTGCCCTTTAAATTATTTCCCTCTGCTGTTCTTAATTCAATAAGCCTCATTGATTGTGAAAAATTGTGCCCCAAGAGGCCTTCATTTTCCCCTTGTGCCCCTGCAAATTTCTCCATTTCATCCCCTCTTCCTCTTTATCATAACCTCCCTTTTTACCCCAAAATCCCTCCCCCTAATCCTTCTAAACCATCCCAAAATCCCCTTTAAACCATACTCACACCCTTGTTTGGTTTTAAAAACCCCTCATTCCCTTTATCGTTACTCTTTCCCAGCCCCAAATTGCATTAAAAAGGGCTGAAAACCCACATTTGAAAATATATAAGGTTTAGCACCTTTCGGCCCTAGCCCTTCAACCTTTTTCTCCACGTGACCTGGGCGCTAGACCAAGCGCTAGCCCGGAGAGCGCTTATCCCAGGTGGATATCGGGCGCAGTATTATCCGTCGATCTGTACAAGATCGGACGGTCTTCATGGATCAGCGTCAAGCCCGTGACCCAATCCGTTCACCGCTCCGATCGCCTGTCCACCGTCCGATCAGCCCACAAATAAATGGTCAGAAGTTCACCCGCACCGGTGGTCCCCGCGCCTAAGTACTGTGCAGAAACCGGCGGTTTCTATCGCACCGTGTTTGGAGGTTGAGCGGTATTTTCCATTTCGGAGCGATGCCATTCATCGCATGACACGTGGCTCCGCGCACTATTCATAAACCGCCCTCCATCGCGCATTAACATCAGTCCACAGATCCGGCGCGATATCATCGTACACCGTCTGATATGGGGTAGGCCATCCAACGGTAATCGCGCCGCGAAGTTGCGCGGGAGTTAGCCAGGGCAAACGTGACCCTTGGCCCACCATCTGTCACCCTCCGACGCGTCCTCAACTGTCGATCTCCTCCTGAGATCGGACGGTCCAGGTTAACTGCATGTCTCGCCACGTCACCATTCCACGTGTGTTCGCCACACGCCCATCCCTTATATATATTCCATTCTAAGGCCGATTTCTAAGGTTTTTCATTTAATTTTCTGCATTCCGCCAATCTTCACCAGGGCATTTCTCCGCCATTCCGCTGCATTTTTCCACCATCACCCTGCACTGTTCCACCATTTCACCATGCTGTGCTGTCATCCTTGCTATCCCTGCTGCATCCACCTTCCCATGCATTTGTTTTTTTGACAATTTTGCGTGTTTTGCAGGGTACGAGTGGCGGTAAACCGCCATGATTCACAGTCTCAATTACAGTAACAGAGAACACTGGATAGGACCTTTTTTTTCAGAGGCTAGAATTATGGAGAAAGGCCTGGGAAGTTGTTACGACATGACCTCCATTAATGAAGCAGGGTTAAACTCTGTCAAAACCCTCCAGAGTCATTCAAAGCGTAGATTTCGCGATCAGAGACATTAATATTGCAGACAGAGAGTATCAGTGAAAGGCAGAGAGTTAAAGGCGTGTAATTGAAGATTTTTGAGCCTTAAACTAACCATTTGAAGACAGAGTACCAAACTGAAGACCCTGTAGATCACTCAGAGAGTCCATGCACATAAAACAATACCCTCAAGGTTGCATTTCAGCGGAATTTTCTTTCCAGGGAAGGACAGACTGCCCATGTGGTTTTTATTTCTCTACCGTGTTCCTAAAGAGACTTCCACCCAATGCATTTATTTCAGAAAGCAGGCCACAGAGTACATACAACACTACAGAGTCATCAAGCAGTATGGGCGTGCACGTTTCTGCCATCCGTTCTTAATGAGGCAAATTAAATGTTCATCATCGATTTCCTTTATTGAGTTTTCTTTTTCTTCTATAAAACTCCCCAAGAGCAGATTTTTGAGGGTTCCAGATTTATCAGAAAATTATGCGGTGAGAGAATTCTTGTATGCATTTTGTAAAAACTCTTATATGAATGTACAAAGCCCATAGGGTTTCAGTGAGGAGGAGTTCCATCTTTAAAGAGGATTCTGGTCTTTGGTGTCTCACAGTGTGTAATTTTCTCTTATATGTGCTAATTTAATTGTTCATTTTGTTTCATCCGCCTTTCTTGTATCATGTTTCTGGAATGCGAGTGGCTCACTGGTTTTTGGCATGGATTTATCCTAGTTGATACCCATTCTTGAATTAGTCAAGCTCTTTAAATATGGCTCAGGCATGATATACTGTTTCACTTTTCACTTCAACCATATTTCTGCTATATTAGCTTCTTTGGGAGGTTATTTTTAAAATGCTATTGTCATGTATGGATTTTTAAATTGGTAAGCCCATTACATGGTGATATTGTGTATCTGGATATTCATCTCAATGACAGTTAGTATCATCTTACATCTTGCTTACGCAGTAAACACCTTCTGATTATCTATTTCTGTGACGTATCTTTTGAATCGGCCCTCTTTACAGTAAGATGCCTCTGAACTATTTGATGCATTTGTATTAGAGTTCCTCACATATTGCCTCTGTAGTATTCCTTTCCCTGTGTCAAGTTTCTGAAGGTTTTGGTCCCATTCAAATTTATATTTCTTGTTTTCAGGAGATAGCATGAGAGCCTTTTTTTGATAACTCCCCTTGTTATACCATACGCTCCTTGCTATATAAATATGTCCTAGGCACTGGTCTTTCACAACTCAAGGTTGTCTCAGGAACGACAACATTTCCTTTGACTAAATCTAAGACCTTGTTCTTTTCAAGGATGATGTCAATCCTTTTCTTCCAAGACCTATAATTTGCAGCTCCTTCAAGCTTGTTCTCTCCCTTGATAATGTTAAACATACTTTTTTAAGATAGTGAATACTTTCCTCTATTGAACTTCTTATGGCTTCCTTGATCAAGTCCTTGAGACTGCCTTTTTTCTTCTTCTTTCACTAAAGCTTTGATACCATGTTAGAGAATCAGAAAGGAAAAAATATCCTCTTGTTCTTGATTATTACTTGTGATTTTATTTAGTTATTATTATGTTCTTCTATCTTTCTTCTTATCAATTCATCAAGAAAATATCAAAGAAAATACACATAGATCAATGACACCATATTTAGGCCAAAAATCGGAGAAAAACCCCCCTCGAGGGGAAAACCTAGTCAGTAATTCTTCCTTCAATAGTGATTCTTGAGACTCTAGACCTTGACCAAGACTTCCTCCACACCAAGTCAACCTTCCTTGTGATCCATCTTGAATCTGGCAGCAGCAACAACAACAATAGTAGCAACACTATGATGAACTGGAACTTTGAACTTGCTACTTGAGACTTCGATATTGAGATAGATACTTTAATATAGCTTTAGAGACTTCGATTTAGGCCCAATACAACTTCTCCAAGCAGCAACATTCAGAAAAACAAACTTTGACTTCCTCCTCTCTTGGCAGCAGCGCCTTGGCAACAACTGATGTAGAATTTGTTGTAGTAAAAATTTGAGAACTTTGATCTCCCAAAATATAGCTCGAAATGTAGAGAGAGTGGTGCCAAAATTTCAATTTTATTCAACTCTATAAGTGCGCCCAAAACTGCATCTAGAAAGTCCTTCTCCTTCATTTCGCAATTTCTTCTTGTTGCAACTACACAATCGAATTTATGTGTTGCAGTGAGGTGTCTCCAAGTGAATTCAATATTCTTGTGTACATATCCTTATGATGGGTTCGAATTACTGGATTTGGAGTTGACTTAATCACCTTAAGGCCGACTTGGTGTGGAGGCTTCATAAATCATATTTTACTCAATACTTGACCTATTTGCATGATTCAAAAGCCCAATATGGATCAATTTAAATCTGCAATAATCCTATAGACTCGTTATAAAACCTAGAATTCCACAATTGGGACTTTGACCTAAAATAAATATGACCCAAGTGTGAAACCCATGCTTTAATAAGTCATTTAATAATAATAATAATAAAATCTTTATTATTTTGACAAGTATAATAAATATTGACTCAAATACAATTTATGAAGACCACTAGTTACATTCTTCAAAAATATATGAGGTAATAATATTACATTTTCACCAATAATTCCTTCTACCCCCATCCTCATCCTCGGTGAGGGTGGAGGAAATGGGGCCGAGGGGAAATGGGGAAAATGTAATATTATTTATTACATTTCCCTCCAATCCTCTTTAACATGAGGGCGGAGTCAGAGAAGTTGTTGGGAAAAATATAATAATATTACATTTTCTCCCCACTCCTCCCTCACATATATGAGGTAATAATATTTCATTTTCCCCAAATTTCCCCATCTCTACATGGGTAGGGAAATGTGATATTATTATAATATTATTACATTTTTCCAATAATCCCCCCACTCATATATATGAGGTTAAAATATTGAATTCTCTCCAAAAATTCCCCCCATATAAGCGAGGGTGGGGAAATGTAATAATATTATAATAATATACATTTTCCCCAATAATTTCCCCTACCCTACGAAGGATGAGAGTGGAGTGCGAGCAATTATTGGGAAAATAATATTGCATTTTCTCCCAAATTCCCTCACCACAACCCTATAAGAATATTACATTTTCTCCAATAATTTTTGTCACTGTCACCCTTATATTTGGGTTATTTTCCATAAAGCCTATGAAAAATAGCAAGTGATTTCCTAGTTAAAAACTAAAGTCTATTCAAAAAGAAATTAATTGTGATATTGAAACTAAGAGGGATTATGTTTTATCCACTATTCATTTTGTAAGTTATAATATTAATGGTTTAGAAAATACTTGGGAAGAACTAGGTGGATATGCACCCTTATTCATTTCACTATTTTTATCTTTTAATATGTCAATAGCATTGTCTTCTTGGTTGAGCATTTTTCATTCTCTAAAAACTCTTTGAATACCATTTACGAATTTTACAATAGGTCTGGTTTGGTGATAAACATTGATTACCAAAATCAACCATATTTGAATTTGAATTCAATAATCAACTTTTAGATATTATTTAATTCCTATATATACCTGGATGTGGATCCCATTCATGAGCTTAATTGGCATCTTAGTATCGAAAAGGTAATATCTAAAAGATGGAGCAATTAAGATGTAAAACTTTATTTTGGGATAAAATAAATCACTTGTATCTAGCCTCACAACACTAATAATCCTCATGACTTCAATAATTAATTTATAGATATTACTTAATTCTTCTGTATACTTGGATTTTGATCCCAATCATAAGCTTAATTGGAATCTTAGTATTGAAAAAGTAATATCCAGAAAAAATGAGCAATTAAGATGTAAAACTTTAATATTGTTTCTAGCCCCACAATACTAATGATCCTCTATGGTTGTGAGGACTAGGGGAAAATAATATCTTGAAAATTTTACAATATAATTTAGCAAATCCAAAAATAGTTCATTCCTTACCACTTCAAAATCAAAAGCAATACTTTGTACCCATTCTCCTCATGTAAATTAGCATGTTTCCAACTAAATGTGGAGCTTAGGAATTATATGTTTTATGCAAGCATATGCTAGAAAAAGTTAAACAAAGGTTCACATCAACCTTGCACGCATGCCTAATCTATTTTTGGCTAAAAAGAGGTTGGAAAAATAACTTTGATAAATAGTTAAAACTTTGATGATACAAACATTTCTTATAATAAAAATTTAATTTTGAAATTAAAAATAAAGTGTATAAATTCCTATAGCGTATTGAAAATATAAAAAACAAAAAAATACTCATGTTTATAAAAACACCATCAATCCCCAACTTGATGATCCTTTCTACTCTAATAAAAAAAAATGATCATTAAGCTAAAACCTAACTCGCATGAATTTTAGACAAAAATTAGCAAATAAACTCTAAACTATTTTAAGGACTCTTTCGAAATATATATATATATATATATATATATATATATATATATATATATATATATATATATATATATATATATATATATATATATATAATAAAATCTATAATTTATGCAACCAAGGAGATTGAAAGACAAGGTCACTTCCTTCCAAGATTCCCTTTATACAACAATATTAGATGGATTTATGATGATATATATAATTATAATTTGATTCATGAAATTTTCTATTAAAACAACCAAACTAAGCTTGAAGACTTTGTTATGGATCTAACTCAGAGCGAAACAAATGTTCAAATCCATAACTTCATAAGTTTAATTTCCTTATTTTCATTTTTCATTCTCTTTTTTTAAGTCTATATTCCATGTTAAACAACATTTTTTTTTTGTAAGTCAGAATCAGTATATTAGATCATGAAACAAAGATTACAGGAAAGTACGTAGGCCCGAGGAGACGTAGTTGTGGAGCTACCTGGGCCTGCTCCTTATCGAGCTTATATTGGACTGAGAATATTTGGGCTGTGAATAGCTAGACTCTGTAATTGCATTAGCCCTTAGAAAAAACTGCAGGTCCACCACGCAGGGTTCCCTGTGATATAAGAAAAGCTGACCAAAAACTACTTGAAACCAACATAGACATAGAAGCAGACAGAGATATGAACACCAACCGAAAATGACTCCAGAAAGACAACATAATCATCATTGAGTGGGAGTGGAAGCTCCAGAGTGTCCAACCGCGCTCGGACTAGCTCCCTCGCCACCTTTTGACTGAGCTCGGGGCTTGAAGCGTCGAATGATAGTGGTCTGCGAGTCGTCCATTGGAATTTCGATGGAGACGTGGAGGACATGGCGGAGGTATATCTCGAATCGTCGAATGAAACTTTCCAGCGCTTTGTCATGCCTGCGGAGTTCCTCTGTTAATGAGTTGATGGCAACTTCCATTTTGTTGAGCCGTGCTGTGTTCCTCGCTGACGCCATAGAAGTGGCAGCAAATGTTTCTTTGACCGCAGCTCCCTGCATGGCTATCGCCTTCGCCAGCATAGTCTTCATTTGCCAAGCCACTACTTGGGTTTGTAGGAATTGCATGTGGCGAGTGGAGGGTGTTCCAGGGTCGACTAACCAGTCAACTTCTTCACTAATAGTATTGTCATCGGTCTTAGCCTGAGAGAGTTCCACTTCTTCTTCCAGCACCTCGATCGTTTGCTTGCCCCGTTTTGAGACAGAGGCTTCATAACTATCCTTGGCCCGCTTGAGGGCTTGCGAAGCTTTAATGCTACGGAGATTGAAGTCAGCCATAGAGTCTAGGTAGAAGAGAATAGAGAGATCGCCGAGAGAACGAGAGCACAACCTTAACCTTAACTGTGAGTAGAGAGGCCACCTTTCGAAAAGATGAATGAGAATGAGGTGGCAAGTGGTCGTATAAATGGAAAGACGGGAAGTGGGGCGATAAATGCGGCTGGATAGCCATTCAAAGCTATAATGTATAGCAGATCGCCAAGTTATCCTTCCGCCAATGCTGAGGTGATGATGATCAGAGATTTCCGTTCTACGAACGGACCCTTCGCACGCTGGCAACCTCCATTTGATCCATTGAATGATGCCAATTCCTTTACAATTGTCCTTACTAATTAAGGATCGCTGAACCCAAGAATGTCTAGGTATCCTTACCGGTCTGTGCCGTCTGACGAAAATAATCATAAAATCGTTATTCATGATCTGCTGATGATGGATGAGCTGTTGTCCGTCCTCGCGGATGTACCTGCAATTAAATCTTTCCTTGAGATGGTGTAGCATTGATCCCGAAGCTTTTCAACCGCAAGATCCCGCCAACACATGTCCAAGGCGTCAGTCGGGTTGTCTACTGCAAAGTTAGCGAGGTGGTCCGCGAGGGAATTAGCTTTCCTTCTCACAGACTGAGTAATGATACCGTGGAGGGAGGCAAGGTGCTGTGCAATGATCTCCATGACCGCTGCTAGTCGCCAGTGTTTCACAGCCCGACTTGGCTTCGTCCAATGCTGAATTTTCTTAATGGTGGTTATGGCTAGTTGGGAGTCGCCTTCCATAATGGCCATACCTTTGCCTAGTCGAATTAAAAGTCGCAGCCCTTGTTCTAAGGCTACGAATTCCGCTTCGTTGTTCGTAGTTTCTCCTAGGTTCCTGCACAGGATGTGTATCATTTCGCCCTTCTTGTCTCGCAGGACGCCACCTATGCCGACCGGGCCTGGATTGCCTTTCGAGGTGCCATCAAAATTAAACTTGCAGTATCCTGGTGGAGGACATTGCCATATTGCAGGGGAAGGAGCCATCCAGAGGCCATTTTCCTTCACAAGGTGCTCTGTCGTATCAGCAAGCCCAAAGATACCTAAAATTCTGTGGTCATTAGGAGATAACGACCCAACCTCCTCTTCTTTACACCAGGTGAGAGTAGTTTCTGTTAACCCCTGCATAATAATGACTTTTAATTCATCGATCTATCAAATGTTGTGTTTTTGAAAAATACGAATATTTCTTTCTTTCCATACGATCCAGATTAGGAATCCTGGATTGATCCTCCATAGATTATTTACCATGGTACTATTAGAGTAGTTTGATCGCCAGTTGGTTATAGTTTCGTGAATGGAATTTTTCTGTCTATCCGATTGGTGGAAAATACTTTGAAGCCAGTCCCAAAGGTTGCTTGTCCACATACAGTCATTGAATAGATGATTGATGGTTTCCTCCTGTTGCTCACACATGGGGCAACATGAAGGTCCTATGAACCCTCTTTTTACAAGATTATCCCAGGTTAGGACCTTCCTGTTCTGAAGAAGCCATAGAAAGGTTTTGATTTTGGGCCATAGGTTGCCACCCCAGACATTGTCATACCAGGCTACCTTATCTTCTTCATCCCTGTTTTCCAAATAGTAACGGGCTTCTTTGAGGTTGAAAGATCCTCCGGTGAGCTTGCCCCAGCGAAGGATATCCAGTCCTTGCACTTCTCTTATTAGTCTCTGCCGGAGGATGGTGTTGAGGTTATTGAGGAGATGCGTCAAGTGTTCATCAAAAGGGGGGGGGGGGTGGGATTCCAGATCCTCCACTGCTGTTCCTCCATGCTACTAGCCCAATAATGATGAAATTTTAATTTATCATTGCTCTGAAACCATTGCTGCAGAGGTTGTAGATCAGGAGTTTCGATTTTTGGGAGTTGTTTCCAGGCATCCTCTCAAAAAAGAGCATTGTGACCATTCCTGAGCTCCCAAAAACAGTGGTCTTGTATAATACGCCGATTGGCTCGAGCAAGGTTCCATATGGGAGAACCTGCAGGGACGTCAATTATTCTTACGAGCTCCTCTTGCTGCCATTACGCCGCATATTTAGCTTTCCAGAATCGTGCCCATGGGGTATGTGGTTCTGAGAGCCACCTCCACCAAATTTTGGCGCCGCAAGCCTTGTTGGTTGTGCCTGGATCCTATAACCCTAACCCTCCGAAGCTCCTAGGCTTGCAGAGTTTGTCCCAGGCTACGAGCGCCCATTTCGGCTTCCCAGAGTTGCCAGACCAGAGAAAGTTCCGTTGGATGTTCCTGATTTTTTGAAGGACGCCCTGAGGAGCTGGAAAGATCGACAACAGCTAATGAGGAATAGCTTGGAGGATGGCCTTAGTCATGATTAGCCGACCAGTCAGGTTGAGGACTCGATTGGTCCAATGATTGCATCTGTCTGCCAGCTTGGTGATAAGCTTCTCCTAGTGACATTTCTGCCATGGTTTGTCTGTGAGGGGGATACCCAGGTACTTGGAGGGGAGACTACTTCGCTTGAAACCAAGGATATCGGTTAAATGCCTCTGGACCGCTAAATGAGTGTTAAAAAAGAAAACCGAGGATTTCTCGAAGTTAAAATCCATACCCGAAGCTTGACTGAACAGATTTAGAATGTGCTTAAAACCTTTGGCTTCTTTAACAGTGGGGGTTCCATGAAGCATAGTGTCATCCACGAACTGTTGATGCGTGGTGGCCAGGAAATTGCTTAAGGGCTGCAGGCCTTTTATAAAATTCTTCTCCTTGGCTGATTTGATGAGTCGACTAAGGCCTTCCATTAGAATGACAAAGAGGAAGGGTGAGATAGGGTCCCCCTGCCTGATGCCCCTTGAAGGGTAAAAAGGTTGAGAGGGGGCTCCATTGACCAAAACAGAATGACTGGGCGATTTAATCAAAGCCAAGGTCCAGGTGATCCATCTAGTACTGAAGCCAAATGCTTTGAGGACAGCTTCCAGATAATCCCAACTGACCTTGTCGTACGCCTTTGAGAGGTCCAATTGAATTATCATGCCAGCTTTTTTGAGCGTCTGCAACGTGTGGACCATCTCATGAGCCAGCGGAACATTGTCCATGATCTATCGTCCCTCTACATAACCTGATTGTTCCTCGGAGATGATTTGAGGGAGAATGGGCTTTAACCGATTTTCCATGACTTTCGAGATGATCTTGTACACCACATTACAGAGCGCTATGGGCCTGAACTTGGAAGGAGGGTAGACATCAACTTCCTTGGGGATTAACGCTATGAATGTGGAATTCAGGGACTTCAGAATGGATGAAGAGGTTTTGGAATCTTCCACTACCTCCCAAATGTCTTCTTTAACTACATCCCAACAAGCTTTAAAGAAATCCACGGTAAAACCATCCGGCCCCGGAGCTTTCATAATAAATAAAAACATTTTAACATGGTTTCATGTTATTTATTTCTTATGTTTTATTGATGAGAAAAAAGTAAATGTTTTTAAATGTCTTTAAACCATTTTGATTTGTATTACTTGGTCAAAGAAAGAGTGAGAAAATAAAACCAAGGAATTAGAATCCTAAAGTGGTTTGAACATTTTTTTTCCATGTGAGTTTAGAAGAATGTAAACTATCAAATGGGGACTATAAACTCAAAGCAAGAACTCCGGCAAAAAAAAACCAAAAAATATGAAAAAGGAGCTCGAAAACGAAAAGTATTGATGCTGGAATAACGAAAATTTAAAGTGTTGATAGTACAATAACATCTTTTTTCTCATGATAGATAACATTTTGAAATTACGGCTTAAAAGATAAAATATCAGCTTAAAAGATAAAATATCATAACTCTGAAAAATCTTAAAATTTCAAAAGAAAAATGAAAACAAAAATTTACAAATAAAAATAAAAACGAAAAAAAAAAAAACAAAACAAAAGTTAAAAATAACAATAAAAAATAAATAAAAATATATATTAAAATTAAAAAAAAAATCAAATAATAATAATAATAATAATAATAATAATAATAATAATAATACTTTATTGAATAAATAAAAAAACAAAAAAAATAAATCAATAAATAATACTTTAAAAAAAAAATTAAAAAATAAAAATCAATAAAATAAAAATTTTAAAAATTCAAAAACTAAAAAAAAAAACATAATAAAAATTCAAAATAATAAAAATAAAAAACATTAAACAACCTAGAAATTAAAAAAAAAAAACATTTAAAAAAAAACTAATTATAACAAATATTTAAATAAATAGGAAAAAAAAAAACATTAAAAAAAAAAAATTTACAAATTTTAAGAAATCAAAAAATTAAATTAACAAATAAAAACCATTAAAAAATAAAATAAAATAAAAACATAAAACCAATTAAAATTTAAAAAATAATATGTATAGACTCGTTGGGCCCCTAGGTGAGCTCAAGCTGATTCTGAGAATCACCTTGAGCCTGTCCATGCCTGCCCATGGGACCGAGGAGCCGTTGCCTTGGGCAGGCAGATCTGCACAGCTCCGCCCGCCCAGAGGGCAGCCCCTCGGGCACTCGATGGGCTCATGCCGATTCTCAGAATCGGTTTAAGCCTGCCTAACCGATTTTAAGAATCATCATGAGCCTGCCAAGTGGCCAGAGGGGCTGTCGCCCTGGCCCGGTTGAGCTGTGAAGCTCTGCTTGCCTATGGAGGCGATCCCTCGGGCCACTCAGCGAAGCTCAAAATCAGCTTGAGCCCATCGAGTGGCTTGAGGGGTCGCCGTCCTAATCAAGCGAAGTTGTACAACTTTGTCTGCCCATGGCGGCAGCCCCTCGAGCCACTCGGCAAGCTCAAGCCGATTTCAAAAATGGCTTGAGCCCGCCCAAGGGCCCGAGGGGTGGCCCCTCGAGGCCCTCGGCAAGCTGAAACCGATTCACATAATCGAGTTAAGCTCGCCCAATGTCGCGGCCCCTGGGTAGGTCCAACTCGATTCTGAAAATCGGGTTGAGCCCGCCTAAAGGCTTGAGGGATGACATTTTTTTTTTTAAATTGATTGTATTGTTTAAATTTTTTTTTATATAATGTTTTTTTTTTTTTTTAATTATTTAACTTTTTTTATATTATATATGTTTTTTTTAATTATATATGTTGTTTTCTTTATTGTTTTTTATTTTTATTTTTTTTAAATGGTTTAATTTTTATGTTTTTTTTCTTTAATGGTTTTTTTTTTAAATTTCAATGTTTTATTATTATTATTATTATTTTAATTTTTTATTATTATTCTTTTATTTTTAATGGTTTTTTAATAACTTAATTGTATTTTTTTATTTTTAAATTTTTATGTTTATTATTTTTATAGTTTTTTTTTTAAGTGATATGTTTTATTTTATTTTTAAACTAAAAAAAATTACTTTTATTTTTCAAAAGTCATCATTTTTTATATAAAATACATAAAATTTGTTATTTTTCAAAAAATAATTATTCAAATTTTCCATAAAAAAATAATTATTTAATATCTCATTTTTAGCGAAAATGTCTTAAAATACACTTTTTTTAATTATATCTATATGCAAAATTTAAATTTTTTTGTCAAGTTTTTAAAATCGTTATTTTTTAGTCACAATTATTTTGTGTATTGAAATATTAATTAACGATATATAAATATAAAAGAAATGTTAACCTCAAAATATTAATTATATTATTATTTTTTTACTTTGGATAAAAAAAATTATAAAAAAAACATTGCAAAAGAAAACAAAAAACAAAAATTTGGAAAACCCTTAAAAACCAAATATCTTAGGACAAAAAACATGAAGACAATTAAGACAACTTGAAAAATAGTTAAATAATCAACATTTAAAAAAAATTATGTATACTTATGACATAAGAAAATTTAATGTGTCAAAAATGTCTTAAAAAAATTTGTCAATGTTTTTCAAAATCTGCATGAAAATCACCAACACTTAAAAAAAAAAATCCACACTTCATACATTAGAAAATTTGAAGTGTCAAAAATAAGCCCTCTAAAAAAAGGGGTTGATATTGTATCAACACTTTTCAAAATTAGCATGAAAATCACTAACATTTAAAAAAAAATGTTCATACTTGATACATAAAAAAATTTAAAGTGTCAAAAATATGCTAAAAAAAAAGATATATTCTAAATCCGCATTTTCAAAATCAAATGATTTTTTGCTACCTCAACAAAACGGGTCCTCGGTACAGTTCTCGTTTGATAATTTACATTGTTTTAAATTCACAATAAACTCTATATGGTAGTTGGGTTGTTTTAATTTAGGAATTCATGAACTAAATTGTGATTGCAAAAATCACTACAATAACACTTAATATGATTGTATAAAAGGAATCTTATAACAAAATGAAATTCATGTGACTCATCAATCTCCTCTTAGGAAGAACCTATAAAAGAATCTTTCTCCATTCTACTTGGAAAGTTCAAGGCTCGTTTGGCCCCCAGAGGGCTCAAGTATTTTGTAATATCTCATCAGATGTGTATTGTAAGTGGGTTACGAGGCTACTGCATTGCTTCAAACACTTCAATGTATTATAGACGTGTCATTGTTTTGCTAATGGAAGTGTCATTTCATGCTAAGAAAGGTGGTGAGCGAGTTATTTTTCAAATCTATGTGAACAATGGCCATGGGTCATTTGTAGGGAATTGACTTTTAGTTTGCAACACTTTCCACATAGTAACACATAAATGGTAATGTGGCAATGTTCATTATGGGAGGCCCTTATACAAACAAATGTTGTGTCATTCTTCTTAGGGCTTAGCGTTTCTATGTGTCTCCCTAAGAGGTTTTGCCTTTTCAATGTCCCAGTGACTTTATGGCCACCCCTATTGTGCATGTTCATTTTTCAATGGTTTGGTTGAACGGTTAGGGCATATTTTTAGTCACATTTATTTGTTTATGCAAATGGAAGTACGTTGCACATATGTGGTTAATGAGGTTGGTCAACACACGGTCAACATGAGTATTGGCCTTGGGCCATCAATAAGCCAATTTTCTTTCTATTTCTTTCTATTTTCCACCATTTACATTCGATAACAAATGAGTCGTAGTTGTTGGTCATGATCATTTTGGAAGACACCCATAAATGAGCCTTTTTCCATTCTACTTGGAATGTTAAGGGCTTGTTATGTCTCTCTACGAGAGCTTTCCTTTTGTAATCTCTCAATAGATTTACATTCTAATTGTGTTATGAGACCATTGTGTTACTTGAAAGTATTGTAGATGTGACATTGGTTTGCCAATTAAAGTGACATTTTCTGCCAACAAAGGTGGTGGGAAATTTGTTGGTCAAGTCCATTTAAATAATGGTTGTGGGTCATTTATACGATGATTAACTTCTAACACAACCTCCCCCACTTAGCAACACATGAGAGGTAATGTGGTAATGTAAATTGTGACATCCACTTATATAAACAAATGTAGAAATTATCCAAAAGGATTCAACTGATCTTGTAATGTACTGAAACAAAATATTGAATCTTTCTACAAATTGTGGAAACCAATTTCGATCGCACAATCACATAAACAAGTAAGAGAAATAAATTATCAATCACACAACACAAGATGTATCTGGGAAAAGCAACTACCCAAAACCCCATTATCTGTATATTGCATAAAGTCAAGACCATGAAACAATACAATGTTATTTCTCCTCCTAAGAAACCTTTGCACTCTGCGGACTATCCCACTCTAGTCTAGGAAAAATCAGTCAAATACTTGACAAATTCTCATCCTTTGTCTGACCAACCTTGCTTATGCATTCTCGGAAGAATTGTAGCCCTATTAATAAGAAAATTCCCAAGAATTGATTGCACAATTCTTTCAAGGCATCCTAATGACCTCATGCATGACCTATACAATTTTCTAATTAGACAATTTCTAGTTATCTTCCCTTTAACGCCAATATCAACTGGGTCTTCCTTAGAACTGACATGCAACGGTCATTTAATATGAATTTTTAGTTAACTGATTGACCACTACTTGTGAATTAAATCATATTTAATTCACTGGACCTATCATTAGCTCATCTCTCAGTTAGAACTAGTTAAACTGATTTTAACTCAAATAGTTGAGTTAACTAATTATAACTCACAAATAACTGTAAATGAACCCCCTAAAACTTAGATTTGAATCTACATGTGTCCAGTTTGACCTCCAACTCAAATTAACTGAGCTAACTAAGTCTTCCTGACTCAGTTAGCACTTACAAGTTGTTATGAGATAGAATTGCATTTTTTTCTTCTAATTTAATTAAGGGAAAATTAAATTAGAAGACCCCTTGGGTGCCATTTCTGTGTGTCATTTTCAATATTTCTTATTGTAATTCTCAACACTCCCTCTCAACAAGAAAAGAATTCAATCTATCATGATCGAGTACCTTTGGAATGTTCTACGTGCAACACTTATCTCTAGTGTTGTTGCTCCTGCAACTTTTGAAACTAAAAAGCATCGAAACTGAATCAGTATGATGCATCTATCATAAGAGTCTTTGACTGCTACTAGTTACTGCACTATCTACTAAAAACTCTACGCTATTTCTAACTCTGCATCTGTGCCATCTACGATGTTGCTAACTCTGATTTGCGCTCCAGTATCTAACATTTGTCACTCTGATATCTGACTGCATTAATCGATATTGATCCATCATGCTATTGTGTATTGTGGGCCCCCGGTAACCAGGTACTAATCCATGAGACAAGACATCTCAATGGACCCTACCCAAATTTCTTCTCTTGGGATTATGACTTCACAACATCCCACCTCTCACCTGGAGATATGTTTGCATGTGCTCCCTCTTCCAACCTGGCTCGAAATTTCCCCTATTGGAGATCTTTGCTTGAGTGGATGCCTCCACTTTATCTCCTCTACTTCTCCAATTGTGGTTGCTCCACAACCTTCTGAGACTTCTTCTGAGGTTACATGTTGAGAGGTAATTTATGCTTCCTCTCAACCACCAAGTCTCTAACATTTTATTTATGCTATCTCAAAGCTTTTCATACATCTTCGACCTCGACAACATACAGGTTCTTCACTCGCACGTCAATCTGTTTCACCCATCTAGGGGTGATGTGTCTAAGGAAAACCTTTCATTTTATAAATATCACATCATAGCCACAGTCTTCCAATACTACTAGGGAAACAATGTTCTTCTTTAGTCCTAGAACAAACAAAACATCTTCGTGTCTGAGAGGGGAGACAATTTCCCACTGAAAGGTAATTTTACCTATGCTAGTCGCACTATACCTCTTGTCATCTCCAAACTCTATGATTTGCTAGAGGTCCTTCTCCTCGAAGTCACTGAAGATATATCTATTCCCCGTCATATGGAAGAAGACACCACTGTCGAGATACCACATGCATCGCATTACAATGTTAGTCATGCATGCAATGAGAGTAAAATCAAGCTCGAAATGTGAAGCTAAAGCTTCACCTGTCGCTGCAACTGCAGGCTCCTTCTTGCTTGCCTTATGTGGAAATTTTGTGGCATAGTGCCCATACTCGTGACAGTGAAAACACTTGATCTTGGACAAGTCTCTCTTACCCTCTTCACCGTGGGACGTCTTTCCCTTGGCTTTCTTGCCTTTTATGAATAATGAAAAATCTTTTTTTTTGTCATTGCAAGAGGTCTTGTCTCTAGTGCTCCGCCTTATCTCTTCTTATACCAAGTCTGACCACAATCACTCCCACTCTGGTAGCTTTTCCCTCCCATTCACCGAGTCCTAGTAGTTATGTCAATGCTTGGGAAAGCCTAGAAGTGTTAGGCTCACCAAATCATCCTAGGCTACTATCACACCGACACTTCCAAGCTCATCTAGACATTGAGTGAACTTCATCAAGTATTTTGGTATTGTCTCACCCTCCTCCATATTGAATTTTCTGAGCTTGTCTTTCAGCACCAGCTTCCTGTGATCATTGCTATTCTGAAACAGATTTGTTAAGGCCTTCCACACAGTATATGGAGTTTCCTTTCCATTGGGGTTCGAGACTAATATGATCTCGAACTCCTTCTAACAAGATCCTTCTCGCCTTTTCTACCTTCTTCTTCCATGCATCAAGAAGTTGATCATCTATTGTTGTGGGTTGGGGAATATCATTGTCTATGAATTCCTTTAGTCCACTATCCTCTAGCACTACCTCCATCACGTCCTTCCATGATATGTAATTTTAATTTCCCGAAAGGCGTATTCGAGTCTCAAGTCATTGAAAGACATCTTGATTTGTTGTTGGTCCTTAAGAATAAATCTGCGAATTCGATGTACCTGTTCAAAACAAACTCTGGTTCTTCTCTTCTATTATGATTCTTGGCACTTTGATACCATGTAGAAATTATCCAACGGATTCAACTAATCTTGTAATGTACTAAAACAAAATATTGAATCGGACTTCTAAAAATTGTGGAAACCAATTTCGATCGCACAATTACATAAAAAGGTAAGAGAAAGAAATTATCAATCGCACAACACAAGAAGTATCTAGGGAAATCAACTTCTTAAAATCCTGTTATCTGTATATTGCATAAATTCAAGACCATGAAACAATACAATGTTGTTTCTCCTCCTGAGAAACCTTTGCACTATATTGATTGTCTCACTCTGATCTAGGAAAAATCAATTTAATACTTAATCAATTCTCAGCCTTTTTCTGAGCAGCGTTGCTTATGCATTCTTGGAGGAATTATGGCCCTATTAATAAGGAAATTCCTAAGAATTGGTTGTGCAGTTCCTTCAAGGCATCCTGATGACCTCATGCGTGACCTTTACAATTTTCTAATTATACAATTGATATTCATCTTCCCTTTAACCCCAATCTAAACTGGGGCTTCCTTATAACGGACATGCAACAACTATTTATAACAAACTTTCAGTTAACTGTTTGACCACTACTTATGAATTAAATCATATTTAACTCACTGGATCTATCACTAGCTCATCTCTCAGTTAGAACTAGTTAAGCTTATTTTAGCTCAAATAATTGAGTTAACTAATTACAACTCACAACTCATTGTAACAGGACCCCCTAAAACTTAGAGTGGACTCTACATGTCCCCAATTTTACCTCCAACTCGACTTAATTAAGCTAACTAAGCCTTCCTGGCTCAGTTAACACTTACAAGTTGTTATGAGATGGAATTACATTTTTTTCTTCTAATTTAATTAAGGGAAAATTAAATCAGAATCCCCCTTGAGGCCATTTATAGGTGCCATTTTCAACAAAAAATGATTTTCTAGTCTTCGTGAGGACTTGGTGCTTGTATATTGCAATATAGGAAGGCTTACTTTTCAATATCTACACTACTTTGTAACCATCTCCATTATGCTTTTTCCCTTTCCATTGATTTGGTTGATAGACTATAATGTATTTTCATTAACATTTATTTGTTTAGACAAGTGGAATTTTGTGTGCATATGTGGTAAATGAAACATGTTTGCGTGAGCATTGGCCTCAAGGAATTTGTAGCGACCTAGGCCACATCAACTCTTAAGATGATTAAAATTAAGTGTCTCTTCTCCACTACCATAGAGTTTCAAATTATATCATCATATAAAACAATATCCTTCAAAATCAATCACATTAACAAAATTTGACACTATTAATTACTATTTTTTTATTCTTTCTTTTATTATTTTTGTTCTAATAAAAAAATTGAATTTTAATGTTGAGAATTAAAAAAATTGAATTTTAATGTTGAGAATTTCTGGTAAACTGTGTAAATTGCTCAACATAGTTCTCAACATTATATTTATGATTGTGAAAATGTCCATTATCTAATTTAAATTTTATTAATTTCATCCACAAATAAAAATAGTTAAATCCAAAGACTCCAACCTGAGACTTTCCCTTGGACACATCAACAAAAGTAAAAGAAATAATAAAGTATTATTCTAACAATTCCCATGAATTTAATCAAACTGGGATTGAATTGTTAAACTAGATGACTTTAATCAAACTGAGGATGAATTGAAGTACTAAACAAATCATTCGAGGGAACAGTTGCGAACTTGAAATTTCCAAGTTCATGGTCTCATTCCGCCGAATTTGGTAATTTCGATTTTGATCTTAGTATAAATTAAAGAATTTATGAATAATTTTATTTTTAATTAAAAAACAAAAATATGTTTCTCTGGGCATGCGGTAAAAAAAATTACAATTCCAACAACGTTATGGGCAAAATACAGTTACAATTCCAACAACTTTATGGGAAAAAAATTACAATTCCAACAACGTTATGGGTGAAGATAAAGTTACAATTCCAATATGGGTGAAGATAACGAAGGAAATACTAAGAATATTAATAACAAAAATGGGTTAGGGAAATTACAATCCCAACAGCGTTATGGGCTAAGATAAAGTTACAATTCCAACAACTTTATGGGAAAAAAATTACACTTCCAACAACGTTATCGGTGAAGATAAAGTTACAATTTCAATATGGGTGAAGATAACTAAGGAAATACTAAGAATACTAATAACAAAAATGGGTAGAGAAAGGGATGGAATTTGATAGGCAAATTGGTTGTTATTGGTGATTTATTTATCAAATACAAATTATAAAATTATGAAATTGTGAAAACAGGGAAATCGTGAAAACCCTCAAATTTGACAATTGGATTTGTTTTGAAATTGATAACTATATTTGTTTTGTTTTAAAATTGAGAACTAAATTTGTGTTTATTCAAAATTCCAATCTTGAATTTGTTTTGAAATTCCAACCTTGAGATAAACCAAAAAAAATGTCAATCTACAAATAAATTTGAATAAAATCCTTAAAATTTTCCAACCAAGGAATCTGATACAAAAACAGCTTTGATCCTGAAAATTATCCTGCATAACAGCAGAAAAATAAAAACTGAAAGTTCTTTATAATAAAAAACACACTCAAAATTTGAAGTGGCAGCCCGAATTACAGCCAAGAGGAGGTATTTGCCAGCCAACTAATTCGCCAATGTGGTCCACATGAATGAAAAGACTTCTAAAACGACGAATTTATTAAGTTTATTAAGTTTAGCAACATATGGAAAGTTTATTAAGTTTAGCAACACATGGTTTTGGTGGCCCATGGTATTAGATACTATGGATTACATGTGATAAAGCTGGATTACATGTGATACAGCCTTTAAAACTGCTGGTTTGAAAATAATCCACAAAATATGTTCATATGTGATTATCATCTAAAGTTTTTCTATACAGAGTCTAAATTATTAGATTTAGACTAATAATTTGCAACACATAATTTTGGTGACCCATACTATTAGAGACTATAGATTATATGTGATAAAACCTTTACAACTCCTTAAAAAAAAAGCTATTATTGTAATTATTATTATTTTTTTTTTCTAGCATTGTCTTTATTTATAACATGCCATAAACATAAATTTAAGGGTTGTTCCTACAATAAAAACGAAAAACAATCAAGTAAACACATTCAATAAGGCATTGAATTACTGGGCTTTCTTCTGATAATCTTTCAAAATTCAAACATTATTAAAAGTTAAGTTTAGATCAAAATCAATTGTAGAATTACTTAAATTTATTTTAGAAATTCAAAATGTAAGTGTTTATTTCTCAGCTAAAATGAAAAAATGAATTGATCTTCAAAATAGTGACTTCTATGTCCTGGCAAAGTGATGACTTCTATGTTGTGGAAAAGTGATATCTTGGATTTCTTTCACACACAAATATAAACAGGCAGATATATAATTAATTAAAAAAAAAAAAAAAAAAACTATTGGCAAAACATTAGAAAATTTTAGGATCCTAAAAATAAAATTTGATAAGTAATGCACAATATAAAATTTTAAAAAAAAATCTATTGGCAAAACATTCAAAAATTTTACGATCCTAAAAATAAAAGTTGACAAGTGATGGTGCCTATTGGTACAACATTCAAAAGTTTTTAGGCTATATGTTAGACATGGTAATATCGAAGTCAATGTCACAGTTCATTCCCTATACTAATTCTTCATCCATTTAATATGTTAAGTAATTACAAGTTTCTTCCATCCAATAATTACAAGCTTTTAGCTTATACATTAGACATGATAATATCACAGTTAGATATGAAATTGTTATGCATGAAGTCGTATATTTCTTGATGAAGTTAATATCAATCTTACTGCTTCAAGTCCAATGTGCCAACTGGGCACTGTCCTCTCACGGTCCTATACCCTTTTTGGCAGCTTTCGTTGCATATTCTTATCTGTTTTCTTCTTCATTGGCCATGCTCCAGCAACAACATTCCAACCTGCACAATCCTTGGCAGTTCCATCATGATGAATAATACTATTACTGCAAAATATAAATAGAAAAATATGTCTTTTTGGGGTTTATTTTGCAATTAAGAAGAAGAATAATTAAGAAAAAGAAGAAATTGAAAGTGAAATGCATTATATTTGGAAAAAAACATAAGAAAAGATAAGTAGACAATAAGATTTCAAATTGAGAAAATTGAGAAAATCTTTAGAAAGACTCAATAACACACTTTAGATACAATACAGCTTGAGTGGGCCTAATGGTTAAGAGCATGTGTTTCTTCCTAAAAGGTCACATCTTCCTAAGAGGTCACATGTTCAAAATGAGGTCACATGTTCAAAACCAGAGTAATAGAGTATGCACAGTTTGAGAGTGGGCCTAATGGTTAAAAGCATGTGTTTCTTCTTAAAAAGTCACATCTTCCTAAAAAAATCACAAGTTCAAAACTAGGTCACATGTTCAAACCAGAGAAATAGAGTATGTATGTCTGGCTAGACTTAACAGTCAAGTGAATCCCTTGTCGCACAAACAACATTATCTCAAATTGGTATATGGCTTGACTATAAAATTAAATTATAATAATTATTATTATTTACAGAAGCAAAATAAGATTTCAAACCGTGAAACCCTACATATTAAAGACAAACAATCAATAACACATGAATCATGTGAAGGCATGAACTTTAAATATATTAAATGGTTGCATCTGGCAATAAAACAAATAAATAATTTCAAACCGTGAAACCCTACATATTAAAGACAAACAATCAATAACACATGAATCATGTGAAGGCATGAACTTTAAATATATTAAATGGTTGCATCTGGCAATAAAACAAATAAATAATTATATTGAGAATGTCTGAGGCAACCGTTGATTACATACCTAGCATACTGAATAAAAAAATCAGGGACACAGACACAGCACCAACCAGAAGCTGGCAGGGCCTGTAACGACATTTTCTCGCAATCTCATCCCTCTGTGTTTTGTTCATGTTCTGATCCTGTAATGAAGGGTTTAATTGCTCGGCACTTGGAGATGATTTGATGGGTACAAGAAGCTCCTCAAGACCAGTAGGGATGGACGTGATGGGACAATTGCAATCTCTTTTATAATCTACTGCTACAATCTCATTTTTTCCAGCATTCACATCGCAACTCTCATATTTAGTTTTTCCAGAAGGATCATAATCAATGCCCTCGCCCTTACATTCATTCTGATGTTCTGTTTCCACAGGGAATATTAAAACCTCACTGGGGGGTACCCTCTTGAGCAACGCTACATCCCTAAATTCTTCCAGAAGTTTTGCTAGTTTAGGAAACCCCAGATAACTGAGGTTTAAAACTTTACCAGTAGCCTTGTTGAATTCTTTATAAATAACAGATATGGGGTGCCCTTTTCTGCCACTGTCTTTCTTAAGAAATTGAAGAAGCCAAGATTTAACATCTTCCATTGAAGCTTTCTCCATGTTTGAATCCCCATGATTTCTGGTATATACCACTGGAACATTCTGATAATCTTCAGTAGGGATTTGATGCAGATATCTTGTTGAGTGTAATTCACTAATTCCAGTCTGCTCATTAACGTACTGATGTGGCATTTGGCAGGGAAGGCCAGTATAATTTCCATAATATTCACTATACCATCTGGGATCAGTGAATGACCAATCCACTGGCATTGTAAGAATATAATCAGAAGGCCTGCAATGGCTAGTAAAAGTTGAGAATGAGGACATATTTTCAGTATAAGGGACTACACCCATGGGACTGAAATAGGGATTTTCCGAATAAGCTGGGATTATCATGTCCCTCACATCATCAAAATCTACAAAGGGCAGTAACTGCAAAACGGGCATCCATTCCACCCATTCAATCACCCCAGCCAACATGCTTGCCCCCATTTGCAGAGCACAGTCACAGACCAGAAACACTCCATATGTTCTCTGGGATAGCCTATGTATTACAGTTGACAAATCAATACTCCCAATTATGAAAATAACAAAGGCTGGTGGAGGCTCATCTATTGACCAAAAAAGCACATCCACCAACAGTGCTTTCTCCACCGTTTCTTTGCCACCTACCAAATACAAAATCCCAATAACATGATTCCCCTGCTAATTAAATTTCATTTTTCAAAACAGAGTAATGTGAGCTCAAGGTAATTCCCCTGCTGATTAAATTTCATTTTTCAAAACAGAGTAATGTGAGCTCAAGGTAAAATAAGCAATCTGGAACTCTGAACTTACCTGGAGGAACATGTCGGAGTCTAATGGCTGAATCTACAAGCGTCTGCTTCACTGTTTCGTCCACTCTATCGAAATTTTCATAGGCACAGAATTGCTGGACATAGCCATTGATTCTGAATATGTAGAGTAAAACCCTGTTGAGACGAGCAAGAATCCGGGGATCAATAATCTGGTCTGGAAATGGACAGCTTTCCATATCCCACCAAACAGAAATTTTTCTCTCAATAGCGAAGTCCATTGTTGTTAGCTGCTATGCAAGCAGAGTTAACCATAACACCTGGAATTCGAAAATTCAAACTACTGTCAAAACCTTGAAACAGGTCGTGCTAGGTTCGAGTCACAGGCAATTATGTCTTGATTCCCTGGAATTGTTTGAGGCATCAATTTATGTAGTGGGTTCGTCGTTGGTACAGCTCCACTCCAACATGTGCAAACTTGGACGCGTGCTGAACATTAACGGTCCTCATTATTGCAAGTGCTTTGAAACTACAAACGGTCTTACCATTCTACATTCTAAATTCGTATAGCAGTAGTTTCTGTAAATGAAAAAATTGAGCGACTGGAAAATTTCGAGGTGGATTTCAGTGTCGCAGTACTGTTAAAAAGTAAGCTAAGTAGAAAATTTTAAGTAGTCTTAAGTGGAATTCAATGGCGTACTACTGTTAATTTTAATATAGTTTTGTAATATTTTCCAGTGGTCATAGATTCTTCAACGAGAATCGTTAAATGGAACTTGAGCAGCAAACCAAATTGTGACCCTGTAACTTCATAGGATTAATTAACAATTAATCAATAAGATTTAAGATATTACCCGTTATCTTCTGATTTTTATAAAATTGAGGAAATCAAATTACGACATTGAGAAAAGCAAAGCGTATGTGAAGTGTTGGATTTAACAAAGTACAAAATTCAATGGGTGGTATATGCTGTCGAGTGTATTAATGGAGCGCTTCACAAATATTGATTGCTATTTGGGAGGAACTAAATGTATTAGACTAATAACTTAAAAATTGTATATATTGATTGCTATTTGGGAGGAAACAAACGTATTTTGCTAATAAATTAAAAATGTAAATATACAATGGGGAAATCAAATTACTAGTTTGAGAAAAATTTAAGTATGATATATTATTTTGGAAAAATGAAATGTTTTGCTTTACTATATTAAAAAGATTAAGAATAAATTGAATGTTGTGTAAATTGTGAGATATATTTAAGTAAATTATATTTAGAATTTAAACTAATAAAGTATAATATTATTAAAAATAAAGTTTAAAAATATAATATATGATTAAAAATAAAGTCTAAAATGTAGGGTAAATTTTGAGATATGTGTTAAGTAAATAATATTAAAAATTAAAATAGAAAAAAAAAACTAATAAAAATATGTTAGGTTTTTATGGTCACATGCACACATAATTGAGATGTCATTGTCATTACAAGTTTTGTGACATTTGATGTGATGTTTAATGTAAATTTGGGGTTTTCATGTGTAAGAATGAATGAAAGAATGATATTTTAATGTTCATGAAACTAAAAATAGTCTATGGGACTACCAGCGTCCTTGTTTTTTGTCTTTTGTAATCTAATCATTTTCTTACTCAAAGTGATGATTGTTAATCATCAGTAATTTTTGATATTTTGTAGATGACTAAATGCTTATCCTAGATTTCTAAAAACAAAGTTCATGAATATTGTGAGTTCTAGAAATCTCACTGCCTCCATTATCCTTGGGATAATTTTTTCACTATTTCATCATCCCATCATGTCAATGTCAGCTCACTACTCCCAAAGGACCCATCATGGGCTCATGCCACTCATTATCACTATGTTTTGCCACCTTTGGCCTCAGCCCTCTATTTTGTTTTGCCTAACTCCTCCATTGTCCATCTACGGTTTTTAAGGGAATTTTTCTTGGTTTCATGACCTCCATGGTTAAACATCAACAAGGCTTGTATCCTGATGCTCTTACACTTCTTCCTATCCTTAATATACCTTTATAAACACTTCCCATCACTCCTATCCCTCAAACTCATCATTTTTTCTACAAAACCTAGCCTATTGCTACAATTTGACACTTTTCGAGACTAGGCCTATGTTTTTCCCTTTTGGACCCTTTCCCCTCACTCAATTCTTGAAATTCCACTTTCCCTTACTCTCTAACATCTATCCCTATCCCCTAAAATTTCCCCAAGAATTTAGACAACCCTTAACCCCTTCATTCCCCTCCCTCTACAAGGCAGTCCTAAATCCCCTACACCAAACCCTATTTTCCTCTTCCAACTAAGCTAAAGTTTGCTATGGAAAGGAGGCATAAGAGCAAAGAATCCATTTGATAGATCATATCAGCATGCATAAGTCCATACCAACTCATAAACATCATGCCTCCATCATTTTCCAAGAATTCATTACATGGGCCAAGTCATTTGCCACACCTAGGGCCAATTTTGTTTAAAAATATGTTTTTGACCAAACAAAGATGAATTTGGAAAACGTGAGAGAGATTTTTGTCCATCATAGGGCCAAGAAGAAAAACCTCCTTCAGTTTTTACACATGTATCATGGTTTGGGAGCAACGTCAAAAATACGGGTGTCACGGGAGGATTTCTGCACTACTGGAGTGACCTTGGGAAAATCAGGTCTTCTCATAGCTGGAGTGTCCAAATAACTTGGTTGATGGGTCAAAAGAAAACTAGACTTAAAGATCTTTCCAATGAGCTATCATGAGCTCAATTTGGAGTTAATGAAGGCCTCCAAAACTTGTCTGCACCACCACTTTGCATTTTTGCACCATCACTCAACACTCTTTGACTAGTCTTGGGAAACTCAACTTTTGATAGGAAAAATCAACTCCACTCAGGGACAAAATAGTATATTTGGAAGGTAGACAGGTTAAGCTTTCCAACGAGCTATCAGGGGCCTAAATCCGACTTCGAGAAGGTCCTCAAAACTTGTCTGCAAGTTGACCCTTTTTTGGCACTGCACACAGGAGAAGTTTGGCCAGAATTGCCAAAAATTGGTCAAAATCAGTAGTTTCCTCCTCAAATTTGCCCCAGGCTCCTGCACAAGTTGAAAAAGGTTGGTGGTCACTTTTATTTTCCCTCCAAGTGTTCTTTTTGCATCCATAATCAAAGAAGAGTAACAAAAACCTAAATTTGATAAAAAAACCCTAATCTTCATGGCAAACAATCATTTAACCTTCTAAGGCAGAATTTACCAGTTGGAGAGTGGTCATTGGTGTAAATACACTCAGTACAAGCTAGGCGTCCTTCAAAAATCTGAAAGCATTCCTAGACTTACTTCCATTTTCCCCCCATTTGTTAAAATTTTCCCTCACCATCACTCATTTTTCCTCCCTAGACCTAAAGCTCTCACAAGGTAAAAACCAATTTGTTCAAGGAAACAATCAGTCACTATATCCAGAGAAGAGATAAGTACCAGTAGTGATGAAGGCCAAGGGCCTATCAGGCCAAAACACAAGGGAGGAAGAATTAATAGGTTTGAGCCCTTGGATACAATTCAAATCACCTCTTCTCCCATGATCCTTGCATGTTTTCAAGATGTTGGATGCTATCAGTTCTGTGAGAGGGTTAAACAGGTCCAAAACCACTCAGATTTGACTAGGTTATTCATTCTCAGCCTACAAAACAAGCAGGTCAACCTAGCAGGAGTAAATTTTGAGCTATCATCCGGATCCATTGCTAGGGCCACAGGGATACCAGATGTGGGTGAGAGATGGTTCAAGAGGGAGAAATTGGCCTTAAACTACTATGAGCCCTTCCTCAAACCTAGGTATCAAGAAGGCTGCAAGACTTTTTTCCCCTTCTCTCACCTGCTAAAGAGATATGCACCACTGATGAGGGAGATCATCAAGTACTTCACTTGTGAGGGGAGGTACTCTAGGCTTTACTCATATCACATAAGGCTGCTAATGCACTTCACTAGGGTTAAATTGCTAAACCTACCATACTATCTCTACCGGAGCATTGACAAAATGGCTTCAATAGTCAAGAAAAGGAGTTATGCCCACCAAATGCAAAGCCTTTTTCGCCACTCTTTGGTTAAAATGGTTGTTTTACACCAGCTAGAGTAGCAGGGAATCCCTTGGGAAGTTTTTATCTCACATGATATATTTGCAAATCCTCAAGCCTTCATTCAAAAAAATTTTCCTTCCACTTCACACCCACTTACCTCCACTCCTCCATCATCCCCCAAAGATTATGTTCCATCACCTCCACCCATGCCTTCTCCACAAGGAGACTTACCTCTTTCTTCTTCTTCTCAAGCATCAAATGAGGAAAGAAGTGATAATGAAACAAGTCAAGAGGAGGCAGAGAAAATATAAATGGAGGATAGTGAAGTTAGTAATGATGATGATGAGTCAGAGGAGCAAGAAAACAATGATGCCCTTGACATTGATGGGCAAGAAAGCAGCCTTGAGGCACAAAGCATGGAAGAGGACAATGAGGCAAAAAGTAAAGGCAGAGAAGATAGCAAGAGGATCATAGTCACAATGAGGATGAAATGAATAATCAAAATGGCAGTGATGTTGACATGGATGCACCACAAACTGATGACCAAGCTAAACAACAAAACAGAGATATGGAGGTTGATGACACGTCATTAAATGCTGAAGTAAACTTGCCAAGTGACCATGAGGACAAAACATAGCTCAAAAATGAGCTTGACTATCATGACAGCAGTCATGATAGTCAACATGACAGTGGTAAAAATCAGAGTTTTGAAGGTAGCAGTGAGGCTCACAGCTCTCCCAATGAATAAGATGATGATGCACAAAGTGATGGGAGACCTAACAGTGAGGGTGAGATGGAAGAGGAGGCTACACACAATAGTCCAAAAGGTAAGAAAGAAGGCTTTCCAGCAGATGATAACATTCATGACAAGGACCCTAGAGTAAAAATCATTAGACCTTTTGATTTCTCATACCACAAGGGGAAGAGAGATGTGTTTGCTGCCTAAAAAAGGCAAGGGGCCATCTCTTCTCTAGCTAAAAAACCATTGGACAAAGGTAAGGAAAAAATGAACGAAGATGTTGAGGATCAACATGGTGAAGAAAGAGAATGTGAACTTATACATGTTGATAGTGAGGAAGAAGGGAAAATCTCCAGTTTTCTCCTCCAAAATAAGAAATCCCAAATAAGAGATCTTCAGGCAGATTTGGAAAGAGCCAAGTACAAATATGATGTCTTAGATATGGAGAACTGGCAAAGGAGTGCACACATGGAAATTTATGAGGTAAGGGCACTCAGGGCCTGGAGACAAGCCATAAGGGCAAAGGTGTAATTAGAAGAGTACAATATGACTCATCCAGAGAGTGAAGAAGAAGAATAAGAACATCCTAGAAGGAGGCCAAGGACCATTGGGTTGAGAAAAGCCATAGCCAAAGAGAGGGAGGAAGAATCTTCCCTAGCTGAGAAAATTCCTATCAGTGAGCTACTTGACAGAGACATAGAGTTTGATAGGGAGCCTTGGCTTGAGAGGGCCAATATGCATTTAGAAGATAAGTTGGAGAAGGCAAACAAGGCCCTTGAGCTCCAAAGGAAGATGGCCAAACACTATGCCCTCAGAAACCAAATTGCTAGGGCAAAGCTCAAGAAGGCATTGCTTGAAAATAAAACACTAAAGGAGGAAAAAGGCCATGAAAGCCTTGGAGTTCTGGCTGAAGCTTCCCTATAGGTGTCAAAGACCTCTTGAGGGACCACTCCACAAATTTTGGGAAAATTTTAACAAGATTTTGTTTTTTTTTTGAAATTTTGAGGCCTCTATGCGCAGCACCCTTGGTGCTGCACACACATATCATGCATCCTCAACTTGAAAACTTGACATTTTTTGGATTCCTCTCATCATCAACAATCTGCTCACAAAATTTCGGACCATTTGGAGCAGTTTTGACCCCCCAAAAGGTCAGAAAACACCTAAATTTTGACCATTCTGCCTCATTTCTAGGAAAGGTGCTGTGCACAGAGCAGTTTTGGGAGAATAGATTTTTGGATAGGAAAATGGAACTCATTCAAAAAACCTAAGGTAGATCTGGAAAGCCAACTTGACAAGCTTTCCAACGAGCCATCACAGAGAAAAATCTGACACCGAGAAGGAGGTCAAAACGGGACTGCAAGTACACCTATTTTCTGATATTTTGGCGCTGCGTATACAGGACTAAAAGTGGCAAAAGTCAACAAAACACACTTATTTATTGCAAAATGAGTTTTTTAGTATTTTTGAGGCAAATCACTCTAGGATTAGGTGTTAGAAGTTATTATGCATTTATTTTTCATGGATATTTATGCCTTGGGCCTTGCATGGTCACTTGGACATAAATTGTGATTTATGACTATTTTGGATATTTTAAAACCCTAATTAGGGTTTTAGCCCTCCTTTGCTCCATAAATAGAGCATGAGGCTCTCATGTATTTGGTTGGCATTTGGTGACTTATTCTAAAGTAATACATAGTCTCTTGGAAGTTGAAAGCAATTTGATGTCTTGGAGCTTGTGAATGCCCTGATTTGTTTGTTGATGAAGGAGGATTGGTTGCAGGATCCCTGAGCTTGGTTGATGGTGAAGTGCTTCTATTTTGTTATTGTTATTTCTTGTTTCGTTATGTTTCCATATTTCTATGTTGCAGTAGAACAAAGGATTTAGACTAAGAAATTTTTCTGAAGGCACCGTAGCTCTGTTTGTTCTTCACTGCCTTGATGTTTTCTTCTGCTAGGACATGTTAGAGAATCCTTCATTGCTCTCTAGACCTCCTAAGCTTGTTTATTTCCTAAATGGTTTAATACAGTAGGTATCAAGCATGATTCATGGTTAGCCCTGCTTATTTGATGTCACTAAAACACTATTCTTGAAGTCTCTCTTTAAAGTACCATTACTTAGGTTTGTCAAAGCAGTTTTTCTTCAATCATACTCTTTGCACTTGCTTAGTTAATTGTTTTAAAGATCTTCATAGCTATAATCTTAGATGTTCAGGAGTTCCCTCCTCTCTGATTGTAGTTATTTGTGTATCTTAAATGTTTTTTGTCCTTGATGATGAAATCACTGGAAGTTAAATAAGTTTCTTGCCTTCTATATTTCATTGGAATGTTTGTCTTGAATAATTATCTGCTTTAGTTGAATCAAAGAGTTTAGGGTTTGATCTGCCTTTGATTTCCTCTCTATGCTTATGATTCTTCTAAGTCCCTTTTGTTTAAAGTATATGATAAAGGATTCTTGATTTCCCTTTGTTCAACTTTTTGTTCTAAAATTTGATGTCCATCTCATGATCCTTTAAACCCCGAAGATCCACCAACTAAGCTAGATTTTCCCTACAGTACTCCCTAATCCAATAATGAACCTATCATGAATTTATTAGACTCCATTGCCCAATAACTTGAAGATTCCCTTGTTCTATCTATTCTATCTAATCATCATACCCAATCGAAACAAACAACGAACCCTAATACTTCATAACTAGCCTAAAATTAACCCTAAAAAACAAACAAGTTCACATCTCTTGCACAAATTAGAGAGATCCCTCTCTGAATCCAGGAAGGCTAGGTCCTTGGATTCCAAATTCTAGTTTGATGTTACCCCTGTCCATTTGTATCTCAATCAATCTAGCAAATTATGGGGAGCTAACATAATGGTGATCACGGTGGGACCTTCTCAGTAAATAATATCTTAGACATCCTTAAGACCTCAGAAAACCACAAAATTCCTTATATTGGTATTTAGTTATTGATGGTGGACAACAAGAACATCCTTAAAACAGTAAACATCATCCACCTGGCAACTCCACTGGTCTTCAGTAGCCCTGTTGACCCCACTAGTTCTCATAAACTCCCCTGGGAATGCATTAAGCAATCCCAATCATGCTAATGCTGGACAACAAAGTTTAAATCTTCCACCTAGAGACTCCACAACCCTCAATAGACCTAAATACTCCACTGGTAGAGAACTCTAAACTGGTTGAAAAGATACAGTGACCCTTTCTGATTTACAAACATGGATCCAAGTATACAAAGGAGATATGCTCCGATGAACAGAGATCATATCCCTGGATTCCCACACAAAATGCCTCAGATAAATTGGATGAAAAACCTACCTATATTTCAAGATGAAAAATGTGATGAACCCTTGTTACATCTCATCAAATTTCATATACATGTATGGAGGTTAAAGGTTGAATGGCATGAGGATTGCCTCATGAAATTTTGTATGGTGACTTTAGAGGGTAAGGCAAGACAATAGTGTGAATGGCTAAAACTGGGTAGCTTGTTTTCCTTGAAATATTTTCATAAGGTGTTTTATGAACACTATAAATAATATTGTTCATCTTTATCATTAGCTGAAAATTGTTGTGATCAATCTGAATATTTCATACAACACCTTGTAAACATTGACGAAGATTTAGGGAATTGGCATCCTGAAGATTTATTAGAAGAACTCCATGCATTTCATTCTCAAGATAGCTATCATGACAACCTAGAGGAGTTAGAACCCAATCAAGAAATATAAGAAAACCCACAAGATCTCTCTGAAGGCACAAGTGATGATTCACCATCTCTTATAGGTGAGGCTCAAGAAAACATTCAGCCTCAAAATCAACCTTCACAAGAGAGAGAGAACTGTTGTACTTCTATCCAAATAAAGAGAAAAATACCTCCTCTTTTAACTGAAGAGGAAATAAATCAAATGCTAAACATGCAGCCAACCTCTAAGCCTTTATGTGAACAAAACATTTCTATTCATTCTCCTACCAATCCCATCTACCATACATCAAAAAGTGAACTCGTAGATTAACTTAAAGAAGAACAAATTGAAAATACAATATGTTTGATTGGTGAAGTTACTTATGTTGATAATTTTCCAAAGTTTGATCAGTCTAATGATGATGTCCTCTAAACAGAAACTAACCTTGCAGAGCAATCAACAGTTAATTTGTGGGATGAAGTTCACTATTATCAGCTTGAAAAAAGTAAGCAGCCAATACAGGTCACCTATGACACTGATGAGGAAAGAATTGAGAGTTTACAAGTAAGTGAGGAGTCTCTCACTCTTTTCTCTTCTTCACTTCAGTCCATCATAAATAACTTTCATGTAATTGGAAATCAACACTCTTTCAGTTTTGATGTTGAGGTTGAGGTGAATGATGAACTTCTTGAGCAAGTTGTCAATGAGAAGCCTTTTCCTGAAATGGTTGAGGAAACCATTTGGGACATGGAATCCTCCTTAACTCCATATTTTCAGCCACCAAGTTCCTTTGAATTACAAATTGCAGATGAAGGCATGGAAATTGATGATCACAAGAAAGTTGTTGCACTTCTTTCTCAAGAAGATTTGTTGCCAAGGAGTGCTCCTACTCATCAACATGGTGGTTTTCACACAGAACTCAACATACTCTATCAAAGCACATTAGGTTTGTTAGAGGATAACATTTCCATATATGATGAATCTACCAGTTCAGATGATCATGAGGAAGAGGTGGAGTTTCTTTCCCAAAAGAGTCCCAAGCATAGCCAAGTGGAAGAAGGAGTAGTCCTGAATGAAGATTATGTCTCAAATCCTCTAGATTAGGTATTATTCCAAGATCCATTTGTTGTTTTCCTTGAGAAATATAAAGGAGGAGTGTGTTCTGCCAAGAATAGTTTGTTGCAAAGTGTGAGAAAAATTTTAAGCATTACTGTCCGAAAAGAAGTGAGGTGGAAGTGGCCTTTTGATTTCTTCAGCACTCTCAAAGAGCTGAAACAAGATCAATCATGGAATCATCTAATTTGTTGGTTTTATTGGAAAAGGGAGTTCACCAAATGAATGTATATCATGTATAGGTTAGATTAGGATAGATAGGTATGCAAAATAAACTCGGCCTTGTGAGCATATTTTTAATTCTAGATTGTTTGGAAAAAATGAAAAAACAAAAAAACAAAGAAAAGTAGAAAAAGAGAGAAAATTTAAAGAAAATGTACAGCCGCATACCCAAAAAATAGTAATGCTGAAAGTGTGCAAGCCTAAATTCCACTACTTGTGCCAAAAAGTATTTTTCAGTTATCTAGCCTAATCATGGCTGAACATGTTTTCAATTTATTACTGATAGGTTAGTGAAAGAGAACTTGTCAAAGCATCTAAACTTGACTTGTCAGTAGGAATAGATTAGGAAGAGAAGATACTGGTTCTCCATGCTCAAATCTGAACCAAAGAGAAAAGATAGGGATGCCTAACAAATTCTAAATCATAGCCCTCATGTTTTCTAGTTTTTCATTATACAAAAATAATGCGTGTGTGTAGCTTGTCCGAATGCCACAGCCCATGGAAAGTCAGATTGCCTAATCCTGGTTTGATCATGTTTTGAATTTCATGTCAGTAGAGTAGAGAATAAAGTTTGTCAAACAACTTAATCTTGACAAATGGTTAGACTAGGTAGAGAATAAGAGAGTTCATTAGCCTAATCTGAAGTCTTGGAAGTAATAAGGTTAGAAATAGATAGTCTTTTATGATTTCAAAATAAAATGATGTCAAGGGTTTTCCAGTCCAAGTGCACCCAAGTGAAGAAAAAATGTTAGGCCAAGTAAGATGGGTAGGTAGGAAAGAAGTTGAAGCAAACATGTCTTTTCATATTGTGAGATCATAGCTTCAAAAGAACATTAGCAAATGAAAAGGAAGAAAAATCTGCCCAATGAATGAGGCACTAGTCTTCATAATTCCAGAGATCTGAAGTTCTGGACAACTCCTAAAAAGTAGCTCCCCTCCCCAAGTGGAGCCACTGTTAGTCATCAGTAATTTTTGCTATTTTTGTAGATGACTAAATCCTTATCCTATATTTCTTAAAACAAAGTTGATGAACATTGTGAGTTCTAGAAATCCCATTACCTTCATTATCCTTGGGATAATTTTTTCACTATTTCATCATCCCATCATGTAAAGGTCAGCTCACTACTCCCAAAGGACCCATCATGGGCTCATGCCACTCATTATCACTATGTTTTTCCACCTTTGGCCTCAGCCCTCTATTTTGTTTTTCCTAACTCCTCCATTGTCCATCTATGGTTTTTAAGGGCATTTTTCTTAGTTTCATGACCTCCATGGTTAAACATAAACAAGACCTATATATTGATGCTCTTACACCTCTTCCTATCCTTAATATACCTTCATAAACACTTCCCATCACTCCTATCCCTCAAACTCATCATTTTTTCTACAAAACCTAGCCTATTGCTACAATTTGACACTTTTCAAGACTAGGCCTGTGTTTTTCCCTTCTGGACCCTTTCCCCTCACTCAATTCTTGAAATTCCACTTTACCCTACTCTCTAACATCCATTCCTATCCCCCAAAATTTCCCCAAGAATTTAGACAACCCTTAACCCCTTCATTCCCCTCCCTCTATAAGGTAGTCCTAAATCCCCTACACCAAACCCTATTTTCCTCTTCCAACTAAGCTAGGGTTTGCTATGGAAAGGAGGAATAGGATAAAATGATCCAATTGATAGATAATATCAGCATTCATAAGTCCATACCAACTCATAAGCATCATGCCTCCATTATTTTCCAAGGATTCATTCTAAGGGCCAAGTCATTTGCCACACCTAGGGCCAGTTTTTTTTTAAAATATGTTTCTGACGAAACAAAAATGAATTTGGAAAACTTGAGAGAGGTTTGTGTCCATAATAGGGCCAAGAAGAAAATTTCCTTCAGTTTTTACACAGGTATCATGGTTTGGGAGCAATGTCAAAAATACGGGTGTCACGGGAGAATTTCTGCACTATTGGAGTGACCTTGGAAAAATCAAGTTTTCTAATAGCTGGAGTGTCCAAATGACTTCTTTGGTGGTTCAAATGAAAACTTGACATAAATATATTTCCAATGAGCTATCATGAGCTCAATTTGGAGTTAAGGAAGGCCTCCAAAAGTTGTCTGCGCCATCACTCAACACTTTTTGATCAGTCTTGGGAAACTCAACTTTTGATAGGGAAAATCAACTCCACTCAGGAACAAAATGGTTTATTTGGAAGATAGACAGGTTAAGCTTTCCAACAAGGTATCAGGGGCCCAAATCCAACTTCGGGAAGGTCCTCAAAACTTGTCTGCAAGTTGACCCTTTTTTGGCACTGCGCACAGGAGAAGTTTGGCCAGAATTGCCAAAAATTGGTCAAAATTAGTAGTTTCCTCCTCAAATTTGCCCCAAGCTCCTGCACAAGTTGAAAAAGGTTGGTGGTCACTTTTATTTTCCCTCCAAGTGTTCTTTTTGCATCCATAATCAAAGAAGAGTAACAAAAACCTAAATTGGCTAAAAACCCTAATCTTCATGGCAAACAATCATTTAACCTTCTAAGGCAGAATTTACCAATTGGAGAGTGGTAATTGGTGTAAATACACTCAGTACAAGCTAGGCGTCCTTCAAAAATTTGAAAGCATTCCTATACTTACTTCCATTTTCCCCCCATTTGTTAAAATTTTCCCTCAACATCACTCATTTTTCCTCCCTAGACCTAAAGCTCTCACAAGCTAAAAAACAATTAGTTCAAGGAAAAAATCAGTCACTATATTCAGAGAAGAGATAAGTACCAGTAGTGATGAAGGCCAAGGGCCTATCAAGCCAAAACACAAGGGAGGAAGAATTAATACGTTTGAGCCCTTGGATACAATTCAAATCACCTCTTCTCCCATGATCCTTGCATGTTTTCAAGATGTTGGATGCTATCAGTTCTGTGAGAGGGTTAAACAGGTCCAAAACCACTTGGATTTGACTAGGTTATTCATATCCAACCTACAAAACAAGTAGGTCAACCTAGCAGGAGTAAATTTTGAGCTATCATCCGGATCCATTGCTAGGGCCACAGGGATACCATATGTGGGTGAGAGATGGTTCAAGAGGGAGAAATTGGCCTTAAGCTACTATGAGCCCTTCCTCAAACCTAGGTATCAACCGGGCTGCAAGACTTTTTTCCCCTTCTCTCACCTGCTAAAGAGATATGCACCACTGATGAGGGAGATCATCAATTACTTCACTTGTGAGGGGAGGTACTCTAGGCTTTACTCATATCACATAAGGCTGCTAATGCACTTCACCAGGGTTAAATTACTAAACCTACCATACTATCTCTACCGGAGCATTGACAAAATGGCTTCAGTAGTCAAGAAAAGGAGTTATTCCCACCAAATGCAAAGCCTTTTTCACCACTCTTTGGTTAAAATTATTGTTTTACACCAGCTAGAGCAGCAGGGAATCCCTTGGGAAGTTTTTATCTCACATGATATATTTACAAATCCCCAAGCCTTCATTCAGCAAAATTTGCCTTCCACTTCACACCCACTTACCTCCACTCCTCCATTACCCCCCAGAGATCATGTTCCATCACCTCCACCCATGCCTTCTCCACAAGGAGACTTACCTCTTTCTTCTTCTCCTCGAGCATCAAATGAGGAAAAAAGTGATAATGAAACAAGTCAAGAGGAGGCAGAGAAAATAGAAATGGAGGACAGTGAAGTTAATAATGATGATGATGAGTCTGAGGAGCAAGAAAACAGTGATGCCCTTGACATTGATCGGTAAGAAAGCAGCCTTGAGGCAAAAATAATGGAAGAGGATAGTGAGGCAGAAAGTAAAGGAAGAGAAGACAATCAAGCGGATCATAGTCACAATGAGGATGAAATGAAGAATCAAAATGGAAGTGATGTTGACATGGATGCACCACAAACTGATGACCAAGATAAACAACAAAACAGAGATATGGAGGTTGATGAAACATCATTAAATGTTGAAGTAAACTTGTCAAGTGACCATGAGGACAAAAAAAAGCTCAAAAACAACCTTGGCTACTGTTGGGGTTCCCATGTTTTGGCCAGATTGGCAAGACCAAAAGATGAGACAACATCATAACCACTTTCAGACCTCAGGATCTAGCCCTCCTGGGTCCAGAGAGGGATCTCTCTATATGAGAAAAAGTTTTGTCTTTGAAGCTCAAAGTTAAGATAGTAGGCTAGTTATAAGGCTCAGGTTTTTTTGTTTGATTGGTTTGGTTGTTGGGAATCAGGAAAGAAGGGTCTAAAATGAGACAAGGCTGAGCAAAGAGGATTTTAGGCAAAGAAGAGATATCTAGGGAAAATTCAAGACCATTGGGCTATGGAGTCAGGAAAGGGTTTACTTGCTATTCAATGTGCAGGCTTTCAGTTGGGCTTGTCATCTAAAGCGTTGGATCTTAAAGATGATTGTGTGGCATGAAATGGTGAGAGAGAAGGTGAAAGCAAGGAAACCTCCAAGGTGACCTTTAGAAATCAAATCCAGGGATAGGGCATACCATTAAACACCTATGATTCTAAAATCCAAAGGCTAACTCTTCAGACAAGAAACATTAAAGATTTAGAACACAAAGTTAAAGACCTGAGATCAGAGAGAGACTTTGAACTCTCAATGCTTCGGCCTCCAGCTTGAGGGATCTTAGAAAAGGTTCAATTAACTGAAAAGGATCCTAGTGAGATAGAAACAGAGTTCTAGACCTCCCAGTGTTCCCAATTCATTCAATTAAATCCTAACAAGAACATCTAAGAACAGATTCATTAATTCATACATCAGCTAGCAGCATAAGGAACTACTACACTGGTTAAATTAACTGAAATCAACCCTTTGATAACACATTTAGCATAAAAACATTAAAGGCAAGGAGAGCAGAGACATAGGGTACCTAACAAAGGTAAATCATATGCCATATCACTCGAGCCAATAGAAATGAAATGAAATGAACTACAAGTTAAAACAAATAGAGAGATAGAAAAACATCACCGCTGCTTTAAATCAGGATCCAAAGAAATGTGCTTGTCATATTAAAGAGAAACACCAGTCAAGTACAACATTACCAACAGCTTGGTATTCAGTCTGAAAACATCTTCCTCAGCCTATCTTACAACTTTACACAGAGACTATGACTCAAGAGAAATAGCTTGCAATTCTCATATATCCGATCAACAACCTTTACAATGAGTTTCTTCATGAAATTTATAGCTCAAGAGAGCAGAGGAGGTAGGTGAAAAACTAAATGAAACATTAAAACTCAGGAAATAAAGAGGGCCGAAGCCCATTCTGTTTAAATTCTGTGCATTTATCTCTGGTACTCTTTGGATGAAAGAGTGGTCTTCTTCAGGCTTCCATTTACTCCAGGTATGTCTCTGGTGTACTTTGGCTGCAGTAATCTGTAGTACTTTGGTGAATAAAAAAATAGATAAATAAATGACTGTGAAGTCAGCCATACTATATATCAAATGCTTCGATAGTGTCAAGACTGTTGTCAAGGCAGAAAACTCCTCTAGAACACGGCATATAATGAAAACTGCATGGGCACTTCATCCTTTCACGGGAAAGAACATTTTGCTGATGGTGAAACCCTGTTGGCATTGTTTTATGTGCCCTAGGACCTTCTGATTGATCTTCGGGGTCTTCAACCTGGTATTTTGCCTCTAATTGTTTAGTTATGGCTTACAATCTTCAATTATCTGCCTTAAACTCTCTGATCTTTCACTGACATCCTTCGCTGCTCCAGTATTGTCTCTGTCTGTGCAATTTGAGCTTTAATGGCACCGAAGAGGTTTTGCAGAGTTTGAACTCTGTCCTTTGATGAAATTTATGCTGTAGACACCTTTACGGACATTTCCCTATAATATCGGGCTCTAAATTCAGCTTCTTTTGTGCACTGTGTCACCACGATAGTGCATATGAATCATGGTGTTTTTCCGCCTGCCTGTAAACCTGCAAAACGCGAAAACTCGTTAAGAAAAACATGCATGGGGAGGGTGGCGTGGATTACTACAAGAAATGGCACGTGGCATGGGTGGGGATGATGAATGCAGAGGATTTAGTGGAGGAACACGGTGGATCAGCGGGAGACGCTTTGGAGGACGACGAGGTGGAAAATTTAACGCAAAACATTAAAATTTGCCCTTTGAATGAATTATATAGGGGGACGATCGAAAAAGTGATGAAAACACATGGATTGGTGACGTGGCAGGACTAGGTCAATGGCGGGCGTGCGTTAAATCTGGACTGTCCGATCTCAGGAGGAGATCGACGGTGGAGAACATATCGGAGGGCGACAGATGGTGGGCCAGGGGTATGGAGTGCCTTGGTTATCGCCTACGCAACTTCGTGGTGCGACTACCGTCGGATGGGCCGCCCTAGATTGGACGGTGCACGTGTATATCGCGCCGGGTTTTTCTGCCGAACGATAACGCACGATGGGGGGGCGGTTTTCAAACAGTGCTGGTGCCACGCGTCAGGCGGTGAGTGGAATCACTATCAAATGGGAAAAGATCGCCCACCCTCCAACGGTGATGCGATAGAAACTGGTGGTTTTTGAACAGTGCGGGGGGCCACCGGGGTGGGTAAACTTCGGGCCATTGGATCGGCGGGTAAATGGACGGTGGATGTGTGATCAAGGTGGGGTGAACGGAGTGGGCCATGGCATGGCGCCGACCTGCGAAGACCGTCCGATCTAAACAGATCGATGGCCAGAAATGCTCCCAATATACATTTGTGATGAGCACCTTTTGCCTTGGCGCCTGGTCTTGGCGCTGGGTCACGTGGTAGAAAAGGGGGAGGGGGCTAGGGCCGAAAGGTGCTAAGCCCACATAGTGTGGAAAATGGGTTTTTGGACAATTTTTAATGCATTTTTAGGGTAGGAAAGGGTAATGATAGGGGAAAGAAGGGGAAATTAAACCACACCCGGGATGCGTGTATGGTTCGGAGGGGATTTTGGGATAGTTAAGAGGACTAAGGGAGGGATTTTTGGGGTGAAAAGGAGGCTTTGAAAAAGAGGAAAAGGGATAAAATGAAGAATTCTGCAGGGGTACAAGGGGCGCATGAAGGCCTTTAGGAGCACAATTTATCATCATCAATGAGACATTTTGGATGGATATAGCAGTTAGGATGTTTAAAGAGGAAGTAGACACACAGAGGCTTCAAGGATGAGAGATTTTCATGGGAAATGTATCTCTTGAAGGCTCATAAACAATTTAGCCACCTGTTTGCTTGCCAAAAATTTCATAGGTGGCTAACAGTGGCTCCACATGGGGATGGCTTCTTCTTGAAGGAGTCAAGAATTCAGAAAATGATCTTTGGTGTAGGTCAGATGCTTGCTGCTTGAGCCACCTTCTTCTTTGATTTTCAGCTGCCACAATAGTGAAGACATCAATTAGCGGAAACATTACCCAAACAATCTACCTACCCATCCTACAATCCTAGCATTTTTTCTTCTAGGGTGCATTTGAACTAGCAGACCCTTTACATAATTTTTATTTTTTAGAAACAAGAAAATAAACCTATTCTATTTCTACCCTTGTTACTCCATGAGACCAGATTAAACTGTTGGCCTCACATGTTTCTCTACCTAATCTAACATCTGTTGGGATTAAACTGTCCAGCAGATTTCTTCTCTATATTCTACAACAGAAATTTAAAAACTAGCCAAACTAGGATTAGACAGTCTAGTTTGTTGTGGATCCAAGGCATAAAAACAATTGCACATGGACAGAAACTTGCAGAACATTGCAAACAAAAATTTGAAGGCTTGAAATATGAAGTTTTGAAGTATCCTTATTTCTTTTATGACTCAAGTTTTGAGCTTGTTAGAGTCACTTTCTCTTCTTCATTCAGCTCTGGTTTTGGGCTTGTTAGAGTTGATTCTTCTTTCTTCTTTGTTGGTTCAGGTTTTGGGCATGTTTGAACCAACTATCTCTTCTTTCTTTGGCTCAGGTTTTGATCATATTAGAGCCAATCTTTTGCACTTCAGAGGTTCATGTTTTGAGCATGTCTGAACCTCTCCTTTCTCTCTATTTTTTGAAACATTTTCTCTTTTTCTTGAAAAAAAAACACTGCAATGATATTTACAATGGAAATGGGAACTGGAAATTGGAAATCAACAGTAGTAGTGTTTGAGCATCCTGCCATTGACAGGACCCCCAAATAGCTCTGAACCATCTAACTCCTGTAGAAAAAAGGCATTTGGGCCCACAGTGGCCTGGATGATGTAGGGACCTTGCCAAAAACTGTAAAACTTGCCGTGCTTTCCTTTGTCCTCTCTCCTTGAGTCCTACTTCAGAACTTTATCTCCAATTTTGAAGTCACATGCTTTAGTTCCTTTGTCAAATAACTTCTTTATATTTTCTTGAACCTTTAGAGCTCTGTTATAGACCTCTTCCCTTGTTTGCTGGAGATGAATTGTCTGGTTTATTCTCCTCACCATGCTATTTTCTTCTGTTTGTATCTCTTGAACAAGTTTGATCACTGGTACCCCAAGGCTGGTAGGAAACACTGCTTCGGTTCCATAGACAAGCTGATATGGTGACATGCCAATGGATTTCTTTGTTGTAAGCCTGTCAGCCCACAGGGCATGCACTAACTTGTTATGCCATGAATTTTTGTTTTCTTCCAGCAGCTTTTTGATGATGGTTACCAGGCTCTTGTTTGATGATTCAGCTAAGCCATTACTTTGTGGGTAATAGGCAGTTGAATGACTGAGTGCTATTTGATACTTGTGACAAAAAGCAACCATTTTCTTGGATCCAAAAGCAGTAGCATTATCAGTGATTATTTTCCTTGGGCAGCCAAACCGAGAGAGGATATGACCTTCTAGGAACCTAATGATGACTGAATCTGGGGCATTCCTAGTAGGTATGGCCTCTATCCACTTAGTGAAGTAGTCTGTGGCTGTTAAGATCCATTTGTGTTGTGCAAAAGAAGAAGGATGAATTTCTTCTATGAAATCTAGGCCCCATTACATAAAGGGACCTTCAAAAATGATGGGTTGTAGAGGTAAGGGGAGGAGCTTTCTTTTTCCTTCAAAAATATGGCATTTGTGGCAGGCAATTATCATCTTGTGGATATCGTTGAAGAGTGTGGGCCAATAGTAGCCAGCTCTAAGTATTTTGTTAGCAGTGGCTTTCCAGCTCAGGTGACCTCCACATTCTCCTGCATGGAACTCTTGTTTAATCCTTTCTACCTCAGACTCAAACAAACATTTAAGCAATAGCCATTTGCACTTTTCCAGTATAAGCATTCATTCATTATGCAGTAATTTCTGGCTTTAAGCTTTAGGAATCTGGCCTTGGTCTTTGATAGTTCAGGAGGGGCATTGAGGTGTGTAAGCACATACATAATGTCAAAATACCAAGGAGAGCTCTGAAACTTCTCCTCAACAGTGGGATCAGGCAATCCCTGCTACTCATCCAAGGCATCCACCATGTTAATGTCAAGGGCTTGTAGATTTGATTCAGCCATTATTTGAGCTAAGCCCTGACCTTTGATCAGTTTTGTGGGTTTTATCTCAAGATCATATTCTAAGATTACAACAATCCATTTGCCCCTTTTCCCATCTGGATCTTGGGACAAGATGTCTTTGACCACTATGTTAGGCACATAGGCTATGGTGTGAGAATGCAATATGTACACCCTAAAATCTTTCAAGGCCTTAATCAGAGTGTAGGCCTGTTTTTCCATTATGTTGTATTTCAAGGGTGCATCCCTCAGAGATTTGCTAAAAAAGGCAATAGGTTGTTCCATTCCCTCTGGATTTTTCTGTAGTAGGACTGCAGCCACTATATGCTCAGAGGCAAATGAAAATATCAGGAAATCTTTCAAGAAATCTGGGCTAATTGGGACAGGAGCCTGGGTGAGTGCAAGTTTAACTGACTCAAAATATTTCTTAGCCTCAACAGTCCACTTAACCCCAACACCTTTCTTCAGCATGTTAGTCATAGTCCTGAGGTGTTCAGCTAAGTTGGGAATAAACCTCCTTAAGAAGTTAATTTTCCTAATGAAGGACTGTAACTCTTTAATGTTTCTCGGGTGTGTGATTTGTAGTATTCCCTCAACTCTTTGTGGGTCTATCCTAATTCCCTTTTCAGATATAATGTGGCCGAGAAGTTTACATTCTTGCAGCCCAAACACAATCTTTTTGGGATTTAATGATAGACCGAACTTCCTACATTTTTCAAAAACTCTTCTCAGATTTTTTAAATGCTCCTCATCAGTCTTGGAGTAGACTGTTATGTCATCCAAGTAGATGACAATGAAATGCCCTATCTCTTCTGAAAATGCTATGTCCATTGCTCGTTGGAAGGTTGCACCAGCGTTTATCAGTCCAAAGGGCATTTTTACATACATAAAGGTGCCCCATGGAGTGGTGAAAGAAGTTTTGAGTTGGTCTTCTGGGAGTACTAAAACTTGGTTGTAACCTGAAAAACCATTTAACAGGGAGATCCTTTTTGAGCCTACTAGTCTCTAAAGAATGTGTTCCATTTTTGGAAGAGGGTAGTTGTCCTTTAGTGAGGCTCTGTTAAGGTCTCTGAAATCTATGCACAGTCTGATCTCACCTATTTTCTTTCTCACAGCCACGAGGTTTGAAACCCAATCAAAAAACCTTACAGGAACTATTATTCCTGCTTCGTACATATTTTTTATTTCCTTTTCTACTACAGGCAATTGTTTTGGGTTAATTCTGCGAAGTTTTTGTCTGAAGGGTTTCTAATTTTCTTTCAAAGGTATTTTGTGTTGTATGATGTTTGTGTCATAGGCCTTTAAGTCCTCGTAGCTCCAGGCAAACACATCGATGAATTCTTTGAATAGGTCAATATATTTCTTTTTCATGTCTGCAGCTAAGGACTTAGCCAATTTGATCATCTTGGGTTTATCTTCAGTGCCTATGTTGCATTCCTCTACATCAGAGTCTTCGTGTTCTATGGTAGGCTTTTTCGCTACATCATCGAAATCGAAAAGGTCTTCTAAAGGTGCCAGACCACGGGGTATGTTCTTATCTTTGGCCTGTAGCACCTCTATCTCCTCATTATCTGCGTTTTTACATTCTTCGGTCGAATTTCCAATCTGTTCGTTTAAAGTGTTTATTTCTATGTTACAGGGTGTCTCTTCCTCTTCTGAGGGTTCTTCACTTGGGCAGCTATCATAAGATCTCGAGTCTGAATCAGAAAAATCAAACTCATTTCTGCCCAAAAGAAAATCTTCAATCTGTTTATCGCCCTCAAAGACCTGCCAATATTTTTCATTATCCGGCACTACAGGTCTGAATTTGGTCTGAATGATGATCTGTTGGTCGCTGGGAGGCTTGTGATATGAACTAGCCACACAGGCTAATCCATTTGAAATTACATTTTGACTCCTAGGGACAAACACCAATTTATATTCTACAAAGGTTTTTAATAAGTCCATAGCGTCATTCCTATACGCTCTCAGCCTAGGATGTTTCACTCTGTATTCACCATTCACTTGTTTTATGACCAACTCAAAGTCTCCATGCACGACTATCCTACGGGCTCCTAATTTTTTCAACAGATTCAAGCCTAGGATAAGAGCCTCATACTCTGTGATATTATTTGTGCATTTGAAGTTCAGATTATAGGCATGGCTCTCTGCATAGTCACTCTCTGTGTTATGTATCCACACTCCTGCTCCTGCAGTCTTCCTAGTATAGGACGCATCGAAATTCATTTCCCATAAGGGTTCATTCTCGGGTTTATCATTTTTTCGTTCTTGGTGTGGTGTATGAGTTTGAGAAGGGTGACTAATCAATTGACTGCATTCTATTTCTTGTTCGCTTTGAGTTTCTGTTTCAGTGCACTATCCAAAGGATTCTTCTTCATTTTCCTCTAAGTTCAGAGTGGCCATTATGTCAAAATCTATGGGCGCTGTCTCATGGTTGATATCTCTATTTTCTAGTTCTGGCTCCTTTAAGGATTCATCGTTGCAGAGGACAAAGAAGTCCAGATCTGTGTGAACAAAGTACAAAGGTGAATTTTCTGGCTTTTCAGGGCTGCTAACCAGGAATTTCATTTGTGCCTCTCTATACAGTCTTCTAAGTTGGCTAAAAACAGGGATTGTGGCATATGCCCCATCCATCTGCATTGTACCTTGCAACTTGGCTCCCCATGACCTTGAAAGCAACATGCCATACTTAGGTGGCACATTTGCAACTACAACATCCATGACCATACATTTGGCAAGAATCTGGGTTAAGTTCGCACATAAATCTTTGATCAGGCCAGGACACTTTACTCTGCTAGAGTCAAATGAATATAAAGCTTTGTAGGGACGGGTTATCTCTAGGCCTAATCTTTCCATAACTACCTTGGGCATCAAGTTGTGTGAGGCCCCAGAGTCATGCATTGCGTTGTGAAGGATCTTTTCATGGATATTGAGACTAATATAAAAAGGGGGTACTACCCCTTATTGAAACTTTCCTTCTATCTTTGGACCAAACAGAAGGGCTGGTTGATCATCACTCAGATTCACAGTGTCACTGTTTTCACCTAGATTTAAAGCTTTCAAAATTTGGCCTTTATATACATCCTGAGTGGCCAGCTCAGAGAGTGGGACAGAGATTTTAATTTTCACAATCTCACTCTCCAAATTGAAAGTGGACTGACTCTTTGGAATGTTCAACTTTGTTTTGTTAGCCACTACCTTGGTGGCAGAATCAGTGAGCTGATTCTCGCTATGTACAGGCTTAGGAACTATTTTATCAGGAGCACTAACTACAGTGCTAGTGCTGCTAGTTGGTTGACTTTGTTTATCAGTGTTTTGGTTGTCTTTTTCTTTGTTCTTCCCAGAACTTTCAGCTGCTGGTTTGCTACTTTCAACAACCACTTTAGAAGTTTTCTCAGGTCTTTTCTTGATGATAACTTCATAAGCCTTTGGTTTGGAAATGTCTAGGCTCTTTTTGCTCCTAAGTTCATATTGTTCTCTGACCTGCATGCTGGCATCTTCAAATCCGAGTCTGTAATCCTCAGATTCTGATCATTCCTCATCCCAATATGAGGGTGAGGGTTGATCTTCCTCTGTGGAACAATTGTGGATTGAGTTTTCTATTTAAAACATGTTTATTGTGGTTCCCTCAAACTCTTCTATGATTCCCTCATCTTCATCAAGAAAGTTCTCTTGAAATGAGGGAATAACTTGCTGATCTGATTCTCTTTGTCTGTTGGGAGTGGTGTTATTTCTTCTAAAGTTCTGGTTCTGGTTGTGATTCTGGTTTTTTTTTCTGATTGCTAACTGTGACAACCATTTTTTCCATCATTCGCTGTAATATTTCCACATTTTTGGACAAGCAGTCATAATTGGGGTCAGATGTGGAAGCTACAGTGTCATCTCTATATGTTACCCTTTTCTCAGTTCTCAATCTAGCTTTCTTCTCAATCAGATTAGCCTCTACACTCACTGCTCTTTTTTGCATGTCTTCCAGTGTGTTGTAATCTCTCTCCCTAAGCTAGTAGGCCATGTCAGCATCGAAGCCTTCAGGATATTTCACTAGAGCCATACCTTGGGGAGGTTTCATGTGTGGAGGAAGAGTGTTATAAACGCTATTAAACCTTGTAGAGTAGTCATGGACACTCTCTCCTACGTTTCTCTTAAGGTTCTTGTATTCTGCTAGGATTTGGAGAGGGTTTGCCTTAACTTCCCATTTGTTTATGAAAGTCTGATATAAAGCAGGAAGGTCTTGGATACTATTAGGAGGTAGGATTCTAAACCATTTCTTCACATCACCTCCTAAGCTCTGGGCAAAGATTCTCATTTTGACTGTATCATCATCGATTTCCATGTAATCAAAAGAATATTCCATCCTATCTACATGGTGTTGAGCTGTGGTGGACTCTTTTGCAGTGAAGTGTGGGATCTTTGATTGATAATCATTGGGTAAAGGTACAAGAGGCTGGGGTAAGACCAAAGGTGCATACCAAGCTGCCATAATGATGTTTTGATGGGGTAAAGGGTTAACTTGAGCAGCTGGTATGTGGATGACATGGGTACTATGACCAGCAGAACACTGTTGAGTAGATTTAGGGTGGCAGAGCCCCAAGTTTTGTAGGAAGTGGATATTAGGGGGTGTAGATGGGGGGGTCTCTCTGTCCCTAATGTGTTGACCGCTATGAGATGGTGAACCGGGAAACTCAAGGTCTGGCTGGTCTAGAACACTGAATGACCTAGTTCTTGGTAGTTTGTTTGGTAGGTCTAGGTCAAAAGGTGGGTCTAATAGAGTTGTGAAGTATTCTAGTGTAGAGTTAGCTCTATGGATGTGGCTGGAAATTGTTGGTCCTTTAGGTGCAGGAGATCTCTTGAGGATGCTCTCAGGGTTATCAACTATTTCAGGTGGGTCAGGGTTGGGATAAGCTCTTGTGTGAATGGTTCTTGGAGCCAGAATGCTATTTTCACAAAGGAGCTTAACCCTACTTGTTACTTCTACTGTGGTTGATGTTGTTATGGGCTCTGGTCTCCGAGTGGAGTCTTATGTGAACCAAGATAATCAGCAGGCCTACTGATTACCAGTGGAGTCTTTGATCTTTGAGGAACTATGGAGTCACCAGGTGGAAGGTTTAGGATGCTTCTGGAGGGTACACTGTCCACCACAGTGCTTATGAGATGTCCCTTTTCAAGGATATCTTCAAAACACAACAAACTCTAACCGGAGATTGACTGGGAGGGCTTTTACCAGATATGTCACCTCTAAAGAGAGTGAGATCTAGAGGCTACCTGGCCCTTTCCAGACTCTGTCTAAGAGTGTGGGAGAAACACAACAAGTGGTGTAGAAAATGAAGTGCAAGTGAAAGTGTTTCACTACCAACCTAACCAGAGTTTCTAGGTTTTCTGAGGCTCTTGTGATGTAATAGGATGGAAAATACTCAGAAGGTCCCCCAGTGGAGTTGCCATTATGTTGGGGTTCCCATGTTTTGGCCAGATTGGAAAGACCAAAAGATGAGACAACATCAAAACCACTTTCAGACCTCAGGATCTAGCCCTCCTGGGTCCAAAGAGGGATCTCTCTATATGAGAAAATTTTGTCTTTGAAGCTCAAAGTTAAGATATTAGGCTAGTTATAAGGCTCAGGTTTGGTTGTTTGATTGGTTTGGTTGTTGGGAATCAGGAAAGAAGGGTCTAAAATGAGACAAGGCTGAGCAAAGAGGATTTTAGGAAAAGGAGAGATATCTAGGGAAAATTCAAGACCATTGGGCTATGGAGTCAGGAAAGGGTTTACTTGCTATTCAATGTGTAGGCTTTCAGTTGGGCTTGTCATCTAAAGCGTTGGATCTTAAAGATGATTGTGTGGCATGAAATGGTGAGAGAGAAGGTGAAAGCAAGGAAACCTCCAAGGTAACCTTTAGAAATCAGATCCAGGGACAGGGCGTGCCATTGGACACCCATGATCTAAAATCCAAAGGCTAACTCTTCAGATAAGAAACATTAAAGGTTCAAAACACAAATTTAAAGACCTGAGATCAGAGAGAGACTTTGAACTCTCAATGCTTCGGCCTCAAGCTTGAGGGATCTTAGAAAGGGTTTAATTAATTGAAAAGGATCCTAGTGAGATAGAGATAGAGTTCTAGACCTCCCAGTGTTCGCAATTCATTCAATTAAATCCTCACAAGAACATCTAAGAACATATTCATTTAATTCATACATCAGCTAGCAGGCAATGACATCCACTACACTGGTTAAATTAACTGAAATCAACCCTTAGATAACACATTTAGTAGAAAACATTAAAGGCAAGGAGAGCAGAAACATAAGGTACCTAACAAGGGTAAATCCTATGCCAGATTTCTGACGCGAGCCAGTAGAAATGAAATGAACTACAAGTTAAAACAAATAGAGAGATAGAAAAACATCACCGCTGCTTTAAATCAGGATCCAAGAAATGTGCTTGTCATATTAAAGAGCAACACCAGTCAAGTAAAACATTACCAACAGCTTGGTATTCAGTCTGAAAACATCTTCCTCAGCCTATCTTACAACTTTACACAGAGACTATGTCTCGAGAGAAACAACTTGCAATTCTCAGATATCCGATCAACAACCTTCACAATGAGTTTCTTCATGAAATTTATAGCTCAAGAGAGCAAAGGAGGTAGGTGAAAAACTAAATGAAACATTAAAACTCAGGAAAGAAAGAGGGCCGAAGCCCATTCTATTTAAATTCTGTGCATTTATCTCTGGTACTCTTTGGATGAAAGAGTGGTCTTCTTCAGGCTTCCATTTACTCCAGGTATGTCTCTGGTGTACTTTGGTTACAATACTCTGTAGTACTTTGGTGAATAAAAAAAAACATAAATAAATGACTATGAAGTCGGCCATACTGCATATCAAATGCTCCGATAGCGTTAGGACTGTTGTCAGGGTAAAAAACTCCTATAGAACACGGAATAGAATGAAAAATGCATGGGCACTTCATCCTTTCATGGGAAAGAACATTATGCTGATGGTGAAACCCTGTTGGCGTTGTTTTATGTGCCCTAGGACCTTCTGATTGATCTTCGAGGGCTTCGACCTGGTATTTTGCCTCTAATTGTTTAGTTAAGGCTTACAATCTTCAATTATCTGCCTTAAACTCTCTGATCTTTCACTGACATTATTCACTGCTCCAGTATTGTCTCTGTTTGTGCAATTTGAGCTTTAATGGCACCAGAGAGGTTTTGCAGAGTTTAAACTCTGTCCTTTGATGAAATTTATGCTGCAGACACCTTTCCAGACATTTCCATGTAATATCAGGCTCTAAATTCAGCTTCTTCTGTGCATTGTGTCACCACAATAGCGCATATGAATCATGGCGTTTTTACGCCTGCCTGTAAACCTGCAAAATGTTAAAACTCGTTAAGAAAAGCATGCATGGGGAGGGTGGCGTGGATTACTGCAAGAAATGGCACGTGGCATGGGTGGGGATGATGAATGTAGAGGATTTAGTGGAGGAACATGGTGGATCAGCGGGAGACGCTTTGGAGGACGGCGAGGTGGAAAATTTAACGCAAAACATTAAAATTTTCCCTTTGAATGAATTATATAGGGGGACGGTCGAAAAAGTGATGAAAACACATGAATTGGTGACATGGCGGGACTAGGTCAATGGTGGGCGTGCGTTAAATCTGGACCGTCCGATCTTAGGAGGAGATCAACAGTGGAGAACGTATCGGAGGGCGATGGATGGTGGGCCAGGGGTATGGAGTGCCTTGGTTATCGCCTGCGCAACTTCGTGGTGCGACTACCATCGGATGGCCTGCCCCAGATCGGACGATGCACGTGCATATCGCGCCAGGTTTTTCTACCGAACGATAACGCGTGATGGGGGGGCAGTTTTCAAACAGTGCTGGTGCCATGCATCAGGCAGTGAGTGGAATCGGTGTCAAATGGGAAAATACCGCCCACCCTCCAATGGTGGTGTGATAGAAACTGGCGATTTTTGAACAGGTCGCGGGGACCACCGGGGCAGGTAAACTCTGGGTTGTTGGATCGGTGGGTAAATGGATGGTGGATGTGTGATCAAGGCGGGGTGAACAGAGTGGGCCATGGCGCAGCGCCGACCTGTGAAGACCGTCCGATCTAAACAGATCGACGGCCAAAAATGCTCCCAATGTACATTTGTGATGAGCGCCTTCCGCCTTGGTGCCTGGTCTTGGCGCTGGGTCACGTGGTAGAAAAGGGGGAGGGGGCTAGGGTCGAAAGGTGCTAACCCCACATAGTGTGGAAAATGGGTTTTTGAACCATTTTTAATGCATTTTGAGGGTAGGAAAGGGTAACGATAGGGGAAAGAAGGGAAATTAAACCACACCCGGGATGCGTGTATGGTTTAGAGGGGATTTTGGGATAGTTAGGAGGACCAAGGGAGGGATTTTTGGGGTGAAAAGGAGGCTTTGAAAAAGAGGAAAAGGGATAAAATGAAGAATTCTGCAGGGGTACAAGGGGCAAATGAAGGCCTTTAGGAGCACAATTTATCATCATCAGTGAGACATTTTGGATGGATATAGTAGTTAGGATGTTTAAAAAGGCAGTGGACACACAGAGGCTTCAAGGATGAGAGATTTTCATGGGAAATGTATCTCTTGAAGGCTCATAAAAAATTTAGCCACCTGTTTGCTTGCCAAAAATTTCATAGGTGGCTAACAACTGCCATGACAACAGTCATGACAGTGGTAAAAATCAGTGTTGAAGGCAGCAGTGAGGCTCACAGCTCTCCCAATAAACAAGATGATGATGCACAAAGTGATGGGAGACCTAGCTGTGAGGGTGAGATGGAAGAAGAGGCTACACACAACAGTCCAAAAGGTGAGAAAGAAGGCTTTCCAGAAGATGATAACATTCATGACAAGTACCCTAGAGTAAAAATCATTAGACCTTTTGATTTCTCATACCATATGGGGAAAAGGGATGTTTTTGCTGCCTAAAAAAGGCAAGGGGCCATCTCTTCTCAAGCTATCAAACCATTGGACAAAGGTAAGGAAAAAATGAATGAAGATGTTGAGGATCAATATGGTGAAGAAAGAGAATTTGAACTTATACATGTTGATAGCGAGGAAGAAGAAAAAATCTCCAGTTTGCTCCTCCAAAATAAGAATGCCCAAATAAGAGATCTTCAAGCAGATTTGGAAAGATCCAAGTACAAATATGATGTCTTAGATATGGAGAACGGGCAAAGGAGTGCACACATGGAAATGTATGAGGTAAGGGCACTCAGGGCCAGAGACAAGCCATAAGGGCAGAGGTGCAATTAGAAAAGTGCAAGAGGACTCATCCAGAGAGTGAAGAAGAAGAAGAAGAACAACCTAGAAGGAGGCCAAGGACCATTGGGTTGAGAAAAGTCTTAGCCAAAAAGAGGGAGGAAGAATCTACCCTAGCTGAGCAAATTCCTATCGGTGAGCTACTTGACAGAGACATAGAGTTTGATAGGGAGCCTTGTTTTGAGAGGGCCAATATGCATTTACAAGATAAGTTGGAGAAGGTAAACAAGGCCCTTGAGCACCAAAGGAAGATGGCCAAACACTATGCCCTCAGAAACCAAATTGCTAGGGCAAAGCTCAAGAAGGCATTGCTTGAAAATAAAACACTAAAGGAGGCAAAAGGCAATGAAAGCCTTGGAGTTTTGGCTGAAGCTTCCCTACAGGTTTCCAAGACCTCTTGAGGGACCACTCCATAAATTTTGGACAAATTTGAAAAAGATTTTGTTTTTTTGTTTTTTTTAGGCCTCTATGCGCAGCACCCTTGGCGATGCGCACACATATCATGCATCCTCAGCTTTCAAAATTGACATTGTTGGATTACTTTCATCATTAGTAGTCTACTCACAAAATTTCCGACCATTTGGAGCAGTTTTGACCCCCCAAAAGGTCAAAAAACACCTAAATTTTGACTATTCTGCCTCATTTTCAGGCAAGGTGCTGCGCATAGAGCAGTTTTGGGAGAAAGGATTTTTGGATAGGAAAATGGCACCCATTCAGAAAAAAAAAAGGTAGATCTAGAAATCTAACTTGACAAACTTTCCAACGAGCCATCATGGAGAAAAATCTGACATCGGGAAAGAGGTCAAAACAAGACTTCAAGTACACCTATTTTTTGATATTTTGGCGCAGCAGATACAGGACCAAAAGTGGAAAAAGTCAACAAAACACACTCATTTATTGCAAAATGAGTTTTTTAGTATTTTTGAGGCAAATCACTCTAGGATTAGGTGTTAGAAGTTATTATGCATTTATTTTTCTTGGATATTTATGCCTTAGGCCTTGCATGGTCACTTGGACATAAATTGTGATTTATGACTATTTTGGATATTTTAAAACCCTAATTAGGGTTTTAGCCCTCCTTTGCTCCATAAATAGAGCATGAGGCTCTCATGTATTTGGTTGGCATTTGGTGACTTATTCTAAAGTAATACATAGTCTCTTGGAAGTTGAAAGCAATTTGATGTCTTGGAGCTTGTGAATGCCCTGTTTTGTTTGTTGATGGAGGAGGATTGGTTGCAGGATCCCTGAGCTTGGTTGATGGCGAAGTGCTTCTATTTTTTTATTGTTATTTCTTGTTTCATTATGTTTCCATATTTCTATGTTGTAGTAGAACAAAGGATTTAGACTAAGAAATGTTTCTAAAGGCACCTTAGCTTTGTTTGTTCTTCACTGCCTTGATGTTTTCTTCTGTTAGGACATGTTAGAGAATCCTTCATTTCTCTCTAGACCTCCTAAGCTTGTTTATTTCCTAAATGGTTTAATATAGTAGGTATCAAGCATGATTCATGGTTAGCCCTACTTATTTGATGTCACTAAAAAACTATTCTTGAAGTCTCTCTTTAAAGTACCATTACTTAGGTTTGTCAAAGAAGTTTTTCTTCAATCATACTCTTTGCACTTGCTTAGTTAATTGTTTTAAAGATCTTCATAGCTATAATCTTAGATGTTCAGGAGTTCCCTCCTCTCCGATTGTAGTTATTTGTGTATCTTAAATGTTTTTTTTCCTTGATGATGAAATCACTAGAAGTTAAATAAGTTTCTTGCCTTCTATATTTCATTGGAATGTTTGTCTTGAATAATTATATGCTTTAGTTGAATCAAAGAGTTTAGGGTTTGAACTGCCTTTGATTTCCTCTCTATGCTTATGATTCTTCTAAATCCCTTTTGTTTAAATTATATGTTAAAGGATTCTTGATTGCCCAGCAGTGCTGCGTGTTCACCCGACATGAAGGGTTTCGTTGCTGCGTGTTTAACAAAAAAACCCGACAGGCCCGGTGGTGCTACATGATTCACAAAGGCCCGACATCATCTGCCCGACTTGACCTGCATTCAGGTGCTGTGCTTTTCAGGTAAGGAACAACATACACCACTGCACGTTCACGTTGTGTATTCAGTGCTACGCTCTTGGTCGAACCGACAGCAAGTTCAGCCACCCGACACTGTGTTCAAGTCTTGCGCTCTTGGCCGGGAGGGCCTCCACACCAGTGAAAGCACTCAAACACTTCACAAACCCTCCAATTTTCTGCCAGGTGTCTTCATAACATTTTTTGAGAGGTAAGTGGATGCCTTACCTTCCTCCAAGCAGTTTGATGGTGTGAAGTTAAGAGGAATTAAAAACCCTAAAGGAAAAAACCTGATTTTCATGTTAAACACACTACTGTTTAGAGGACACTCCTCCATCTGCATGCTAAGAGCACACTAAGACTACCTTGTTGAGAAGTTGCTCATCCACCAAGATACTCACTCCATTTGCAAAATAAATCCCCCACACTGCAAAGTAGTGACATTACATTACCTCACCCTCTCAGATTGTTATCATTACTAAGGTATTTTCACAGCAAGGTTTTGGCATATCAGTTGGTTTTCATTTAGAATTATTTAACTTCTCATTTTTCCCAAATTTCCCCTTCACTCATCCCTTTCATCCACTTGAAAAAAACCTCCTTTCTCATCACCATCTCATTTACCCTCTTCATATCATTTCATAAGCAGAGTTAGGGTTTTAATTTTCAAGGCAATAGTGAAATCAAAATGTCAAGGGAAGGTAATAGTGACAGTGGTGAGGGAGGCTAAGGGCCTAGAAGACATCAGTGCAAGGGTGGAAGAATAAATAGGTTTGAGCCATTGAACACCGTGGAGTTGATGGCATCTCCTATGAAGGTTTCATATTTCTAGAATGTGGGTTGTTTTGACTTTTGTGAAAGAGTACAAGCAGATACAAATTCATCCTGAGCTGACTAGGCATTTTATCCTTAATCTTCATGACAATCAAGTAAATTTAGCTGGGGTAAACTTTGATATATCTTCAAATACCATTTCTATGGCCACAGGGATACCTAGTGTGGGAGAAAGGTGGTTCAAGTAGGCTAGTTTGGACCTGAGCCATTATGAACCTTTCCTAAAACCTAGATACAAAGCTGACTACAAATACATTTTTCCCTTTTCACATTTGCTATAGAGATATGCGCCCTTGATGAGAGTCACCATGAAATATTTTACATGCGAGGGGAGGTTTTCTATATTTTATTCATACCACATAAGACTTCTCATGCACTTCACTAGGGTAAATATGCCACATTTTCCCTATTATCTCTATAGGAGTATTGATAAGATGCCTTATATTGTGCAAAATAGACATCCTTCACAACAAATGCAGAGCCTATTACACCATTCTCTTATCAAGATGGTTGTAATGCATCAATTAGAGCAAAAGGGTATTCCATGGGAGGTTTTCATTTCACATGAGGTCTTCACAAACCCACAACCCCATCCTCAACAGAATGTGCCCTCCTCATCTCATCCTCCTATCATACCTCTTCCATCATCTCCTGATGAGAATGTTTCACCATCCACCCATGTACCTTCACCTCAGGACAACCTTCTTTCCTCACCTTCTCCCAATGCTTTAGGTAGTGAAAAAAGTGGCAGTGAACAAGCAAGTGACCATGAAGGAGAAGGTAGTGATAAATCAAGCAATGATGAAGAAGAGGATAGTAAAGAGGAAGATGATGAAGAAGAGGATAGTAAAGAAGAAGATGATGAAGAAGCGGACAGTAAAGAGGAATATGATGAAGAATATGTTAGTAAGAGGAAGAAGATGAAGAGGGAGAGGTCAACAATGAAGCATAAGACATGGAGGTAGATGAAAATTAAGAGAAAAAAATTGATGAAGAAACTAATGATGACACCTCAAACAGTGAAAACACAAGTGATGATAAGGGATATGATGACGTTGGAAACAAAGAGGACAGTGATGAAGCAGAAAACATGGTAAATAATAGAAATAATGATGCTAATGACAGCAATGACACTAAAGACCAAAAAATTAGTGAAGAGGCTGATAATAGCAGTGAAGATCACATCAAAGAGGAAAGCAGTAGTAACAGAGAAGGCAGTGACATTCATGACAGCAGTCATGATGGCCAAGAAGGCAGTGAAAACAATGAGCCTGATAGTGGTAATGATGATAGTGCAGAGAGCAGTTCCAAAGACAGTGAGACTCCTAGCAGTATTGAAGGAAATGAAGAAAGTAGCCAAGGTAATGATGATAATGAGGGTGGCAATAGCTGACAGAACCAAGAAGATAATGAAGTTGATATCAGTGAAGGAGAAAGGGATGATGATAAAAACTAAGATCACAACAGTGATGTCAACATGGAAGAAAATGAAAGTGAGGTTGATGAAAGTAGTCAAGAACACAGTGTAGAAAACCGCAGTGCAGAGATCAATAAGGAAGATAACAACAGTAATGAGGTTAGCCATGGTGAGGGCATTCAAATGAAAAATATTGAGCCTTTACCTCTCACATACCAAAGAGGAAAGAAGCATGTGTTTTCTGACTCTAAGAGGCAAGGGACCATGCCATCCACCTCAGCTGAGAAGCTTGACAAAGGCAAACAAAAGATCAAAGAAGAAGAAGAAGAGGATCAACATGAGGTTGAGAAAGAGTTTGAACTCATTCATATTGACAGTGACAAGGAAAATGAAGCAAGGATCTCAAACTTGCTCCTCCAGAACAAAAATGCCCAAATTGAAGACCTCCAAGCAAATCTAGATAGGGCCAAGAGTGTGAATAATGTCCTTGATATGGAGAACAAATAGCTAGGGGCAAAAAATGCCATTTATGGGGCTAGAACAATCAAAGCCGGAAATAAGCTTAAAGAGCACAGGTAAATCTAGAGGAATTCATGGGCACCTATGAGGAAAGTGAATATGAAGAAGGGCAGTTTAGAAGAATACCAAGAACCATGGTTTTAAAGAAGGCCTTGGAAAGACAAAGAGAGCAAGAGTCAGCCTTGGCAGAGCAGCTCCCTCTAAGTTAGCTACTTCCCATGGAGATAGAATATGATTGGGAGCCTTGGCTAGAAAGAGAAAACACACACTTGGAGTCCAAATTGGAGAAGGCAAATAGGGACCTTGACCTCCAAAGGAAGATGACCAAACAATATGCACTTAGAAATCAAATTGCAAGGGCCAAGATCAAAAGAGATCTTGCCAAAGTTCAAGCCCTCAAGCAGGAAAAAGGTCAAGAAAAGCTTAATCTTCTTGCTGATGCTTCCATGCAAGCATCCCAGATATAAAAAGGAAGATAATTTCAAATTTTGAGAACTTTTTGGAAATTTTTGGTTTTTTCTGATTTGGAGGGCCAAGGGCGCAACACCCTTGGTGCTGCACTTTTTCTCACGGCATCCTCAGGAGGTAAATTTTAAATTTTTGGAATCCTTAGCTTAAGTACAAAATGCTCACCAAATTTCAGGTCATTTGGAATTGATTTGTTCCTCCAAAAGGGTCAAAAACACCCTAATTTTCACCTTTTTGCCTAGTTTTCAGGACATGTGCTGCGCCTTTACTAGCCTTGGGAGTTTTGCTCTTTTGATAGGGTACAGGGGCCCAATCAAGAAACCAATGGCAGTTATGGAAAGTAGACTCAATGGGCTTTCCAATGCGCCATCATAGATCCTATTCCGACATCGCGAAGGCCTTCAAAACATGGTTGAAAGATGACCCAGTTTTCTTGCTCATGTGTTGCGCCCTTGGCCTGGAAATTCATCCTTAAAATTCACTGCTGTACCCTGATAGTAAAAAATTCAACAAAGTATGCTCGGAAATATTTTGGAGGCTTTGGGGAGCCTAAATGTCAATTTTTTTACCAAAAATTCCCAAGAAGATATTTTTCATCAGATATTTTGTGCCTTGGGCCTTGCAAGGTCTCTAAGGACAAAAGTGACATTTATGATTAACTAATGGGCTTCTAGAGACCTAATTAGGTTTTTTGTCCTCCTTTCTTGTTAAATACAACATTGAGGCCTCTTTGTAGTTGGTTGTTGATATGACTCTTGTGAGTAATACATAGTTTTGGAGATTGAAGACAAATTGGCTCTGATTTTGTGAATGGCTTGGATTGTTTGACATTGGAGAAGGCTTGCTTGCACGATCCCTGAGCATTCTCAAATGGTGATGTGTTCCTATTTAGCTAATTTTTTCTTGTATTATCATTTTTTTCATCCTTCTATTGCAGTAGGACAAAATTTTTAGACTAATAAATGTTGTTTAGAGGCACTTTAGTTCTGTTTATCGTTCACTTCTTCTATGTTTTCTTTTGCTAGGTCAGTTTAGAGAATTCTTAGTTGCTCTCTAGACCCACTTATGCTCGTTTATCTTATGAATGATTCAATATAGTAGATATCAAATATGTTTTATGGTTAGCCTTGCTTGTTTGATGTTACTTAAACATTGTTTTTAAGATCTTTCTTTGAAGTATCACCGATTAGTTTTAGCCAAAGAGGTTTATGTTTTGATCATGCCCTTTGTCCACTCTTAAAAGGTTGCTTTGGAGGTCTTTATGACTGTGATCAATGATGTCCAGGAGTTCCCTCTTCTTTGATCTATGTTATATGTCTATCTTGAATGTTTTCTAATCTTGAAGGTGAAATTACTAGAAGTTATACAAGTTTCTTGCCTTCTATAGTTCACTGGATTGTTTATCTTAAATGCTTATTTGCTTGAGTTTAATCAAAGAGTTATTAGTTTGCCCTATATTATGATTACTTCTTCATTTTGAGTAGTGTTAAAGACCCTTCTTGTTTAAAGTTATTTGACAAAGGATTCTTAACTTCCCTTTGCCCTACTATGTTCACAAAACTTAATGTTCATTTCATCTCACACCTACCTTGAAGATCCATTTGACCATGGTAGATTTTCCCTGTGATGCGCCCTGATTCATTGTTGAATTTTCCATAACCTTTTGTAGACTCCATAGCCCAATGACTTGAAAATATCTCACTCCATCTATTCTACTTGATCATATACCCAACCCAAACAAACAAACAAACCGTAAACTTAACTAGCCTAAAATCAAACCCTAAAAGCAAACAAGTTAACATCCTTTGCACAAAATAGAGAGAGCCCTCTCTGAGTACGGGAAGGCTAGGTCTTAGGACTCCAAAGACTGATCTGATGTTACCCATGTTCATTTTTTCTCACCAATCTAACAAATTACGGGGACCTAACATAATTGCGATCATGGTGGGACCTTTGAGTCAGTGACATCCTAAGTATCCCTTAGGAACTCTCAAATCCCTGTCAAAATTAGAAAACTTAAGTGTTAGCCAAAAGTAGAATCTAGTTTTTCACCATCCTAGCAAAATGATGGCTCAACTAGAGGACACTTATAGAAACCTTAGGGCTACATAAAGGAACTCAAAAAACCCCAAAAAAATCCCTAGATTGGTTTTTTGTAAATTGTTGGTGGTGGACCACAAATACTTATCTTTAAAACAGTAAAAAACATCCACATGGCAACTCCACTAGCCTCCAGTAGGACTACTAACTTTATTAGTTCTCATAGACTCACCTAGGATTGTGTAAAATCAGCCCTGAGCAGTTTAGAGGCCTAGTCACACATTGTGTGAGTTCAGCAAACATTAAGAAAGGTCTACCTTCTGAAAACAATCATAAACTTTCAACCTCTCTGCATTATTGAGTTTGAAAGCTGGCTTCACAGAGGATTAACACCAAATCTCACCCCGACCCTAACCCTCTGACCATAGTTGATGACCCAGAAAAGATTTTGTGGCAAAATTCTAGAACTGAAGATTCAACTACTGTTAGAACCATTCATAGAGCAAGTTTTGTCCCTGAAACTCTCACAGCCTTGCAAGATCCCCAGTTTGACTTACTCCATACAAGAAACCTTTTCCAAACTAAGTCACAAAGTGGGATTGACTAGACTGACCTTGAGCCCATAGATTTGCAGCAGAGTTCCAGTGGAGAAGCCTCTCCTTCCACTCCTCCTAGATTTCAGCTTCTCCATCACCTTGGCTCTTTTCATTCCAAGTCTGCTCAAAATCAATTTGCTGGTCCAAGTACTTCTACCACACCCATTCATACCACCATTGTGCACCACTCCACTTCATCATACACCCCCTCTCACAAACCCTCCCCTTGTAAATCCTCCTTGGTTTCCATTAGCCCCCATCATGGCAGCATGGTACGCCCCTCTAGTACTACCACAACCTCTAGTACCTTTGCCAAATGACTACCAATCCAAAATCCCTCACTTCACTGGAGCTGACTCTACAAATGCCGAATAGCATGTAGACAAAATAAATGATGCTTTTGTTTACATGGAATTAGAAGAGGAAACCATAAAGATGAGGATGCTCGCCCAAAGCTTAGGAGGAGAAGCCAAGACATGGTTCAAAAACTTGACTCCTAACAGCATACATGATCTCCCTTCCCTTTACCAGACATTCATAAATAAGTGGGAGATTAAGAAAAACCCTCTCCAAATCCTCTCAGAGTATAACAACCTTAAGAGAAATGTCGAGGAAATCATCCAAGACTATTGCACTAGGTTCAATAGTGTGTACAAGCCCTCTCGCCTCACATGAAACCCCCACAAGGCCTAGCACTAGTGAAATTTCCAGAAGGATTTGATCTAGACATGACCTACCAATTAAGAGAGAAAGAGATCCCCTAACTTTAGAAGACATGAAAAGGGGAGCTGTGAGTGTAGAGGCCAACCTGATTGAAAAGAGGGCTAGGATGAGGTCAGTAAAGAGAGTCATATACAAATATGAAACTATGGAATCAACCTCTTCATCTGATGCCAAAATTGACAGCCTAGTTAGAACAATGGAGAGAATGATGGAGAGGATAAACTTGAACGAAAGAGCACCTCCTAGGGAAAACCAAGCAAATTCCCAAAACAGAAATAGGAATCAAAACTTCAGAAGAGACCCTCCCCAAATTAGAACGAGAGACAATGACCAAAAAATGAGGCCCCCTTTCCAAGATAACTATGTAGATGAAGAGGAAAGAGAGACTAAACAGCTGGTAGCAAAACATGTAAACTTGATAGGCTCTCATAATGAGGGTGATGTTTTTCTCATTGAAGAGGAACAAGGTTTCTTCTCCTCAAATTAAATTGAAACAAACTACTATGATTATGAAGACTACAAATTAGGATTTGAAAATTCCATAATGTAGGTCCATAGGCAATATGATCTTAGGAGTAAGAAAAGCCAAGAGGCCTCCAAGAAAAAAAAACTAGAAACTATTCTTAAAAAAAGACCCCTGAAAACATAATGAAAAGGACAACAGAAAACACAAACACCATGGCTACGAAACCTGATCTAAACAAAGAAAAAACTGGCCGAAAAAATGGTGACCCAAGCTGCCCTAGTACCTCTGCTAGTGGCCCTGGAAAATCTGCTCTAAATGACAGTCCTAGTAAAACTCGGCAAACCAAAATTGCTAAAAAGACTATGTGTGACAAAACATATGTAAATATGTCAAAAACACTAACAACTTTGAGGGAGAGATCGCCAAAATCAAAATAACCATACCTCTCACTGAATTGGTAGCCCAAGATGTATATAGGTCCCAAATTCTGAAATTTTTGAACATAGGAAATGACACTGACACAGTAAACTTAACTGATGACAAGCCTGAGTTGTTGTTTGGACCTGAGGTAGAGAGAAAATATCAAGAAGGAGTTGTCCCTCCTTTCTATGTTAGCTTAAACATTCATGACAAAATCTTGCACAATGCTATGCTAGACTCTGGTGCCTCACACAATCTCATGCCCAAGGTGGTGAAAATAACCAAACCTTACAAGGACTTGTACTCTTTCGATTTGAGTAGAGTCAAATGTTTGGGTCAAATCAAAGACCTGTGTGTCAATATGGCACAGATACCTGCTAAGATTCTAGTCATGGACATAGTGGTTTCTGACATTCCCTCGAAGTATGGCATGCTTCTATCCAGATCATGGGGAGCCAAACTTCAGGGGAGCCTCCAAATGGACATGTCATACGCTACCATCCCAGTCTTTAACCAAAAAGGGAGATTGTATCGGGAATCTCACATGAAATATATGGTAAGTAGCTTAGATAGGCCAAACAACACCCCTATTTATTCCATTCACTCATACCTTGACTCATTTATCTTGTATAATGAATATGATATCACTGAACAAGTAAATGAAAATGAGAAGGATCTCGGTCTGCTAGAATAGTCAAATCTATCCCCAAACAAAGAACATGACAACCAACACTCTAGCAGCCCTGAACAACAACATAATGGCAAATATAAACTGGAAACACTTTGGAACATGAGCATTGATGGCTCTTGTGGCAAAGCTAGTTCGGGAGCTGAGGTATGGATACATAACACAAATGAAGGCCATTCCTACAAACTAGATTTTCAATGCACTAACAACATTGCAGAGTATGAGGCTCTCCTCCTTGGTTTACACTTGCTTAAAAACATAGGAGCTAAAAAGATCTCAGTCCAAGGAGATTCAGAGCTGATCATTAGGCAAATCAAAGGGGAGTATTCAGCCACGAATCCTAGACTAAGAGAGTATAGGAATGCTGCTCTAGGCCTCCTGAAAACTTTTGAGAAATATGAACTCACTTTCATCCCTAGAGCTCAAAAAAACCTTGCCAATGAACTTGCCTTTGCTGCCAGCAATTGTCAAATACCTTAGGCATACAAACAATAAACTGTCAAAGTAAAAAACTAGCCTATAGTACCTAACAACATAGACTATTGGCAAGTGTTTGAGGGTGATAAAAAAATTGATGACTTTGTGCAATCTAGGAATGAATTTGAAATACCAAAAACAAGCTTAGGGAATGAAGAGGATTATTTTGCTGAAGAACAAGCCCACAAAACAGAGCTGTCCTCTACTGCTGATATAAATATGCTTGAACATCCTTATGAGGAAAAATTGTTTGAAAATCTAGATCAAAAGGACCTTGAGGTTTTACAATGTAAAGATGATACATTACCAAGGGGCCTTGCACCATTAGAAGAGTTGTTTGATTTTAGTGATGTAGCTAGAAAGCCCAAGATGGAATCCACCGAGACTAATGTAGAAGAGAACCCAAAATGATCAAGCTATCCAAAACTCTCACTCCTCACATAAAACCGAAATATATAGAGTTGTTCAAAGAGTTTAAAGATATTTTTTTATGGGGGTATGAGGACTTGAAGTCCTACGAGACAAGCATTATCCAACATAAAATTCCTCTCAAGGAAAATCAGAAACCATTCAAACAAAAATTGGGAAGAATAAACCCCGTTCTAGTACCTTTAGTTGAAAAGGAAATAAAGAAGATGTATGATGCGGGTATCATAGTCCCACTTAGGTACTCATAATGGGTTTCTAACCTTGAGTCAGTAAAAATGAAAACAGGGGAGATCAGGCTGTGCATAGATTTTAGAAACTTGAACAAAGCCTCCCTAAAGGACAACTACCCTTTACCCAAAATGGATCATATACTGAAAAGGGTGGTAGGTTCTAAAATAATATCATTGCTTGATGGATTTTCGGGGTACAATCAGGTATTGGTACTGCCAAGTGATCAGCACAAAACCACTTTCACAACACCTTGGGGCACATTCATGTACGTGAAAATGCCATTTGGGTTGATGAATGCGGGGGCTACTTTTCAAAGAGCCATGGACATAGCTTTCTATGAAGACATAGGTTACTTCATAGTGATATACCTTGATGACATCACTGTCTATTTTAAAACTGATGAAGAACACTTAGTCCATTTGCGAAAGGTCTTTGAGAAGTGTAGGAAATATGGCCTGTCTCTGAATCCTAAGAAAACATTGTTTGGTCTTCAAGAAGGAAAACTCTTAGGCCACATCATTTCCAAAAAGGGGATAAAGATAGACCCCAAAAGGATTGAAGGTATACTACAAATCAACGATCCTAGAAATATTAAAGAGCTGCAATATTTCATTGGAAAGATAAAATTCCTGAGAAGATTCATTCCTAACCTTGCTGAACTCCTAAGAAATATCATAAACATGCTGAAAAGAGAAGTAGGAGTCAAGTGAACCACAGAATCCAAACAATCCTTTGAATTGGTGAAACAAGCCCTTACCCAAACACCAGTTCTAATCAGCCCCAACTTTACCAAGGATTTATTCATTTTCTCTTTTGCATCCGAACACATTGTTGCTGTTGTATTGCTTCAAAAGAACATGATGGGACAAGAAAATCCCATAGCCTTCTTCAGAAAAGCATTGCGGGATGCTCCTCTAAAATATAACATCATGGAGAAACAAGCCTTCGCCTTGATCAAAGCATTGAAGGACTTCAGAGTTTACATTTTGCACCCCCATGTTATTGCTTTTGTTCCAATACAGTTGTTAAAGACATTCTAAATCAAGACCCTGATGGAAAAAGGGGTAAATGGATTGCTATTATCTTAGAATATGATTTAGAAATCAGACCCACTAAACTAATTAAAAGACAAGGACTCGCAAAAATCATGGCTGAATCGAATTTTCAAGCACTAGACATGAATATGGTTGATGCACTAGAGGAACAGGAAGAATTCACAACTCCACACACTGAAGAAGTATTTTTGAATTCATCTTGGTATTTTGATATTCTATATGTACTTTTTAATCTTAATGGTCCTCCTAATTTATCCAAAACTAAAGCTAGATTCTTGAAACAAAAAGCTTTAAATTTCTGCATTTTAGATGGAGCTTTGTATTGGAAAAATTTTGTTGGCATATTGCTTAAATTTTTTCTTGAAGATTATGATGATAGAATTATGCATGAATTCCATGAAGGAGAGTCTGGACTTCACCTCTATTGTAAAACCACAGCCAATAAAATCCTTAGAGCTGGTTACTATTGGTCCACCCTTTTCCCCGATACACACAAGCTAGTGGAAACTTGCCATAAATGCCAAATATTTGATGGCAAGAAAAAGATACTACCTTTACCCTTGCATCCTATTAGTGTTGAAACTCCTTTTCAACAGTGGGGTTTAGATTTCATTGGCGAAATCCACCCTGCCTCATATGCCCAACACAAGTGGATTCTCACTGCTACTAATTATTTCACCAAATGGATAGAAGCCATCCCTTCAAGGAATGCTACTAACTTAGTCATCATAAAATTCCTTGAAACCAACATCTTGTCCAAATTTGGCTATCCCAAAAAGATCGTCACCGATAATGCTGTTGCGTTTAAGTCCAAAAGAATGGTGGAATTTTGCTACAAGTGACACATCACACTAGGGAACTCTACAACTTATTAACCTCAAGGTAATGTGCTAGCTGAGTCCTCTAACAAAATTTTGGTTAGCATCATCAAGAAACTGTTGGAAGAGAACAAAAAATCATGGCATGGAAAACTGGTGCATGCATTATGGGTTGATAGACTAACAACTAAGAAATCTATCAATATGTCTCCCTATCAGCTGGTTTATGGCATGGATGTTGTTTTCCGGACATCCTTAGGAGTTTCGGTTATGAAGCTTCTTCAAGAGGTTCAATTAGAAGAAAATGACATGCAAAGGAGGCTGAACCAAACCATTCATTTGCAACAGTCAAGGGAAGAAGTTTACAAAAGGACACAAACAGTGTAAGAAAACATAAAGAAGATCTTTGACAGAAGAACCAAAGCCAATGATTTCCACATTGGAGACACAGTGCTGAAATGGGATTCCATGGGGGGAGGTCAAAGGAAAGCATGGAAAATTTGAAAATTTGTGGAAAGGTCCTTATATCATTCATTTAGTTAGAGGTAATAATGCTTTATTTTGACAAGAGCTGGATGGAGTAGAGGTATTCGGAGGTCCTGTCAACTTCAGGATGCTTAAACACTATTTTTGTTAAAGTTCCTAGTTTAAAGCTTTCATTCATTGTACATAACATTGATTGATAAAAAAAACAGGAAAAAAGAAAAACAAAAAAAGAAGTAAAAGAGGGCAGGAAAAGAATAGGTACAACCCCATACCCAAAAAAAGAGTGTTGCTGAAAGTGTGCAAGCCTAAATGCCACTACTAGTTCAAAAGAAAGAATCTTGTTCAGTCATCTAGCCTAATCATGACTAAACATGTTGTAAATTTTTGATGATAGGTTAGTGAAAGAAGACTTGTCAAACCATTTAAGCTTGAATTTTCGGTAGATTAGATTAGGAAAAGACTGCTGGTTCTAAATGCTCAAATCTGAACCAAAGAGAAAAGATAGGGATGCTAAACAAATGATAAATCACAACCCTCATGTTTTCTACTTTTGATTGTACAAAAATAATGTATGTGTGCAGCTTGTCAGAATGCCAGAACTCATGGAAAATCAGATTGCTCAATCTTGGTTTAGTCATGTTTTCAATTTCATGTCAGTAGATTAGAGAAGAAAAGTTTGTCAAACAGCTTAATCTTGAAAATAAGAAGACTAGGTAGAGAATAAGAGAGTTCATTAGCCTAATCTGAACTCTTGGGAGTGATAAGGGTACAAGTAGATAGTTTTTGCTTTATGCTTTCAAAGAAAGAAAAATGTCATGGGTTTTCCAGTCCAAGTGCACCCAAAGGAAGAAAAAATGTTAGACAAATAAGGATGGGTAGGTAGAAATGAGGTTGAAGAAATCATGTTTTCAGATTTTTTTGAAATCATGCCTTCAAGAGAACATCAGAAAATGAAGGAAAGAAATTTGCAAAGTGCAAGTAAGGCACTGATCTTCAAAACTTAGAGATTTGAGCTCTGAGGTCCTCGACGCCTCCTGAAAAGGAGCGGCCCTCCCCAAGTGGAGCCACTGTTAGACATCAATAATTTTTACTATCTATAGATGACTAAATATCAATCCTATATTTATAAAAAAAAGATTCTTGAATATTGCGAGTTTTAGAAATCTCACTGCCTTCATTATCCTTATCACAAATTTTTCATTATTATACTATTTTAGCATTCCATGGTTAACCTGCCATTCCTAAAGGGCCCCTCATGGGCTTATGCCACTCATCTATTTTCTATGTTCCCACCTATAACCCCAACACTCTGTTTTTCCTTTGCCTCACTCCTTCACCTTCCATATAGAGTTATCAATCAGCCTATCATTCCAATGTTCATCAGGTTCCTCAAACCTTGATGGTCTCAAAACTACCTCTATAGGCTCTTTAGATCAATCAAGTACATCAATTACTATATTTTCAAATACATCAATTGGTCAAAAACTCTATTTTTACACTATTAAGATCCCAAGCCTAATTTCAGTCAAAGACCAAGTTAAAACCATCCCAATAGATCATTATGGTTTTCCTAGGTTGTAGGGTCTTCATTGGTGTTCTAAGATCTATTCTTCTTATGCTATAACCTGTTTCAAATGTAAAAGAAGGGCAACACATGATTTCCCAAGAAAGAGAAAAAAATCTCCAAAGAGGGATATTTTTCCAATTTCAAGTTTTACAAAAGGTAAATGTGCTTGGCATTTTTGCAGGAATGTCAAGAGGTAAATTAGCAAAGGAAATTGATAGAGTGACTGATGAGTTCCTAAATGAAGACATAAATTTATGTTCGAGAAGAATCATGGCTATTAAGCATGATTGGGCTAGTAGTGTGCTAAGCAGGGATCTAGTGCAACAAATCACTTTGAGAAAGTATTCCAGAAACCTAGGGTTTGTTAAGATGGTCAAAGGAGGAAAAATGAAGATGTTAGACCTCCATGATGACAGTAGAAAGAGGTTTTAAAGGGCTATTGTGTATCTCATCCCAGATTTTGCCAAAGTGAAATTCCTCACTGTTTAAAAGGCCAAAGAAGTAAAGAATATCAGTAAGAGGAGGATCAAAATTTCATTTGAAGTTACCCACCCTCAGTGGTAAAAAGAAAAAAAACATAGTGTTGAGCTCTAAGAGGGAAACCCAAGGTGACTGTAAGGTTTCTGCTGTGCAATTGAATATATAAAACTTCAGGAATATCAGAAAAGGCTAAGTCAATATGTTGTGGCACCTGCAAATTAGAAGTGGCCAAAAGAGAAGGTAGAAAGCATGATTTAAGTTCCATAGTGCTTATCAAAGTGAGTTTATCATGCCTGATGATCAGTAAGAAAGGTAAAGATAGGGTTCTCATAGTTATTTGTCAAGCAAATGTTGAAAGGCATCAATAGGCCAAGAGGAAGTCAAAATTCACCAAATGGAGAAAATATGCTTACAAACAGTGAAAGGAGGTATGTGAAGATCAAAGGGTTAAACTAAGTTTTATAATGGAGGTTTAAAATCAAATTGAAGAGGCTGTTGTATGGCCAAATTCACCTAAGTGTAGGAATAAACTCTTCATGCCTCAAGGAACCGAAAGTAAGTTTTTGTTCACCTGCAGAAAAAATGTCAAATAAGATATCAGTGAAAAGTTAAAGGGCATGAAAGCATTAGAAAAGTGGGTTTTACGTTTGAAATTAAGTTTCTAAACCTATTAAGGCCCTTTCCGCCCTTCAGAAACTCATTTTTCTTCTACAAAGATCATCAAAGGCAGTGAAAGAAGAAATCGTGAGTTTCTGGAAAAATTTGGGCAAGTTACACTGTGTTGCGCGCCTGGAGTCGTGTGCTACACTCCTGAAGGTTTTTTCTGTGCAGTATTACTCTGCGCTACGCGCCTATAAGTGTGCGCTGTGCATTTACCCATTATCTGCATGCAGTGTTCACCCTGCAGGTCCATGCAGCATTCACCTGGCGTTCACCCATTTAGAATTTGCGTGCAGCCATGCCCGGCAGTGTTGCACGTTCACCCGACAGGAAGGGTTTCGTTGTTGCGCATTTAAAAAAAAGACCTGATAGGCCCGGCGGTACTGTACGATTCAAAAAGGCCCGACACCATCTGCCCAACCCGACCCCCATTCAGGTGCTACGCTCTTAGGGCAAGGCAAGACAGACACTGTTGCACGTTCACACTGCGCGTTCAGCGCTATGCTCTCAACCGACCCGACAACACGGTCAGCCACCCGACACTGCGTTCGAGTGCTGCGCTCTTGGCCAGGAGGGACTCCAAACCAATGAAAGCACTTAAATACTTCACAAACCCTCCAGTTTTCTGCCAGGTGTCTTCATAACGTTTTTTGAGAGGTAAGTGGATGCCTTACGTTCCTCCAAGCATTTTGATGGTGTGAAGCTAAGAGGAATTAAAAACCCTAAAGGAAAAAACCTGATTTTCATGTTAAACACACTATTGTTTAGAGGACACTCCTCCATCTGCATGCTAAGAGCACACTAAGACTACCTTTTTGAGAAGTTGCTCATCCACCAAGATACTCACTCCATTTTCAAAATCAATCCCCCACACTGCAAAGCAGTGACATTACATTACCTCACCCTCTCAGATTGTTATCATTACTAAGGTATTTTCATAGCAATGTTTTGGCATATCAGTTGGTTTGTATTCATAATTATTTAACCTCTCATTTTTCCCAAATTTCCCCTTCACTCATCCCTTTCATCCACTTGCAAAAAACCGCCTTTCTCATCACCATCTCATTTACCCTCTTCATATCATTTCACAAGAAGAGTTAGGGTTTTAATTTTCAAGGCAACGGTGAAATCAAAATGTCAAGGGAAGGAAATAGTGATAGTGGTGAGGGAGGCCAAGGGCCTAGAAGACATCAGTGCAAGGGTGGAAGAATAAATAGGTTTGAGCCATTGAACACCATAGAGTTGATGGCATCTCCTATGACAGTTTCATATTTCTAAAATGTGGGTTGTTTTGACTTTTGTGAAAGAGTACAACAGATACAAAGTCATCCTGAGTTGACCAGGATTTTTATCCTTAATCTTCATGACAATCAAGTAAATTTAGTTGGGGAAAACTTTGAGCTATCTTCAAATACCATTTCTATGGCTGACGGGATACCTAGTGTGGGAGAAAGGTAGTTCAAGCAGGCTAGTTTGGACCTGAACCATTATGAACCTTTCCTAAAACCTAGATACAAAGCTGACTGCAAATCCATTTTTCCCTTTTCACATTTTCTAGAGCGATATGCGCCCTTGATGAGAGTCATCATGAAATATTTTACATATGAGGGGAGGTTTTCTAGGCTTTATTCATACCACATAAGACTGCTCATGCACTTCACTATGGTAAAGATGCTACATTTTCCCTATTATCTCTATAGGAGTATTGATAAGATGTCTTATATTGTGCAAAAGAGACATCCTTCACAACAAATGTAGAGCCTATTCCACCATTCTCTCATCAAGATGGTTGTAATGCATCAATTAGAGCAAAGGTGTATTCCATGGGAGGTTTTAATTTCCCATGAGGTCTTCACAAACCCAAAACCCCATCCTCAGCAGAATGTGCCCTCCTCATCTCATCCTCCTATCCTAACTCCTCCATCATCTCCTGATGAGCATGTTTCACCATCCACCCACATACTTTCACCTCATGACAAACTTATTTCCTCACCTTCTCCCAATGCTTCAGGCAGTGAACAAAGTGGCAGTGAACAAGGAAGTGACCATGAAGGAGAAGGCAGTGATAAATCAAGCAATGATGAAGAAGAGGACACTAAAGAGGAAGATGATGAAGAAGAGGACAGTGAATAGGAAGAAGATGAAGAGGGAGAGGTCAGCAATGAAGAAGAAGACAAGGAGGTAGATGACAATGAAGATGCAAACATTGATGAAGAAACTAATGATGACACCTCAAACAGTGAAAAAAAAGTGATGATAACGACTGTGATGATGTTGGAAACAAAGAGGACAACGATGAAGTAGAAAACATGGTAACTGATAACAATAATGATGCTAATGATAGTAGTGACATTAAAGACCAAAAAATCAGTGAAGAGGCTAATAATAGCAGTGAAGATCACTACAAAGAGGCAAGCAACAGTAAGAGAGAAGGCAGTGACAGTAATGACAATAGTCATGATGGACAAGAAGGCAGTGAAAATAATGAGCCTGACAGTGGTAATGATGATAGTGCAGAGAGCAGTGCCAAAGACAGTGAGACTCCTAGTAGTATTGAAGGAAATGAAGAAAGTAGCCAAGGTAATGATGATAATGAGGGTGGAAATAGCTCACAGAAAAAATAAGATAATGAAGCTGATATCAGTGAAGGAGAAAGCAATGATGATACAAACAAAGATCACAATAGTGATGTCAACATGGAAGAAAATGAAAGTGAGGTTGATGAAAGCAGTCAAGAACACAGTGTAGAAAATAGCAGTGCAGAGATCGATAAGGAAGATAATAGCAGTCATGAGGTCAGCCATGGTGAGGGCATCCAAATAAACAATATTGAGCCTTTCCCTCTCACATATCAAAGAGGAAAGAGGCATGTGTTTGTTGCCTCTAAAAGGCAAGGGACCATGCCATCCACCTCAGCAGAAAAGCTTGACAAAGGCAAACAAAAGATCAAAGAAGAATAAGAAGAGGATCAACATGAGGTTGAGAAAGGGTTTGAACTCATTCCTATTGGCAATGACGAGGAAAATGAAGCAAGGATCTCAAATTTTCTCCTCTAAAACAAAAATGCCCAAATTGAATACCTCCAAGAAAATCTAGATATGGCCAAGAGTGTGAATAGTGTCCTTGAGATGGATAACAAAAAACTAGGGGCACAAAATGCCATTTATGATGCTAGAAAAATCAGAGCCCTGAAAGAAGCTCAAAGAGCACAGGTAAAGCTAGAGGAATTCATGGGCACCTATGAGGAAAGTGAATATGAAGAAGGACAGTCCAGAAGAATACCTAGAACCATGGGTTTAAAGAAGGCCTTGGCAAGACAAAAAGAGCAAGAGTCAGCCTTGGTAGAGCAACTCCCTCTAAGTGAGTTGCTTGCCATGGAGATAGAATATGATCGGCAGTCTTGGCTAGAAAGAGCAAACACACACTTGGAGTCCAAATTGGAGAAGGCAAATAGGGACCTTGACCTCCAAAGGAAGATGACCAAACACTATGCACTTAGAAATCAAATTGCAAGGGCCAAGCTCAAAAGAGCCCTTGCTAAAGTTCAAGCCCTCAAGGAGGCAAAAGGTCAAGAAAAGCTTAACCTTCTTACTGATGCTTCCATGCAATTATCCCATACATAAAAAGGAAGATAATTGCAAATTTTGGGAACTTTTTGGAAATTTTTGGTTTCTGCTGATTTGGAGGGACAAGGGCACAACACCCTTGGTGTTGTGATTTTTCTCAGGGCATCCTCAGGAGGTAAATTTTACATTTTTGGAATCCTCAGCTCAAGTACAACATGCTCACCAAATTTCAGGTCATTTGGAGTTGATTTGGTCCTCCAAAAGGGTCAAAAACACCCTAATTTTCACCTTTCTGTCTAGTTTTTAGGACATGTGTTGTGCCTTTACCAGCCTTGGGAGTTTTACTTTTTGAATAGGTTACAGGGGTCTAATTAGAGAACAAATGGTAGTTGTGGAAAGTAGACTCAACAAGATTTCCAACGAGAAATCACGGAGCCCATTCTGACATTGGGAAGGCCTTCAAAACTTGGCTACAAGATGACCCAGTTTTCTTGCTCATGTGCAGCGCCCTTGGCCTGGAAATGCATCCTTAAAAATCAGTGTCGCGCCCTGACAATCAAAAAGTCAACAAAGTACGTTCAAAAATATTTTTGAGGCTTTGGGGAGCCTAAATGTCATTTTTTTTTAACAAAAATGCTCAAGAAGATATTTTTCATCAAATATATTGTGCCTTGGGCCTTGCAAGGTCTCAAAGGATAAAAGTGACATTTCTAATTAACTAATGGGCTTCTAGAGACCTAATTAGGTTTTTTGTCCTCCTTGCTTGTTAAATACAACATTGAGGCCTCTTTGTAGTTGGTTGTTGATATGACTCTTGTGATTAATACATAGTTTTGGAGATTGAAGACAAAATGGCTCTGATTTTGTGAATGGCTTGGATTGTTTGATATTGGAGAAGGCTTGCTTGTAGGATCCCTGAGCATTGTCAAATAGTGATGTGTTCTTATTTAGCTAATATTTTCTTGCATTATCATTTTGTTCATCCTTCTATTGTAGTAGGACAAAAGTTTTAGACTAAGAAATGTTTTTTAGGAGGCATCTTAGTTCTGTTTATCCTTCACTGATTCTATGTTTTCTTCTGCTAGGTCAGTTTAGAGAAATATTAGTTGCTCTCTAGACCCACTTATGCTTGTTTATCTTATGAATGATTCAATACAATAGATATCAAAGATGTTTTATGGTTAGCCCTGCTTGTTTGATGTTACTTAAACATTGTTCTTAAGATCTTTCTTTGAAGTATCACTGATTAGTTTTAGCCAAAGAGGTTTATGTTTTGATCATGCCCTTTTTCCATTATTAAAAGGTTTCTTTGAAGGTCTTTATGACTGTGATAAATGATGTCTAAGAGTTCCCTCTTCTTTGATCTATGTTATATGTCTATCTTGAATGTTTTCTAATCTTGAAGGTGAAATTACTAGAAGTTATACAAGTTTCCTGCCTTCTATAGTTCACTGGATTGTTCATCTTAAATGCTTATTTGCTTGAGTTTAATCAAAGATTTATTGGTTTTCCCTGTCTTATGATTAATTCTTCATACTGAGTAGTGTTAAAGACCCTTCTTGTTTAAAGGTATTTGACAAAGGATTTTTAACTACCCTTTGAACTACTATGTTCACAAAAATTAATGTTCATTTCATCTCACACCTACCTTGAAGATCCATTTGACCATGTTAGATTTTCCCTGTGATGCACCCTGATTCATTGTTGAATTTTCCATAACCTTTTGTAGACTCCATAGCCCACTGACCTGAAAATCTCTCACTCCATCTATTCTACTTGATCATCTACCCAACCCAAACAAACAAACAAACCCTAAGCTTAACAACTAGCCTAAAATCAAACCCTAAAAGCAAACAAGTTCACATTCTTTGCACAAATTAGAGAGAGCCCTCTCTGAGTTTGGGAAGGCTAGGTCTTAGGACTCCAAAGACTGGTCTGATGTTACCCATGTTCATTTGTCCTCACCAATCTAGCAAATTATGGGGACCTAACATAATGGTGATCACGATGGGACCTTTGAGTCAGTGACATCCTAAGTATCCCCTAGGAACTCTCAAATCCCTGTCAAACTTAGAAAACTTAAGTGTTAGCCAAAAGTAGAATCTAATTGTTTCACCATCCTAGAAAAATGATGACTCAACTGGAGGACACTCATATAAACCTTAGGGCTACATAAAGGAATTCAGAAAGCCCCAAAAAAATCCCTAGATTGGTTTTTTGTAAATTGTTGGTGGTGGACCACAAATACTAATCTTCAAAACAGTAAAAAACATCCACATGGCGACTCCACCAGCCTCCAATAGGCCTACTAACTTTACTAGTTCTCATAGACTCCCCTAGGATTGTGTAAAATCAGCCTTGAGTAGTTTAGAGGCCTAGTCACACACTGTGTGAGTTCAACAAACATTAAGAGAGGTCTACCTTCTGAAAACAGTCATAAACTTTCAGCCTCTCTGCATTATTGATTTGAAATCTGGCTTCGCAAAGGATTAACACTAGATCTCACCTTGACCCTAACCCTCTGACCATAGTTGATGACCCAGAAAAGATTTTGTGCAAAATTCTAGAACTGAAGATTAAACTACTGTTATAACCATTCATAAAGCAAGTTCTGTCCCTGAAACTCTCACATCCTTGCAAGAACCCCAATTTGACTTACACCATACAATAAACCTTTGCCGAACTAAGTCACAAAGTGGGATTGACCAGACTGACCTTGAGCCCATAGATTTGGAGTAGAGTCCTAGCGGAGAAGCCTCTCCTTCCACTCCTCCTGATTTTCAGCTTCTCCATCACTTTGGCTCTTTTCATTCCAAGTCTGCTCAAAATCAATTTGCTGGCCCAAGTACTTCTACCACACCCATTCATACCACCACGTGCAAACCACTCCACTTCATCCTACACCCCCTCTCACAAACCCTCCCCTTGTAAATCCTCCTTGGTTTCCATTAGCCCCCATCATGGTAGCATGGTACGCCCCTCTAGTACTACCACAACCTCTGGTACCTTTTCCAAATAACTACCAATCCAAAATCCATCACTTCACTGGAGATGACTCTACAACTGCCCAACATCATGTAGACATAATAAATTATGCTTTTGATTACATGGAATTAGAAGAGGAAACCATAAAGATGAGGATGTTTGCCCAAATATTAGGAAGAGAATCCAAGAAATGGTTCAAAAACTTGACTCCTAACATCATACATGATCTCCCTTCCCTTTACCAGACATTCATAAATAAGTGGGAGATTAAGAAAAACCCTCTCCATTTCCTCTCAGAGTATAACAACCTTAAGAGAAATGTTGAGTAAATCATCCAAGACTATTGCACTAGGTTGAATAGTGTGTACAATGCCCTCTCGCCTCACATGAAACCCCCACAAGGCCTAGCACTAGTGAAATTTCTAGAAGGATTTGATCCAGACATGACCTACCAATTAAGAGAGAGAGATCCCCTAACTTTGGAAGGCATGCAAAGGGGAGCTGTGAGTGCAGAGGCTAACCTGATTGAAAAGAGGGCTAGGATGTGGTCAGAAAAGAGAGTCACATACAAAGATGAAACTATGGCCTCAACCTCTTCATCTGATGCTAAAATTGACAGACTAGTTATAACAATGGAGAGAATGATGGAGAGGATAAACTTGAATGAAGAGCACCTCTTAGGGAAAACCAAGCAAATCCCCAAAACAGAAATAGGAATCAAAACTTCAGAAGATACCCTCCCCAAATTAGATAGAGAGAGAATAACCAACAAATCAGGCCCCCTTTCCAAGATAACTATGTAGATGAAGAGGAAAGAGAGACTGAACAGTCGGAAGACAACCATGTAAACTTGATAGGCTCTGATAATGAGGGTGATGTTTTTCTCACTAAAGAGGAAAAAGGTTTCTTCTCCTCAAATCAAACTAAAACAAACTATGAGGATTCTGAAGACTACAAATTAGGGTTTGAAAATTCCATAATGGAGGTCCATAGGCAATATGATCTTAGGAGAAAGAAAAACCAAGAGGCCTCCAAGAAAAACAAACTAGAAAATGTTGTTAAAAAGACCCCTGAAAAGATAATGAAAAAGACAGCAGAAAACAAAAACACCATGGCTAAGAAACCTGATCCAAACAAAGACAAAACTTGCCAAAAAAAATGGTGACCCAAGCTGCCCTAGTACCTCTGCTAGTGGCCCTAGAAAATATGCTCTAAATGACAGTCCTAATAAAACTCAGCAAACCAAAATTACTGAAAAGACTATGTGTGACAAAACAGATGTAAATATGTCAAAAACACTAACACCTTTCAGTTTTGAGGGAGATATCTCCAAAATCAAAATAACCATACCTCTCACTGAACTGGTAGCCCAAGATGTATATAGGTCCCAAATTCTGAAAGTTTTGAACATAGGAAATGACACCGACATACTAAACTTAACCGATGACAAGATTGAGTTGTTGTTTGGACCTGAGGTAGAGGGGAAACATCAAGAAGGAGTTGTCCCTCCTTTCTATGTTAGTTTAAACATTCATGAAAACATCTTGCACAATGCTATGCTAGACTCCAGTGCCTCACACAATCTCATGCCCAAGGTGGTGATGGATATATTAGACCTAGAAATAACCAAACCTTACAAGGACTTATACTCTTTCGATTTGAGTAGAGTCAAATGTTTGGGTCTAATCAAAGACATGTGTGTCAATCTGGCATAGATACCTGCTAAGAGTGTAGTCATGGACATAGTGGTTGCTGACATTCCCCTAAAGTATGGCATGCTTCTATCTAGATCATGGGGAGCCAAACTTTAGGGGAGCCTCCAAATGGACATGTCATACGCTACCATCCTGGTCTTTAACCAAACAAGGAGATTGTACTGGGAATCTCACATGAAATATATGGTAAGCAACTTAGATAGGCTAAACAACACCCCCGTTTAATCCATTCATTAAGAACTTGACTCATTGATCTTGTGTAATGAAAATTACATCACTGAACAAGTAAATGAAAAGGAGAAGGAGCCCGACCTACCAGAACAGTCAAATCTATCCCCAAACGAAGAACATGACATCCAACACTCTAGTAGCCCTAAATAAAAACATAGTGGCGAATATGAACTGGAAACACTTTGGAACATGAGCTTTGATGGCTCTTGTGGCAAAGCTAGTTCAGAATCTGTTGTATGGATACATAACACAAATTAAGGCCATTCCTACAAACTAGATTTTCAATGCACTAACAACATTGCAGAGTATGAGGCTCTCCTTCTTGGTTTACACTTGCTTAAAAACATAGGAGCTAAAAAGATCTCAGTGCAAGGAGATTCAGAGCTGATCATTAGGCAAATCAAAGGGGAGTATTCAACTAAGAAGCCTAGATTAAGAGAGTATAGGAATGCTTCCCTATACCTCCTAAAAACCTTTGAGAAATATGAACTCACTTTCATCCCTAGAGCTCAAAACAACCTTGCCAATGAACTTGCCTTTGCTGCCAGCAATTTTCAAATACCTCAGGCAAACGAAAAATACACTGTCAAAGTAAAAAATCGTCCTACAATACCTAACAACATAGACTATTGGCAAGTGTTTGAGGGTGATAAACAAATTGATGACTTTCTACAATCTAAAAATGAATTTGCAATACCAAAAATAAGCTTAGGGAATGAAGAGGGTTATTTTTCTGAAGAACAAGCCCATAAAATAGAGCTGTCCTTTACTGCTGATATAAATCTGCTTGAACATCCTTAGGAGGCATAATTGTTTGAAAATCTAGATCAAAAGGACCTTGAGGTTTTACAATGTAAAGATGATACATTACCAAGGGGCCTTACACCATTAGAAGAGTTGTTTGATTTTAATGATGTAGCTAGAAAGCCCAAGATGGAATCCACTGAGACTAATGTAGAAGAATGTAACATAGCAGCATAAAAGAACCTAAAATGATCAAGCGCCTGTTCAAAACTCTCCCTCCTCACATAAAACTGAAATATATAGAGTTGTTCAAAGAGTTTAAAGATATTTTTGCATGGGGGTATGAGGACTTGAAGTCCTACGAGACAAGCATTATCCAACATAAAATTCCTCTCAAGGAAAATCAGAAACCATTCAAACAAAAATTGGGAAGAATAAACCCCGTTCTAGTACCTCTAGTTGAAAAGGAAATAAAGAAGATGTATGATGTTGGTATCATAGTCCCACTTATGTACTCATAAGGGGTTTCTAACCTTGTGTCAGTAAGAAAGAAAATAGGGGAGATCAGGTTGTGCATAGATTTTAGAAACTTGAACAAGGCCTCCCTAAAGGACAACTAACCTTTACCCAAAATTGATCATATACTGCAAAGGGTGGTAGGTTCTAAAAGAATATCATTGCTTGATGGATTTTCGGGGTACAATCAAGTATTGGTACTGCCAAGTGATCAACAAAAAACCGCTTTCACAACACCTTGGGGCACATTCATGTATGTAAAAATGCCATTTGAGTTGATGAATGCGGGGGCTACTTTTCAAAGAGCCATGGACATAGCTTTCTCTGAAGAGATAGGTTACTTCATAGTGATATACCTTGATGACATCACTGTCTATTCTAAAGCTGATGAAGAACACTTAGTCCATTTGCGAAATGTCTTTGAGAAGTGTAGGAAATATGGCCTATCTTTGAATCCTAAGAAAACATTTTTTGGCCTTTAAGAAGGAAAAATCTTAGGCCACATCATTTCTGAACAAGGGATAAAGATAGACCCCAAAAGGACTGAAGGTATACTACAAATCAACAATCTTAGAAATATTAAAGAGCTACAATATTTCATTGGAAAGATAAACTTCCTGAGAAGATTCATTCCTAACCTCGCTGAACTCCTAAGAAATATCACAAACATGCTGAAAAGAGAAATAGGAGTCAAGTGGACCATGGAAGCCAAACAATCCTTTGAATTGGTGAAACAAGCCCTTACCCAAACACCAGTTCTAATCAGCCTTGACTTTACCAAGGATTTCTTCATTTTCTCCCTTGCATCCAGACATACTGTTGCTGTTGTATTGCTTCAAAAGAACAAGATGGGACAAGAACAACCCATAACCTTCTTCAGCAAAGCATTGAGGGATGCTCCTCTAAAATATAACATCATGGAGAACCAAGCCTTCGCCTTGATCAAAGCATTGAAGGACTTCAGAGTTTACATTTTGCACTCCCATGTTATTTCTTTGGTTCCACATACAGTTCTTAAAGACATTTTGAATCAAGACCCTGATGGTAAAAGGTGTAAATGGATCGTTATTATCTTAGAATATGATTTAGAAATCAGACCCACTAAACTGATTAGAGGACAAGGACTCGCAAAACTCATGGCTTAATCAAATTTTCAAGCACTATACATGAATCTGGTTGATGCACTAGAGGAACAGGAAGAATTCACAGCTCCATACATTGAAGAAGTATTTCTGAATTCATATTGGTATGCTAATATTTTGTATGTACTTTTAATCTTAATACTCCTACTTTATCCAAAACTAAAGCTAGATTCTTGAAACAAAAAGCTTTAAATTTCTACATTTTAGATGGAGCTTTGTATTGGAAAATTTTTGTTGGCATACTGCTTAAATGTTTGCTTGAAGATGATGCAGATAGAATTATGCATGAATTCCATGAAGGAGAGTGTGGAGGACACCTCTACTGGAAAAACACAACCAATAAAATCCTTAGAGCTGGTTACTATTGGCCCGCTCTTTTCCCCGATACACACAAGCTAGTGGCAAATTTCCATAAATTCCAAATCTTTGATGGCAAGAAAAACCTACTACCTTTACCCTTGCATCCTATTAGTGTTGAAACTCCTTTTCAACAGTGGGGTTTAGATTTCATTGGCGAAATCCACCCTGCCTCATCTACCCAACACAAGTGGATTCTCACTGCTACTGATTATTTCACCAAATGGATAGAAGCCATCCCTTCAAGGAATGCTACCGACTCAGTCATCATAAAATTCCTTGAAACCAATATCCTGTCCAAATTTGGTTGTCCTAAAAAGATCATCACCGATAATGTTGTTGCGTTTAAGTCCAAAAGAATGGTGGACTTTTGCTACAAGTGACACATCACACTAAGGAACTCTACAACTTATTACCCTCAAGGTAATGTGCTAGCTGAGTCCTCTAACAAAATTTTGGTTAGCATCATCAAGAAGCTGTTGGAAGAGAACAAAAAATCATGGCATGGCAAACTAGTGCATGCATTATGGGTTGATAGACTAACAACTAAGAAATCTATTAATATGTCTCCCTATCAGCTGGTTTATGGCATGGATGTTGTTTTCCAGACATCCTTGGGAGTTCTGGTTATGAAGCTTCTTCAAGAGGTTCAATCAGAAGAAAATGACATGCAAAGGAGGCTAAACCAAACCATTCATTTGCAGCAGTCAAGGGAAGAAGTTTACAAAAGGACACAAACAGTGCAAGAAAACATAAAGAAGATCTTTGACAGAAGAACCAAAGCCAATGATTTCCACATTGGAGACACAGTGCTGAAATGGGATTCCATGGGGGGAGGTCAAATGAAAGCATGGAAAATTTGAAAATTTGTGGAAAGGTCCTTATATCATTCATTCAGTTAGAGGTAATAATGCTTTCTTTTTACAAGAGCTTGATGGAGTAGAGGTATTTGGAGGTCCTGTCAATGGCAGGATGCTAAAACACTATTTTTGTTAAAGTTCCTAGTTTAAAGCTTTCATTCATTGTACATAACATTGATTGATAAAAAAATCAGAAAAACAAAAACACAAAAACAGAAAAAGAAGTAAAAGAGGGCGGGAAAAGAATAATTACAACCCCATACCCAAAAAAAGAGTGTTGCTGAAAGTGTGCAAGCCTAAATGCCACTACTAGTTCAAAAGAAATAATCTTGTTCAGTCATCTAGCCTAATCATGACTAAACATGTTGTAAATTTCTGATAATAGGTTAGTGAAAGAAGACTTGTCAAACCATTTAAGCTTGACTTGTCAGTAGATTAGATTAAGGAAAGACTATTGATTCTAAATGCTCAAATATGAACCAAAGAGAAAATATAGGGATGCCTAGCAAATGATAAATCATAGCCCTCATGTTTTCTTGTTTTGATTGTACAAAAATAATGTCTGTGTGCAGCTTGTCCGAATGCCACAACTCATGGCAAATCAGATTGCTCAATCCTGGTTTAGTCATGTTTTCAATTTCATGTCAATATATTAGAGAAGAAAAGTTTGTCAAACAGATTAATCTTGACAAATAAGTAGACTAGGTAGAGAATAAGAGGGTTCATTAGCCTAATCTGAACTCTTGGGAGTGATAAGGGTACAAGTAGATAGTTTTTGCTTTATGCTTTCAAAGAAAGAAGAATGTCATGGTTTTTCCAGTCCAAGTGCACCCAAATTAAGAAAACATGTTAGAAAAAGAAGGATGGGTAGGTAGAAATGAGGTTGTAGTAATCATGTTTTCAGATTTTTTTGAAATCATTCCCTCAAGAGAAGATCAGCAAATGAAGGAAAGAAATATGAAAAATGCAAGTAAGGCACTGATCTTCAAAACTCATAGATTTGAGCTCTGAGGTCCTCGACACCTCCTAAAAAGGAGCTGCCCTCCCTAAGTGGAGCCACTGTTAGTCATCAGTAATTTTTACTATCTATAGATGACTAAATATCAGTCCTAGATTTCTAAAAACAAGATTCCTGAATATTGTGAGTTTTAGAAATCTTACTGCCTTCATTATCCTTATCACAAATTTTTCATTATTATACTATTTTAGCATTCCATGGTTAACCTGCCATTCCTAAAGGGCCCCTCATGGGCTTATGCCACTCATCTACTTTGTATGTTCCCACCTATAACCCCAGCACTCTGTTATTCCTTTGCCTCACTCCTTCACCTTCCATCTAGGGTTACCAATCAACCTATCATTCCAATGTTCATCAGGTACCTCAAACCTTGATGGTCTCAAAACTACCTTTATAGGCTCTTTATATCAATCAAGTACATCAATTTCTATATATTCAAATACATCAATTGGTCAAAAACTCCGTTTTTACACTATTAAGATCCCAAGCCTAATTTCAGTCAAAGACCAAGTTAAAACCATCCCACTATATCATTATGGTTTTCCTAAGTTGTAGGGTCTTCATTGGTGTTCTAAGATCTATTCTTCTTATGCTAGAACCTGTTTAAAATGTAAAAGAAGGGCAAAACATGATTGCCCAAGAAAGAGTAGAAAATCTCCAAAGAGGGATACTTTGTCAATTTCAAGTTTTGCAAAAGGTTACTGTGCTTGGCATTTCTGCAGGAATGTCAAGAGGTAAATCAGAAAAGGAAGTTGATAGAGTGATTGATGAGTTCCTAAAGGAAGACATAAATTTTTGTTTGAGAAGTATCAAGGTTATTAAGCCTGATTGGGCTAGTAGTGTGCCAAGTAGGGATCTAGTGCCGCAAATCACTTTGAGAAAGTATCCCAGAAACCTAGGGTTTGGTAAGATGGTCAAAGGAGGCAAAATGAAGATGTTAGAACTCCATGATGACAACAAAAAGATGTTTTAAAGGGCTACTATGTATGTCATCCCAGAGTTTTCCAAAGTGAAATTCCTCACTGTTTTAAAGACCAAATAAGTAAAGAATATTAGTAAGAGGAGGATCAAATTTTCATTGGAAGTTACTCACCCTCAGTGGTAAAAAGAATAAAAACATAGCGTTGAGCTCTAAGAGGGAAATGCAAGGTGACTGTAAGGTTTCTTCTGTGCAATTGAATATATCAAACTTCAGGAATATCAGAAAAGGCTAAGTCAATATGTTGTGGCACCTGCAAATCATAAGTGGCCAAAAGAGAAGGTAGCAAGCATGATTTAAGTTCTATAGTGCTTGTCAAAGTGAGTTTATCATGCTTGATGATAAGTAAGAAAGGTAAATATAGGGTTCTCATAGTCATCTGTCAAGAAAATGGTGAAAGGCATCAATAGGGCAAAAGGAAGTCAAAATTCACCAAATGGAGCAAATATACTTACAAGCAGTGAAAGGAGGTATGTGAAGACCAAAGGGTTAAACTGAGTTTTATAATGGAGGTTTCACATCAAATTGAAGAGGTTGCTGTATGGCCAAATTAACCTAAGTGTAGGAATAAACTCTTCATGCCTCAAGGAACCGAAAGTAAGTTTTTGTTCACCTACAAAAAAAAAGGTCAAATAAGATATCAGTGAAAAGTTAAAGGGCATGAAAACATTAGAAAAGTGTGTTTAAATTTGAAATTAAGTTTCTAAGCCTATAAAGGCCCTTTCCACCCTTCAACAACTCATTTTTCTTTTACAAAGATCATCAAAGGCAGTCAAAGAAGAAATTGTGAGTTTCTGGAAAAATTCGGGCAAGTTACCCTGTGTTGCGCTCCTGGAGTCGTGTGCTACACTCCTGGAGGTTTTCTCTATGCATAATTACTCTGCGCTACACACCTGTAAGTGTGCACTGCGCGTTTACCCGTTCTCTACGTGCAACGTTCACCCAGTAGGTCTGTGTAGTGTTCACTCGGTGTTCACTCGTTTAGACCCTGCATGCAGCCTTGCCCGGCAGTGCTACACGTTCACCCAACAGGAAGGGTTTCATTGCTGCGCATTTAACAAAAAGACCCGGCAGGCCTGGCGGTGTTGCATGATTCACAAAGGCTCAACACCATCCGCCCAACCCAACCCGCGTTTAGGTGTTGTGCTCTTGGGGTAAGGCATGACAGACACCGCTACACGTTCACGTTGCGCGTTCAGCGCTATGCTCTTGGCCGACCCAACAACACGTTCAACCACACGACACTACGTTCAAGTGCTGCGCTCTTGGCCAGGAGGGCCTCCACACTAGTGCAAGCACTCAAACACTTCACAAACCCTCCAATTTTCTTCCAGGTGTCTTCATAACGTTTTTTGAGAGGTAAGTGGATGCCTTACCTTCCTCGAAGTAGTTTGATGGTGTGAAGTTAAGAGGAATTAAAAACCTTAAAGGAAAAAAAACCTGATTTTCATGTTAAACACACTATTTTTTAGAGGACACTCCTCCATCTGCATGCTAAGAGCACACTGAGACTTCCTCGTTAAGAAATTTCTCATCCACCAAGATACTCACTCCATTTGTAAAATCAATCCCCCACACTGCAAAGCAGTGACATTACATTACCTCACCCTCTCAGATTGTTATCATTACTAAGGTATTTTCACAGCAAGGTTTTGGCATATCAGTTGGTTTGCATTCAGAATTATTTAACCTCTCATTTTTCCAAAATTTCCCCTTCACTAATCCCTTTCATCCACTTGCAAAAAACTTCCTTTCTCATCACCATCTCATTTACCCTCTTGTTGTGCTATACAACAACCCCCCATTTCATAAAATTTTTCTTTAGAAAACTATAATATGAAATGGGTCCCTTTTAGATTAAAGTGGTATTAACTCATCATTCCTCTAAAAAGTCCAAAAACAAACGAAACATTACAAACCTTTTGAGTTAATAAATCATCGGCAATCGGGAAAATAAAAAAATCACAACAAAAGGCCCCTCTCCTGGCTCCGATGCGATATCACTATCGGCAATTGGGGAATTCGATATGAATACAACGAAATTCTTAAAAGCTCCCGATGTGAGTTAAGCGATATCGCTATCGGCGATCGGGGATTCTACAATAACTTAAATGAAACTGCGCAAGTCTTCCTCCGATCGCCGATCGCGATAAAGCCAAGCGCGACTTTCAAAAATGATTGATATGGCTTCGGCATATTATATTAATGATTATTTAAAAGCCTTTCCGCTTCCCAATAGTGATTCACTTGCGCCCAACCGCCAAATAAAAATCAAATCCGCGCTTAAATAGACTATTCGGCAAATGAAGGATATAATGAGCATTTAATTGATTGACAGGTTTAAACGGTTAATTAATGGAGCAGTTATGCCTAAATCCCTTAAGAGATTATATCTGCGGGAGTCTTATGATTAGTTATTGATTGACATAATTCTTCTGTACTTAGTTTCCGCCATCTATTCTCCGGATTACGGTCATTTTATCTCTTGTGCAGAGCTTCTCCGCAGTTGCAAATTCAGACCAAATGGGAAAGAAATCTAAGAAACCTGGAACAGCTTCAGCTTCTGTGGTAACAGGACAACATGCTATCGATCCAGGACCAAACAAAAAAGGATTAATCTCAGATACTACATGTCTTGGTCTCGGTAATACTACTTGGCAGAGCATTTACAACCTGATTGAAGCCGAGGAACCTCAGCAAACAGCGGTACAAGCTATAGCAGGCTCGAGCCAGAAATCTGATGCTACTCTGAAAGATTTGGCTGATTCCTACCTACACAGGGTAGCGGCTCGGGAACAAATCCTTCCATATACAGATGTAGTGAGATGGGCCATTGAAGAAATTCCAATTACGAACAGGAATATTCTGCACTATTGATGGGAGAGTTTTCGGTTCGTTTCAGCCTGATGATTTGAGACAAATGTACCATTTGCCCGAACCAGAGAAGAATTATAATAAAGCATTCCTGGAGAAGTTTTGAGATGAAAATGAAACTGAGTCAGAGCCTATACGGGAATGGAGACAGAACCCGGCGAAACACAAACATGAGTCTTCGGGTAAGTACTCCGTCAGTTCCTTATGTTCTCCTTACTATTATGCTGGAGCTATGATGTGTCGAATGTGGGGATTGCATGATTCTTCAAAATTTTCCGTAGAGATGGTACCTTTGATGGAAGCAGCATGCAATAGTGAAATTATGGATTGGGGGAATATATTATCGGATAAGTTAGCAACTGCTATTATTGACTTCAGACACAAATCCCGTGTTACTGATAGACTCATCCCTCCATTTTACTTTAGTGCCTACATTTTAGATACCCTCTATTTTAATTCTGAGTTTCCTGTGTTAGGGTGGAGATGGACTCCACAGGACCCTATGCCCATTCATATATATCACCAGAAATTATGGAAAGCCCAGTATAAACACCACCTATATCAACTCTGCAATGGACTCATGCTACCTATTTACTATGCAATTTTTGCTAGACCTATTCCTAAGATCTCCTCTCAAGCAAAGATTGACTTGACGGTCGTAGGAACCTGGTTCGGAGAGGAAAAATTCTCTTATGTAAGAGTTTTCGGCAGCCAGGCCAGACCTCATGTCCTCCCCTTGTATATGCCAGACAAACTTTTAGCTCGAGAGATAGCATATCAGCTTACATCTGCATCGGCTACAAAGACTCTCAGGAATTCAAAGAAGCAAGTCTGGCCTCCTTTCCCTCTAAGGTGTGGTGTCTATACTCTGCGTGATTATAAACATGCAGAGAAAGAGGCGGAAAAGATTAATATATTAAATCTCGCCACTCTGCCTAACAGACGCTTTGATCCAAAAAAGATCGTCTATAATGTTCTATACCAGGCCAAACTCACTAAATTTGAACATAAGGAAGACAAGTTTGATGACCTGTTCTCCTCGGCCGAGTCAATATTTCAGGTTCAAGAGATAGCTAAAATAAGATACCATGATGACGGGTTAGTTGAATTTAACAAACTTAGAAAGCAGAGGTTGCAAACTCTACCTCTAGATTTGTTAGCCACTACCCCGATGATACAATCAAGAAAGCCTGAGTAGCAGCTTATCAAAAAACCTCCTGCTACATCCGAAATATTTGAAGAAGTCAAAAAAAGAGAGCAGGAGGAACTCAAGAGGTTAGAACAGGAAAAGGCAAAGAGGAAAGAACAAGAGGAAGCACAGAGAAAAGAACAGGAGAGAATACATGATCAGGAACAGAAAAGGCAGCAGGAGTAGAGCAGTAAGGAGGTGAATGTCGACACTCAGATTGACCCAAGATTGCTCCAGGAATGGCATCAATTTGATTCAATTATAAGAAATCTTGAGAGCTCAAGGGATGCCGATACATCCAAAGCGGCCAATACACAGGATACAACATCAAAAAAGGTTCCAAGCAAAGAAACCAACGGTCTACCCCCGACTACAAAATTAGAAATAATTCCCAAGGATCCTTCGGATCAAATTATTTTGCAGGTGGAGGATATTCCTCCATTGGATGTTTTCTATAGCCCAAAACACAAGGCTGTAATAAAGCGACAACGGAAAAGGAGAAGGATTGATCAACCTTCCCTGTTCCCTGAACAAACAATAACAACCAATGTAGTGTGGAAGGAAGAATTCAACCCCTCCGATGACCTGACAAAGTTGTCCCAATATGCTGGTGCCTATTCGGCAGCCACCATGGATAAGGCATCAGAGGTGAGAAATTTGTTGAAAGAAAAGGATCAAGCGATCGCTTCACTACAAACACAGCTATTGGAGGCACAACAGAAAGCAGATTCAGAAGCGATTCAGAAACAGAAAGAATTATCGGAGGCATTAGCAAAATTGAAGGCAATGAATGAACAGATGGTAAAAACAAAATATGAGCAAATTGCTCAATTAACAGCTCAAATAGAGAAGTTCAAGAGTCTTCCCCAGCCTGCCAATTTCAGAACAGAGGAAATACAGATTAATAAGGCACTAATAGCACAAATAAGATTGTTGTGTCATGAAATTGCCCAAGTTGAACCTATGTGCGACATAACAACATCTATAATAAACAAATCAGTTGATGCCAGGCATGACTTTGAGCAAGCCGATGAGACTTTAACAGATTTTCTTACTTGGCAGAACACTAATGAGGGACAGGCAGCAAACTTGCCTAAAATCTTAGAATCCCATAAAGAAATTCTATTCATGGAGTGGCAGTCCCAATTGATGAAAGCAGAGAGAGAGGTTTCTAGATGCAAATTATCTACGAACAATTTTATTGACCTGATTAATAATACTCTCTATTTATCTAACATGATCTCTCAATGTACACCAGGTAAATTATTATCAGCCAAGACATTGGAACAATCATGTTGTCAAGAGCTAGAAAAGAATGGGAAATTGATCACAGGAATTAAAATTTTAACTTGGGACACCTATTGGTTGTTCCTAGTAAAACCATACAGCCAGAAAGCCGCCCTCAAATGCTTAACGGATACAATCGGGTGTATCATTCCCGATATACATGATGCCACCTATGCTGCTCAAATCAATTCTCATCTCATCCGCCCTCAAGAAGTGGAACCAATGTTGGCAATATGCCAACTCAGGACAAAAGACAAACAACCAGAATGATGAATCATGCTGCTGATTACCAGATTGCTGTGGGGGAGATATTCAAGATCGGGTTATACCAATTTAGTAGCATTTTAGTTTTGTAGTTTGTTAGCTTAATTTAGTATTTATAGACCCTTTCATGTATTTAGAAAGGGTCGTAAGTTTTTGTATATGACTGAAACCTGAAGTTGCACTACTGTACTTCAGGCATATATTTTCTATGAAAACTGGACCAATTTTTCCAAATTTTGATAACGAAGCTTTTATGTGGATGTGCACTATTGCCTTTATTTAAAAGTATTTCTGAGTCGGAAGAAGGAATTCAAATTTCGATTGACGTTGGGAAATATTTGCAGCTCATATGGTACTATTATCTATGTCTGAATTTATTCTTTTTACGTAAATTGTTGTTTGATTATTCTTGCTATTATTGAATATATGAATGTGCTTTAACAACAGTCTTTATACTTTCCACTACTGGATGTTTACAGTTTGTTATTCTTCTAATCATTCATGTATCAGTAATATAAAAAGATAAGTGTAACAATGTTTTATCAATTACTTCGTTCAACTATTTGAACGAAGCAATTATTATTTAAATAAATGTCTTTGTTTATTGAATAGTGTCATCTATATGCTTATCGACGAACACAGATCACTAAACGTTGCACTTAAGAATAGAAGCTTCCCGGGATAAAATAGTCATTTACGTTTTCGCTTATAGATTAAGTCCTCCATTCATTATCACTTATTAGAAAACCAATCATTCATCCACCCCTTTTATTCATTACTGGGAAACTGGTCCCATTATATCCAGTCGGAGCCACCATCCCAAATGGAAAAGGAGCTGTATTAAGGTCCGGACCAGGTGGTTATTCCCCGATGTTGATGTAACGATTTTCGGGGCATCAACACCTCTTCATATCATTTCACAAGAAGAGTCAGGGTTTTAATTTTCAAGGCAAAAATGAAATCAAAGTGTCAAGGGAAGGTAATAGTGACAGTGGTGAGGGAGGCCAAGGGCCTAGAAGACATCAACGTAAGGGTGGAAGAATAAATAGGTTTGAGCCACTGAACACCGTGGAGTTGATGGCATCTCCTATGACAGTTTCATATTTCCAGAATGTGGGTTGTTTTTACTTTTGTGAAAGAGTACAACAGATACAAAGTCATCCTGAGCTGACCAAGATTTTAATCCTTAATCTTCATGACAATCAAGTAAATTTAGCTAGGGTAAACTTTTGAGCTATCTTCAAATACCATTTCTATGGCCATCAGGATACCTAGTGTGCGAGAAAGGTGGTTCAAGAAGGCTAGTTTGGACCTGAGCCATTATGAACCTTTCCTAAAATCTAGATACAAAGCTGACTGCAAATACATTTTTCCCTTTTCACATTTGCTGGAGAGATATGCGCCCTTGATGAGAGTCATCATGAAATATTTTACATGTGAGGGGAGGTTTTCTAGGCTTTATTAATACTAAATAAGACTAATCATGCACGTCACTAGGGTAAATATGTTACATTTGCCCTATTATCTATATAGGAGTATTGATAAGATGTCTTATATTGTGCAAAAGATACATCCTTCACAACAAATGCAGAGCCTATTTCACCATTCTCTCATCAAGATGGTTGTAATGCATCAATTAGAGAAAAGGGGTATTCCATGGGAGGTTTTCATTTCCCATGAGATCTTCACAAACCCACAACCCCTCCTCAGCAGAATGTGCCCTCCTCATCTCATCCTCCTATCCTAACTCCTCCATCATCTCCTGATGACCATGTTTCACCATCCACCCATGTACCTTCACCTCATGACCACCTTCTTTCCTCACCTTCTCCCAATGCTTCAAGCAGTGAACAAAGTGGCAGTGAATAAGTAAGTGACCATGAAGGAGAAGGTAGTGATAAATCAAGCAATGATGAATAAGAGGATAGTAAAGAGGAAGATGAAGAAGAGGACAATAATGAAGAAGAAGAAGACAATAAAGAGGAAGATGATGAAGAAGAGGACAGTAAAGAAGAAAAAGATGAAGAGGCAGAGGTCAGCAATGAAGTAGAAGACATGGAGGTAGATGACAATGAAGAGGTAAACATTGATGACACCTCAAATAGTGAAAACACAAGTGATGATAAGGGCTGTGATGATGTTGGAAACAAAGAGGACAGTGATGAAGTAGAAAACATGGTAACTGATAGAAATAATGATGCTAATGATAGAAGTGACACTAAAGACCAAAAAATCGGTGAAGAGGCTGATAATAGCAGTGAAGATCACAGCAAAGAGGCAAGCAACAGTAAGAGAGAAGGAAATAATATTCATGACAGCAGTCATGATGGCTAAGATGGCAGTGAAAACAATGAGCCTGATAGTGGTAATGATGATAGTGCAGAGAGCAGTGCCAAAGACAGTGAGAATCCTAGCAGTATTGAAGTAAATGAAGAAAGTAGCCAAGGTAATGATGATAATGAGGGTGGAAATAGCTCACAGAACCAAGAAGATAATGAAGCTGATATGAGTGAAGGAGAAAGGGATGATGATACAAATGAAGATCACAACAGTGATGTCAGCATGGAAGAAAATTAAAGTGAGGCTGATGAAAGAAGTCAAGAACACAGTGTAGAAAACAACAGTACAGAGATCAATAAGGAAGAGAACAACAGTCATGAGGTCAACCATGGTGAGGGAATTCAAATGAAAAATATTGAGCCTTTCCCTCTCACATACCAAAGAGGAAAGAGGCATGTGTTTGCTGCCTCTAAAAGGCAAGGGACCATGCCATCCACCTCAGCTGAGAAGTTTGACAAAGGCAAACAAAAGATCAAAGAAGAAGAAGAAGAGGATCAAAATGAGGTTGAGAAAGAGTTTGAACTCATCCATATTGACAGTGACAAGGAAAATGAAGCAAGGATCTCAAAATTTCTCCCCCAGAATAAAAATCCCCAAATTGAAGACCTCCAAGCAAATCTAGATAGGGCCAAGAGTGTGAATAGTGTCCTTGAGATGGAGAACAAACAGCTAGGGGCACAAAATTCCATTTATGAGGCTAGAACAATCAAAGCCCGGAAAGAAGCTCAAAGAGTACAGGTAAAGCTAGTGGAGTTCATGGGCACCTATGAGGAAAGTGAAGATGAAGAAGGATAGTCCAGAAGAATACCAAGAACCATGGGTTTAAAGAAGGCCTTTGCAAGACAAAGAGAGCAAGAGTCAGCCTTGGCGTAGCAGCTCCCTCTAAGTGAGTTCCTTGCCATGGAGATAGAATATGATCGGGAGCCTTGGCTAGAGAGAGAAAACACACACTTGGAGTCCAAAATGGAGAAGGCAAATAGGGACCTTGACCTCTAAAGGAAGATGGCCAAACACTATGCACTTAGAAATCAAATTGCAAGGGCCAAGCTCAAAAGATCCCTTGCCAAATTTCAAGCCCTCAAGGAGGAAAAAGGTTAAGAAAAGCTTAACCTTCTTGTTTATGCTTCCATGCAAGCATCCCAAACATAAAAAGGAAGATAATTTCAAATTTTGGGAACTTTTTGGAAAATTTTGTTTTTGTTGATTTGGAGGGCCAAGGGCACAACACCCTTGGTGCTATGATTTTTCTCAGGGGTCCTCAATAGGTAAAGTTTAAATTTTTGGAATCTAGCTCAATTACAACATTATCACCAAATTTTAGGTCATTCGGAGTTGATTTGGTCCTCCAAAAGGGTAAAAACACCCTAATTTTCACCTTTCTGCCTAGTTTTCAGGACATGCAATGCACCTTTATCATCCTTGGGAGTTTTAATTTTTGAACAAGTTATAGGGGTCCAATCAGAAAACCAGGGGCAGTTCTAGAAATTAGACTCAACAGGCTTTCCAAAGAGCCATCACAGAGCCCATTCTGACATCGAGAAGGCCTTCAAAACTTGGTTGCAAGATGACCTAGTTTTCTTTCTCATGTGCTGCGCCCTTGGCCTGGAAATGCATCCATAAAACTCAGTGCTACGCCCTGATAGTCAACAAGTCAAAAAAGTACGCTCGGAAATATTTGGAGGCTTTGGGGAGCCTAAATGTCAATTTTTTTACCAAAACTTCTCAAGAAGATATTTTTCATCAGATATTTTGTGCCTTAGGCCTTGCAAGGTCTCAAAGAACAAAAATGAAATTTATGATTAACTAATGGGCTTCTAGAAACCTATTTAGGTTTTTTGTCCTCCTTGCTTGTTAAATACAACATTAAGGCCTCTTTGTAGTTGGTTGTTGATATGACTCTTGTGAGTAATACATAGATTTGGAGATTGAAGACAAATTGGCTTTGATTTTGTGAATGGCTTGGATTGTTTTACATTGGAGAAGGCTTGATTGCAGGATCCCTGAGCATTGTCAAATGGTGATGTGTTCCTATTTAGCTAATGTTTTCCTGTATTACCATTTTTTCATCCTTCTATGGCAGTAGGACAAAATTTTTAGACTAAGAAATGTTGTTTAGAGGCACCTTAGTTCTGTTTATCCTTCATTACTTCTATGTTTTCTTATGCTAGGTTAGTTTAGAGAATTCTTAGTTGCTCTCTAGACCCACTTATGCTTGTTTATCTTATGAATGATTCAATATAGTAGATATCAAAGATGTTTTATGGTTAGCCCTGCTTGTTTGATGTTACTTAAACATTGTTCTTAAGATATTTCTTTGAAGTATCAATGATTAGTTTTAGCCAAAGATGTTTATGTTTTGATCATGCCCTTTGTCCATTCTTAAAAGGTTGCTTTGGAGGTCTTTATCACTGTGATCAATGATGTCTAGGAGTTCCCTCTTCTTTAATCTATGTTATATTTCTATCTTGAATGTTTTCTAATCTTGAAGGTGAAATTACTAGAAGTTATACAAGTTTCTTGCCTTCTATAGTTCACTGGATTGTTTATCTTAAATGCTTATTTGCTTGAGTTTAATCAAAGAGTTATTGGTTTGCCCTGTATTATGATTACTTCTTCATGCTAAGTAGTGTTAAATACCCTTCTTGTTTAAATGTATTTGACAAAGGATTCTTAACCAACCTTTGCCCTACTATTTTCACAAAACTTAATGTTCATTTTATCTCACACCTACCTTGAAGATCCATTTGACCATGTCAGATTTTCCCTGTGATTCACCCTGATTCATTGTTGAATTTTTCATAACCTTTTGTAGGCTCCATAGCCCAATGACTTGAAAATCTCTCACTCCATCTATTCTACTTGATCATCTACCCAACCCAAACAATCAAACAAACCCTAAACTTAACAACTAGCCTAAAATCAAACCCTAAAAGCAAACAAGTTCACATCCTTTGCACAAAATAGAGAGAGACGTCTCTGAGTCTGGGAAGGCTAGGTCCCAGGACTCCAAAGACTGATTTGATGTTACCCATGGTCATTTTTTCTCACCAATCTAACAAATTACAGGGACCTAACATAATGGTGATCACGGTGGGACCTTTGAGTCAGTGACATCCTAAGTATCCCTTAGGAACTCTCAAATCCCTGTCAAACTTAGAAAAGTTAAGTGTTAGCCAAAAGTAGAATCTAATTGTTTCACCATGCTAGAAAAATGAAGAATCAATTGGAGAACACTCATAGAAACCTTAGGGCTACATAAAGGAACTCAGAAAACCCCAAAAAAATCCCTAGATTGGTTTTTTGTAAATTGTTGGTGGTGGACCACAAATACTTATCTTCAAAACGATAAAAAACATCCACCAGGTGACTTCACTAGCCTCCAGTAGGCCTACTAACTTTACTAGTTCTCGTAGACTCCCCTAGGATTAAAATCATCCTTGAGCAGTTTAGAGGCCTAGTCACACACTGTGTGACTTCAGCAAACATTAAGAGAGGTCTACCTTTTGAAAACAATCATAAATTTTAGCCTCTATGCATTATTGAGTTTGAAATATGGCTTCGCAAAGAATTAACACCAAATCTCACCCTAACCCTAACCCTTTGACCATAGTTGATGGCCCAAAAAATATTTTTTGGCAAAATTCTAGAACTAAAGATTTAACTACTGTTATAACCATTCAAAGAGCAAGTTTTGTCCCTGAAACTCTCATAGCCTTGCAAGATCCCCAGTTTGACTTACACCATACAAGAAACCTTTTCCGAACTAAGTCACAAAGTGGGATTGACTAGACTGGCCTTGAGCCTATAGATTTGCAGCTGAGTCCTAGCGGAGAAGCCTCTCCTTCCACTCATCCTGATTTTCAGCTTCTCCATCACTTTAGATCTTTTCATTCCAAGTCTGCTCAAATTCAATTTGCTGGTCCAAGTACTTCTACCACACCCATTCATACCACCATTGTGCAAACCACTCCACTTCATCCTACACCCCCTCTCACAAACCCTCCCCTTGTAAATCCTCCTTAGTTTCCATTAGCCCCCATCATGGCAGCATGGTATGCCCCTCGAGTACTACCACAACCTCTGGTACCTTTTCCAAATGACTACCAATCCAAAATCCCTCACTTCACTGGAGCTGACTCTACAACTTCCCAACAACATGTAGACAGAATAAATGATGCTTTTGATTACATGGAATTAGAAGAGGAAACCATAAAGTTGAGGATGTTTTCCCAAAACTTAGGAGGATAATCCAAGAAATGGTTCAAAAACTTGACTCCTAACAACATACAGGATCTCCCTTCCCTTTACTAGACATTCATAAATAAGTGGGAGATTAAGAAAAACCCTCTCCAAATCCTCTCAGAGTATAACAACCTTAAGAGAAATGTTGGGTTCAATAGTGTGTACACTGCCCTCCTGCCTCACATGAAACCCCCACAAGGCCTAGCACTAGTGAAATTTCCAGAAGGCTTTGATCCAGACATGACCTACCAATTAAGAGAGAGAGATACCCTAACTTTGGAATACATGCAAAGGGGAGCTGTGAGTGCAGAGGCCAACCTGATTGAAAATAGGGCTAGGATGAGGTCAGAAAAGAGAGTCACATACAAAGATGAAACTATGGCCTCAACCTCTTCATTTGATGCCAAAATTGACAGCCTAGTTAGAACAATGGAGAGAATGATGGAGAGGATAAACTTGAACGAAAGAGCTCCTCCTAGGGAAAACGAAGAAAATCCCCAAAACAGAAATGGGAATCAAAACTTCAGAAGGGACCCTCCCCAAATTAGACAGAGAGACAATGACCACAAATCAGGCTGCCTTTCCAAGATAACTATGTAGATGAAGAGGAAAGAGAGACTGAACAGCCGGAAGAAAACCATGTAAACTTGATAGGCTCTGATAATGAGGGTGATGTTTTTTTCACTGAAGAGGAACAAGGTTTCTTCTCCTCAAATCAAATTGAAACAAACTATGAGGATTATGAAGACTACAAATTAGGATTTGAAAATTCCATAATGGAGGTCCATAGGCAATATGATCTTAGGAGTAAGAAAATACAAGAGGCCTCCAAGAAAAACAAACTAGAAACTGTTGTTAAAAAAAGACCCCTGAAAACATAATGAAAAGGATAGTAGAAAACACAAACACCATGGGTACGAAACCAGATCCAAACAAAGACAAAACTGGCCAAAAAAATGGTGACCCAAGCTGCCCTAGTACCTCTGCTAGTGGCCCTGGAAAATCTGCTCTAAATGACAGTCCTAGTAAAACTCGGCAAACCAAAATCGCTGAAAAGACTATGTGTGACAAAACAGATGTAAATATGTCAAAAACACTAGCACCTTTCAGTTTTGAGGGAGATATCGCCAAAATCAAAATAACCATACCTCTCACTGAACTAGTAGCCCAAGATGTATATAGGTCCCTGTTACACAGCAATTTGTCACTATCCCTACCATTCCCCATCCCGCACATTGGAGGGTTCATTCCGTGACCTGTGAGCAGAGACAAGACTTGAAAATACTTTCATTGCATCCCTCTGAAGATGAGCTTCCATTTCCCTGAAGACATCTCCCTGCAAAAACCCCTAAAAATAGCTCTTTTTACATTGGCGTGGTTCCACAGTTCAGCCCTCGCGCCAAGGAGGCAAATCCTCCAAAGAGGGCGTGCCAATTGGCGCTCTGTCATAGAGCCTCACCCGCGCCAACCATATTAAGAGATTTTTTTTAAAAATAAAAGGTGGAAGTTTCGTCTTAACAAATTCCTGGACTGATTTCTATCTTGAGTTGGGAGGTTTTGGCTACGGATCTCCATAGAGAGGAATTGGTTTGCCACCTCTCATGGAAGCTTCCTTGATGATAGGGCCAATCCCATAATTATAGGGATCCCAACTCCCCTTCCTCCTTCTATAAAAGCTTGCTCTTCTCCATGGCAAGCTAATCTCCAAGTTCCCAAGAGCTATCACACCCTTATGCTGCAAGAGCCTTCTTGATTCCCTTAAGGCCAAATCCAAGCAAGGAGACTATTGTCAAGTATCCGGAGAGAGAGGCTTGTCCCATCCTTGATAGGCTTATCGAGACATGTTGTGCTGACGACCCATCAAAGGAGAGTGCTGCGTCAAAGCTTTGATTGTATTCTTCTTTTGACTCATTAGTGATAAGTGACTATTGGTTATGGTTCCACTCTTGTTCTTGATTATGTTCATGAGTTATGTCCTCTTCAACTGACATATAGTTGTATGTACTAGATTTTACGCTTGCGTTTGTGTTGTTTCTTGGTGATCTGCCAAGGAAAAGGAACGGGAGCACCACCTCTTCTACAAATGACAGCGTTGAATTCCAGGTAAGCCTTCATCGTAAGTCGGTTTATTTACAATTAGGAACCTGCACTGTAGCATGTTTGATTGTTGCTAGACCCGATCTGGGATAGTAGGGATCGCCTTTGTCCGCAGAGGGGATTTACCTCTCCAACAATTTGGCCACTCCGCTGGGGAATCAACTTGTTTTTTGATTTGTAAACCATAGACGGAGCCTAAAGTACAGCCATATAGCCTTCGAAACGCTTTTGCTCTGCATTAGCGGAGTAGATCAACGCTGCTTCAGTCAATCTCCGGTTTGGTTTGCGGACTGAATGACTTGGAGTATTGTCTTCTCTTTTCGGTCAATTGCTTGGCTTTGCTTGCTTGGTTAGCTCTTTGGACTGGTTTTTCCTGTTTGTTTGGCTTTGTTTTAGCCTTGTCATCACTTGTCTGTGTCTGAGATTGCTTATTTTTTATTTTCCCATAGTAAACTCGGCTGGCGCGCTTTTTAGTGTGACAGTCGCGCCAATTGGCGCATGTTGCTTGTGTATCACTCGCGCCATTGCCTTTCTGGCGCTAATTTCAAGCTCACAGTCGTGCCAATCCTGTGAGCTATTAGGGTTTGCTGTGTTTTATGCTTTCTGGGACTGACTTGTGATTTTGATCTTGTTTTTTCGGCTGTTTGAGTGCACTGAAGCCTAGTTTGACTGGTTGTACCCTCCATCCTTTGGTTGTTTGCTTATTTCTTTCAATTTTGCGTTCAAGCCCTAGGGCATCTAGGTGATTTTGTGAATCGAGCCTCCCTTGGGTGTTTTCGGTCTTCATTCGTTCAGTCGACTTTGGGATTGCTTCTTTGCATTCGTTTGACAATTTTTTATCATCTCATTGCGCTTTTGAGTGATTGATTTCATTTTCATTCAAATTTCGCTTTGCTTCATTTTGGGCCTAGATTACATGGTTCATTAGTGTCTTTGGGACTTTTCTTGGTTTTGAGAGACTGATTGGTTGGTTTGAGATCTGATTGTTGTGTCATTGAGTGAAATCTGCTTGTTTTTGCTCTCTTATTATCATTTCTCGAATTGCTTCTCATTTGTTTTTAGTTTGTTTAGTGCATCTAGCTATCAAACATTGAAAATATAAAAAATCTCTTTTGCTTTTGATTGATTAGTGAAAATTAAAAACTTTTCGTTGTTATTAGTGATTAGTGACTTTGGAAGAGAATTTTTTGTTTCATTAGTTGCATTAGAGATATCATTGATTGTCTTCTGATCATTTTTTTTGTGTAAAAATCTCTCAACTCTTCTGTAGCTAGCTTTCATCAAACGGAATGATATACTGTGGCATATAGATTGCATTTAGGAGATTTTTGAGACATCACATTCGTTAAGGCCTGAAAACTGAAACGTAATTGAAGATAAACTTTAAAATTTACTCAATTTACACTAAGGCAGCATTGAAATCTAACGAAACACATTTAGAGGTCTAGGCTAGAGACGTGTTCCGGCGTCTTTAAACCTAGCAGCTGTCATTCGCCTCTTGGCTTTAGACAGCGCTAGTACGGACTTGTGCTCCTTGTACCGTCGCGTATATAAAGGGAGACCCCACTAGGTTTCAATCCTTTATCCATAGGAAGCCGAGTCTGCCGCCCTATACCCGTGATACACCAGACACAGCATTCGGGGAGATTTCCTGCACGTATGAAAAGTCCTTGGTTGATTTCTCTTTCATTATTGAAACCAAGGTGTATATTGCAGTTCACGGTTATTTGGTACACCCTTTTGCCTAGTTTTCATGAGTAGTCATTTTGATCCTATCTGACTCCCTAAATTTGAAAGGATCACCAAGCGCTTGTCCTTTCACGCTTGTGTTAAATCTGAAAGAGATAGATTCACCTTTTCAACCATTTCTCGACTCTTAAAACATGAAACAATGAAGTTTCTTATTTTTCAATGTGGTAAAAATTAATTACCCGCGATCACACGCCTTGTTAGACTTTGCTTGTTGACTGTTTGATCGTGTGTCTTGACTCTTTTTCAGCCCGTGTGTGTGTTTGATCTTTCTCTTTTGACATTTTGCCACAGTGGCGGAACCCTCGGTTTCGTCTACTGGTAGTCATTATACGGACGATTCTTCAGAGGTTTCCCAATCCTCTGCTGAACCACAGCAGCCCATTGTTTCCGAGTTTCCTGACAGGGGACCGGTTCTTTCTGCGCAACCATTTGGGGGACCAGTTGAGTTCAATTGGCCCTTTTCTGACCCTTGGTCTGAATTGAGATTAGGATCCAAGTTCCTTTCTCTCACATCGGGTTTGCCTTTCGTAGCTGTTGTTTTTCCTCCTAGTCCTCGCCGTCTATTGCGAGATCTAGCGACATGCCCAACCATGAGTGATTCTGGTGAGGAAATCCCAACGTCTGGCGAAGACTATCAGCTCTTCCCCCGAAGATTATTTCTAGGAGACAACTCTGAACCAGCTGTCACATCAGCATCCAGTCCCTCATTACCACCAGGGTATAGATCCTTAGGTCAGATTATTTCCACCGCAGCCTCTATGGGAGTGTCAGCTCCTTCTCCGAGGCCAGCTGCGCCTTCACCGGGGGTGTCTCCTTAGACACCTGTCACTTCTGTACCCACTCGGCCCACTGTATGTGTAGCCGCATCTTCACCCGTTGTCACGACACCCTCTGCAAGGGCTATGCTGCCTCCTGAAGACGTTTATTTAGCGACTGCTATACCGGAGAACATTTCTCCGGAGGAGTATTGGTTGTCCCTACAACAGCCGAATCCCGAGGTTGGACCATCCTCCCAAGATCCCAACCGCTCTTATTTCTCGCACTATGCACAGGATGGTACTCTCGTGTATGCTTTTCCAGGTTAGTATGATGAGCACGGGGACATTTTACGTCTACCCGCTTCTGAGGCTTACCTCCATGCTCAGGGTTTACCTTATAACCAGGCTTATAACCCACAAGGGCAACCTTTCCGAGGCCAACCTTCGGGCCAACCTGGCTATCCTTACGACCCACAGGGGTAGCCCGTCCAAGGCTATCCTACGGGCCAGCAAGGGCCATCGTACGATCCGCAAGGACAGTACTACAACCCTTCCGGTCAACCTGTGCAGCCTCAGCCGGGGTACCAACCGGGACCGGTCTATGGTCCTGGGGGGAAAATCCAGCCTTCTCAACCTATGCAACCACAGTATCCTATTGTTTCCAACGTTGCATATCAGCCGGGACCATCCTATGGTCCTGCTCTAGGTCAAACCGGTTACCAGCAACCACCTGGCTCTATTCCTCCACCAGGCCAACCGGTCCATCCGGTACAACCCGATGTTCCGCCTCCAGGCCAACCGATCCATCCGACACAACCTGGGGCTCCTTTACAGCCAGGTCAACCTGCACAACCGGTGCAGCCTGTTTATCCGGGGCAACCCCCTCACCCAGGGCAGCCCCCTTGTTAGTATGAATCCTTTGTCGAAGTGTACGAAAAAGGACCACTTTAGCTACACATAACTAATAGCCCTAACAACAAAAGTGGCTGCCAATATCTTCAGATCTGCGGTTAGTTAAACAAGAAAAGAGCTGCAAAACACCAGATCTATGCATGGAAAGACATTAAGCAGTAAAAACAAGGGTTTGCTCCATATACCAATAGACAAGACAAGAACAATTTTTGAAAGAATTTTTGTATTAATGGGGCACCTGTGAGGAAAACTAGAAGGAGTATCCAATTCCCCTCGGTGGGATGGGTTCTTGGAAGTCCTCAGCACTTCAGATCTAAGATTTCTCTCTCTAGTTGATGTAGAAAACCCAATGCAAAGAGTAGAGCTCAATGGGAGAAAATGGCAGAAAATGGTGACCAAGTGTATAGATCCAGAGTGATCTAATAGGCAACAAAAGATGAAGAATGGTAGGAAAAACCCTCCTATTTATAACAAAATATTGGGTCATTCTAGATCTTGGTGCATGATTAAAATAATGTTAACCAAATCTAGATCCACCTTTTATGGAATATTTTATTATATTTGTTGGAGGGAAAAGGTATTTGACTTGGGTCAAATCCCTTAATTAGTCAAAAATAAATAAATAGATGATTTATTTATCTTTTTAAGGAAGTGGTTGGAAGATAATCAAATAAATAATGATTTATTTAATTATTTGTGGGTGATTTGGTCATATTTAACAAGGAAAATTATCTAAATAAGATTTAAATAATTATTCCTAGAAAATAATAAGATAAATAAAGGTTTATCTAATTAATTCCTTTGCTTTTGGGTTAAACATGACTGGGAATAATAATTAAATTATGATTTAATTAATATTCCATGAGGAAAATCAAACAAATATAGGTTTGTTTAATATTTCCTTTTGGGGTTTCCTGTTTAGACCATAACCAACCTAATAAATGTGGTTTATTAAGTTATTTAACATAGTGAAGGCAATTTTACTTAGGGTAAAATTGGTCTTACATGGTGTACTTGGGTCCATCTAATGATAATAGGATAGATGACCAAAAAATGGTGTAACACCCTCATCCCGAGCAACCCCCTCATCCCGAGCGACCCCCTCATCATAGGCGGCCCCCTCGCTGGGGGCAACCTCACGCCAGGCCGACTGCTCTATCGGCGGGCCGACACCATCATCTATTAACCACAACTCGCTTAGCCAGAGTTTGTTCGTTACGCGACCAAATCAAGGTTCCGTGTCTCAGAATTCGGAGAAATCTTCGAATGGGAAGCAGAAGTCTAATTCTTCTAACAATACTCCTGCTCATCACGGCCCGTCAAATTCTGGAAAAACCGCGGAGGTTAACGCCGTTCAAGCCAATCCTACGGAGAAAACCTCCAAAGGGAAAAAGAAGGGCAAAGGTAAATCCAAATCCGACACCCCAAAGCTAGAATCCAAATCTCGTACTGAGGATGGTTCTCAATGTAAACTGAAGTACCCCTGCCTCATTTGTGAAGGAGACCATTATACTAAGGATTTTCCACGACGATCTGAATTTAGTCAACTTCTAAAAGGCTCCAAAGGGATGTCGGAAGTTCTTAAAGAACCAGTCCCGTCTCAGCAGACCCAGATGGTTGAACAGCCATCACCATCTGCACCATTTGGGTCCCAAGTCTTTATGATGAATGGTACGGCACCCATTTCTATTGCTACGCGTTCGAAGGATTACAACGAATCACGGCAGGCACCGCGGAAGGTAGTTGCGGATGGACCACCTCCCCCACCTGTCTCTAGTTCGTTGGAAATCGAGAAGCCTACTCCTGAACCTGTTGTGAAGCCACCTTCTAAAGGTGTTTTACGAAGATCTTCTTATAATCCAATGCCCGTGCCGCTCAGCACTATAGTATTGTTGAGGATTTGGCACAGGCGCCTTCTGCTATGTCTGCACTAGAAGTTATTCAGAGTTGTCCTTCACAACCAAAGGCTTTACTGTCTGCAATTGGTGGCATTGATCCCGCCGATTCGAGTCTTCTCACCTTCGATTTAGAGAATTTCACTCCCCGACTTCCACATCAAATCGCTTTGGTTATTCAAGTCGGGATCAACGGTCTTAATATCCATAGGGCCATTGTCGATGAAGGTGCCTCAACTTGCGTCATGTCGTCCGCTTGTTGGAAGGCCATTGGCTCTCCGGCCCTTTCGTCATATCCCAATGCCCTAGAGGCATTTGATGGTCAGGAATCTAAACCCCTGGGTGTTCCAGAGAGTTTAGCGATCACTTTACAGGGGAAGACTGTCAACATAGAAGTAGAAGTAGTGGATTCCACACTCAACTACAATATACTTCTTGACTGCAGCTGGACCCATGCCATGTTATGCGTGCCGTCCACCGTTTTTTGACTCCTTAAGTTCCCTCACGAGGGAAAAATCATCACGGTGGATCAGTTGTCCTTCTTCACCTCTACCTTTGAGAACAACGTGCCATACGTGGATCAGATTCCAAATCCCTTGGACAGTGTAGGGCCTGGTCTCTTCAAAGACCCAGTCCTCATGGGTATTTTTCCCGCACCACCACCGCACACCGCTCAAGTTAACATGATTTCTAGGTCTGATGACCCCTAGCTTATCCCTACGCCTGTGCAGGTGTTTGAGTTTGGAGAATCGATGCCCTTGACTCCAGTAGAGATCAACTACTGTGAAATTGTTGCCGCATCTGATCCTCCACCTCCTCAGCATGCTCCGTTAAGCATGGCTCTTGACACTTATTCTCAATCCCCCTGGCTTCCTCAGGCCGATTCAGCTGATCCTCTCAAAGAGACGTTTCTGTTCGATGAACCCATTGTTGAAACAATGTCTCTCGAGGAGCTGCCATGGAGCGATGGGCGTCATCGTTCCTCTTTCATGCCTAGCTTTGGGGCAATGTCTGAATGTCTGGAGCGTTATGCATCTCAGGTTCCCACTCCTCCTCTTCAAACGCCCATTTTGACGCACGAGGTATTTTCGGGGGGAAACCTGAGTAATATCACTCAAACCATCCCGATCAACATCTCTGTTAAACCAGGGATCGTTGAGAATATTCGCGTGGGAGTGACTTGTTCTCCCGATGAGATTCAAGTCTATACTGATCTCTTTAAAGAATTTAGAGATGTGTTCACCTGGTCCTACGAGGAAATGCCTGGGATTGATCCCAGTATCGTAGTGCATGAGATTCCAACCTACCCAGGAGTGAAGCCCGTGCCCCAACGCCTACGTCCCATGCATCCTCGCAATGCCGCTGCAATTAAGGCAGAAGTTGAAAAACTTCTGAACGCAGGATTTATTTATCCTATCCCCCTCACAGAATGGGTTTCCAACATTTTCCCTGTCGATAAAGAGCAAGGTACGATTAGGGTCTATGTTGATTACCGCGACATCAATCGCGCCTGTCCAAAGGATAATTATCCCACTTCGTTCATAGACCAGATCATCGACGAATGTGCCGAAAGTGAGATTTATTCCTTGATGGATGGTTTCTCGGGGTATAATCAGATCAATATTGCACCTGAGGATCAACACAAGATGACATTCATCTATCCGTGGGGTACTTTCACCTACAAAAAGCTCCCGTTCGGCTTGAAGAACGCTGGAGCCACTTTTCAGCGTGCGATGTCCTATGCTTTTCATGACATTTGCCATATTTTTTAGCCTTATCTGGACGACTTGCCAGCTCATTCAGCTAGGCGTGAGCACCATCCTGAGCATCTTCGTTGCAGGTGCTACAATATTAGGCTTAATCCTCATAAATGCGTCTTTTGCGTTGATTCTAGCCGTCTTTTAGGATTCATAGTCTCAAAATACGGGATTCGCCTTGAACCTTTAAAGGTTGAGGCTATCATTAACCTCCCATCACCCTCCTCTCTATATCAGTTACAGAGTCTGCAAGGGAAAGCGAACTTCCTTCGGCGCTTTATCCCGAATTATGCCGAGGTGGCCAAAGGATTCACACGCCTATTAAAGCAGAACGTTCCCTTCCATTGGGACAAAATTGCTCAGCAATCCTTTGAAAAGCTGAAGACGTTGCTTGCCAATGCTCCTTTGCTTCATCCTCCGAACTACCACCGCGACTTCACTTTATATCTCGCCGCCGCATTTAGCACCATAGCCATGGTCTTGGTGCAGGATGACGATGACGGTAATGAACATGTTGTTTATTATCTGTCACGAAACCTTCTCGATCTAGAAACATGTTATGCTCATGCTGAGAAGTTGGCGTTAGCCGCAGTACACACTGTACAGCGTTTTGACCATTACATCCTCTTGTGTATGATAACAGTGGTTTCATATTGTAACCCTATGACGTATATTCTCTCTCGACAATTACTGGGGGGCAAATACTCCAAATGGATTGTCATCCTGTAGGAGTTTGACTTAGAATTCACTACTGCTAAGTCAACTAAATCACTCGTTTTCGCGGATCTTATATGCTCACTCCCAACAGACTCTACTCCTTCACATTTTGAGGACCATATCCCGGATGAAACTCTTTTCCTCATCAGTACTTGTTACCCTTGGTATGGTGACATAATTGTGTATCGTCAGACCTCCACATTTTGGTCTGAGTTGGATAAAGCTGCTCACCATCAGATTTGGCATCAGTCCCAACCCTACCATATAGTAGGAGATACCTTATACCGCATTGGAGTAGATTCGATGCTCTGCCAGTGCCTAACCTTGGAAGAGGCTGAAAGGGTCCTAAATGACTACCACAGTGGCGCCTGTGGTGGGCATATGTCTGGATATGCTACTGCCCAGAAAATTCTGCGAGCAGGTTATTTCTGGTCGTCCATATTCAAAGACTGTATCATTGTAGTTCGTAAATGTCATGCATGCTAGATATTTCAGTGCAAGATGCGCACGCCGCCTCTCCCTTTGCATCCTGTTATTACCGTCGGCCCTTTTGCAAAATGGGGTGTGGATTTTATGACGTGTAACCCTCACTCAGTTGGGGGGCATGCGTATATAATTGTCGTCGTCGACTACTTCACCAAGTGGGCCGAGGCGATGCCTACACTAGCTGTTGACGGTAAAATGGCTGCTCAATTCATATTCAACCATATCATTGCACGTTTTGGGGTCCCGCAAGCCATCGTTACTGACCACGGTACTCATTTTCGAGATTATATGATGGTTGAGCTAACTTCAAAGTTGGTCTTATGTCACGATAGCTCAACGTCGTATTACCCTCAAGCAAAAGGCCAGGTTGAAGCAGTGAACAAGGTCTTGGTCACTATGCTTCAACGGAAAGTTGGTATCCAAAAATCTAATTGGCACCTCCAACTGTTCTCAGCTCTATGGGCATACCAGACATCTGCAAAGAGTGCAACTGGATTCACACCATTTCAATTGGTGTATGGTCTGGAAGCAACTCTTCCGGTTGAATGCGAGATTCCTTCTTTGAAATTAGCTGTGGAACTTCTACCCGATACTTTTGCTGAGGAAGAGCACCTTCTGTATCTGGAACAGTTAGATAAAACCCGCCGTGTGGCTGCTTTAGTTATTGAAGACAAAAAGAAGCGGGTCAAAACCCACTTTGATCAATCAGTTTCCCCCCGTTCCTTTATTGAAGGAGACCTCGTCCTCCTGTATGATCAAGCACATGACAAGCTTGGAGCCGGTAAGTTCCAACCTATGTGGCATGGGCCCTATATAGTAAAACACATTTTGAAAAATGGGGCTTACGAGCTTATAGATTATGAAGGAGTTCCGCTGGCGCAGCCTAGAAATGGGCTGTACCTCAAAAATTACTATGCCTGAAGTGATTTTTGGTGTGGTGTGTGTACATAGGTGTCTGTTTTTCATTTGTGTGCATGTGTGGTGTGGTGTGCCTTGTAAACATCTTTCTGTTGATCGGGTCTTCCTAGTTGTGCAGATGTCCATTCATCCATTTGTTGGTTTCGCAAATGGTGCCTCCCGCAGTACCAGGAATTTGTCTTCGGTAGCCTGGGTAATCTACGATCCTGCTGGTGAGTTGGTCAACCTGCAAGGTGTGTGTCTAGGACGTACTACGAATAACATCGTGGAATATAGTGCTATGTTAGAATTATTAACCGAGGTTGTAAACATTGGTATCTGTGAATTGCTTGTGTATCTAGACTCGCAACTTGTAGTGTTACAACTAAATGGACACTATTCAGTAAAAAACCCATCCATTTTACGTCTGTATCTGTGTATTCATTTACTGGAAAGGAATTTTGACTATATTACATATCAACATATACCCAGGCATAAGAATACACTAACAGATGTAGTAGCTAATTTGGTGTTAGATAAACATTTGCGCAATTTGTAAATCATCATCACATGTAAAGAAAGATCCATCTAGAAATAGATATGCATATATATATCGAAATTTTTACATAGCGTGTGTCACATAAAATCAAAAAATATACATGTTCGTCTTAATACATCCGGGGACAACATGTCTCTCAAAAAATATGTGTGATAAAAGCCCTAGGAGTCTAATCTGCATGGTGCTCATGATAACAAATAACTGAATGCACTAAGCATCTCAGAAGTCGGTGGAGGCGACTAGGCACTCCCACCGTATGTCTATGGTATGCCATCAGTACATCCACCAGCCGGGCATAGTCTGGGATCCCTCGGGCAATGCCCTCGATATTCTGGATCAACTCCCCTCCTGCACCCTCTGCCTGAGGATCAGGTGCGGGAAGAGTCCTCTGCCTGATAGGAGACATACCGGCTGGTCTCTCTGGGCCCACGTCTGCATACATATGAAATGTGTCAAGACGGACATGTATTAACAAAAAATCATAAAACATTAAAAAAAAAAAAAAAAAAGAGGTCATACCCAACTCCTTGTCCCATTCATCTCCTTCTGGCAGTGGGAGATCTGGGTCTCCCGTGAAATCGGTTCCTGAATATGGCCAGTCCTCCACTACGATCAACTGACACCGCAACCACCCAAAAAACTCCGGCCTCCAGGACATCTGTTGGCCTCCTCCAGCTCTGGGCATTAGTGCTGCCCAGCGAGCCATTCTTGGCTCTCGTGGAATCGGCTCAGCTACTTGGCCCCTTGGCCCTGGAAGATTGGTAATCGTTCCAGAATGAACGATACCAGGATAGAACCATAGCCAAACTGTTTCAGTTTGGCCTGCTTGCACTTTGTGAGCTGTCTCTTGATATTTATTGTTACTGCTGTAGCCCAGTCAAACAATAGGGGACTCATGCACTCTGAGGCCAGTAAGAGTTGGGCCTTTGTTGCCTCGTGCAGTGCCTGCGATCCCGCAGCCCACGTGATCGTATGAAGCACTACTCTGAGTGCTAGATCAGGAATGGTATGGATGTCCACCTTTCCACTCCCTGATCCCAGTCGTGCCCTTGGGCACACTCGTGCCATCATTTGCTCCATCTTCTCACGAGACGGTTTTCTCCCTGTCAATATGGGCACCGAACCTCTACGCGATAATCCGGTTATGAAGTATATGTCAGAGACCTCCATTTCTAGTACTTGGTCCCGCAACTTGAACACTTGTTCATGTTCGTCCCATATGCTGATCAGGTATTGCAGGAGCTCAGGCTGAGCTCGTAAACAAGGTGTCAGGAAGAACTTATTAAGCCCACAGTTTCTGAGGGCATTCATGCAAGTCTCATTTTCTATGGCCTGTTCATCCTCTTCCTCGTGCTCCCTCTCTTTCCACTCAATGACCATTTTGATCTGTTCCCTGCATTCACATGGTCCCAAAACATCAATTAGACCTCTGATATTCTTAAAAATTCATGCAATTCATTCATTGTGTGGAAATTTGAGTTGCGCCACTGGCGCGACTGTTTTCCTAACAGTCGCGCTATTTGGCGCGGGCCCTTTGGAAATAAAATGCCATTGGCGTGGGTCCGTTCCGGATACCCGCGCCAATGGGCGGAGCCATAAAAATTTAAAAATTCCTCATAGGAAGTCTAATATGCAATAAAAATCTATAAAAAAAGGACTAAAATGGAGTACAAAGAAGCGCCTCTTACCTAGAACTGACGGGAATCTGGATGATACCCCAGATTGGTCGCAATCACTGTCAGAAGTTCACACACAAAATGGACCACTGCTGCTCTTTGGTGAGGTAAATAGTAAAAAGTAATTTTAATTTTACCATTTGACATCTTTATAACTTTTTGAACTCAAAATAGGTTTTGAAAGTTATTTTTCTGAATATTTTGATATATTTTGTCAAAAACAGGTTTTACACTTGCTTTTTGTGCATCAACAGGTTTTTATGTGACTTAAATGGTGAAACGAGTTGTATTTTATACTTTTTCTGACTCGGTAAATACACGAAAAAGTCACTTTGGAGTCATCTTTCAGCTCTTTTCTAACTCTCTAAACATGAAAAGATTGCCGAGGCCCTTGTCGTTTTGATCTCGTTAAAATGGACACGAATCAACATCTACCCAGTATACCTTTACCCCTTTTTCGGGCTGGGATGGATTAATTACGAAAAAGGAATACCCTAGCCTATCATGACTAGGAGGTTTTCTCAGATATTTTTTTCTAGCTTTTCGGGTCTGGGGAACTATCTACGAAAAGGGACCTCTGGAGTTTACTTTTCAGCTGTCTTTTCAAACTCTCTAAACATGAAAAGACGTCGAGTTCTTCCTTTGTCAGACTCATTAAACCTTGATGACATTAGATTCAGTCGAAATGACGTTCTCCGAGTCGCTCCTTCCTAGGGCTCGTTAAATGTACTAGGATGGACTTATATTACAAGCATATGCTATCCCCTTCAAGATTGTCATAAAAAATAACTGGGGTGCTGCCAGAAATGGCTGGGCAAAAATGGAACCAGCATCATTGTCGTGTCGGCAGTATGTCACTCTTGAACATGGCACCTGTCTGCATTCGTGTCGGGTTGGGGACATCTCATCTCATTTTCTCGCTTGCTTCTGTGGGTTTGGGTAATCCCTTTTTACCTCTCATCTGCTCATTGCCTCGTCACCATGACCTCTGATCCGTTGATGTCAAATACTGCCAAAACCACTGTCGTGCTGTTATATGTTCAAGAGAAGTTGACCTCTGCAAAATATCAACCTTCCTCTGATTCTCATATGATCCTGATTCACAAAAAACGTTATGTTCCTCTGTCTCGTGTCGATGATGTGGGAGACATTATGGCCCACCTTCGATCAAGGTCAATTCCTGTCGACTTCAGCTCATTATCCAGGAAGCTGATCTAGAGACTCCCTTATGGTACCTTGGAGCCTGCATGCCTCAATGGCAGGTTCGTCGCATTCGACGTGAGGTTTTCATCATTGGCCTCTGATTGAGTGATTCTATGGGTGTTCAACGCTAGCTCATTGATTCACATGCCGTAGATTGTACCTGTAGTACCTTGAGGGCCATTGTCATTATTGATGGTTCCTCTCGCGTCTATTAACAACTTTCATCATTGGCTGGTAATCAAATGATGTTCTTGCATGTTCGACTTCAGCTCACACATTCGCATGCTTGAACTTGTACTTTGTTCGGGTCGAGATGGAGCGCAAGACCCTGGATTGTGTCTGTTGTAATCCGGGCTGCGATATTGTGGATTATTATCATTGTGTACATGACTCACTGATTGGATGGTTGTGACCATACCTGAGTCTATTTATCAATCCTCATTGGATGGCTGCGTCCATGCCTCAGATCTCGATTATTGCATGCTTTGTTATGGATGGCTGTGCCCATACCACGCATATATGTCATGTATCTAAGACATCAGTTGTACTTCACTCCACAGGTTTTCCGATGGCGGTGTTTTCAGTCGGCATGTTCTCGTAAAGCATTTCACCCCTCTCTCTCTCTCTCGGGCCTCATGCTTTAGGGGGCATCTGTTACACAGTAATTTGTCACCATCCATACCACCCCCCATCCCACACATTGGAGGGCTCATTCCGTGACCTGTGAGCAGAGACAATACTTGAAAATACTTACATTGCATTCCTCTAAAGATAAGCTTCCATTTCCCTGAAGACATATCCCTGCAAAAAACCCCTAAAAATAACTCTTTTTCCTTTGGCGCGGTTCCAGAGTTCAGCCCTCGCGCCAAGGGGGCAAATCCTCCAAAGAGGGTGCGCCAATTGGCGCTCTGTCATAGAGCCACACCCGTGCCAACCATATTAGGAGATGTTTTTTAAAAATAAATGGCGGAAGTTTCGTCCTAACAAATTCTTGGACTGATATCTATCTTGAGCTGGGAGGTTTCGCTGTGGATCTCCATAGAGAGGAAGTGGTTTGCCACCTCTCATGGAAGCTTCCTTGATGATAGGGCCAATCCCATAATTATAGGGATCCCAACTCCCCTTCCTCCATCTATAAAAGCTTGCTCATCCCTTTGCAAGCTAGTTCCCAAGAGCCTTCACACCCTTATGCTGCAAGAGCCTTCTTGATTCCCTTAAGGCCAAATCCAAGCAAGGAGACTATTGTCAAGTATCCGGAGAGAGAGGCTTGTCCCATTCTCGATATTCTTTAACGAGACGTGTTTTGCTGATGACCCACCAAAGGAGAGTGCTGCGTCGAAGCTATGGTTGTATTCTTCTTTTGACTCATGAATGATAAGCGACTATTGGTTATGGTTCCACTCTTGTTCTTGATTATGTTCATGAGTTATGTCCTCTTCGACTGACATATAGTTGCATATACTGGATTTTATTTTTGCGTTTGTGTTGTTTCTTGCATGTGCAGGTGTCCGGTCATGGAGATCGTGAGGGTTGTGATCTGCCAAGGCAAAGGAACGGGAGCATCACCTCTTCTACAAACGACAGCGTTGGATTCTAGGTAAGTCTTCATCGCAATTCGGTTTATTTGCAATTAGGAACCTACACTGTAGCATGTTTGATTGTTGCTAGACCCGATCTGGGCTAGTGGGGATCGCCTCTGTCCGCAGAGGGGATTTACCTCTCCAACATCCACATATATCTGATGTATTATGTTTCCTTGTTCTCTTCCTATTCTTATCTATATGTTTATGTGTTGTTGCTTTCTTATATAGATATTTTTTTTAATAGATATAATATTCTCACATGGTATCAAAGCCATGGTTACTATGATCTAACATCTTCTTTGAATTTAACCATCAACATGTATCTTCATTTGCTCCGATACCATGTCATAATATTAGATCTACTAAAATAACTATCTATCTAAGAAATCATCAACATATCAACATATACATAAGAACAGAAAGAGAACAAGGAAAAAGAATACAACACATATACATGGTTCACCCAATTGGGCTACGTCCATGGGAAGGTTGTCTTCTATTATCTCCAAAAATCTCCTGCAATCTTACAAAGAAAACAACTACAAATAGCCTGATACAAATAACAGTATGGGCACAAGATGAGATGTGATTGTAATAAAAAACATTCCCTTGACCCTATCTATTAGAAAAATAGATCCACATATATCATCTTGAATGAAAAGAGTAACCTTACAACATGATTCCTTGATGTCATACATGTTTCTCCTACGGTCTTGAACAATCGTTCCTACTTCAGTTTGACAAGCCTTCCTCTCTGAATACTAGCATAGATTTATGGACATAAGGATGTGATAATTCTCATGCCAACAACAAATAGTGTAGATAATATGCACCCTTGGGAATTTCTTCAACAACTACCATATACAAGCTACAATCCACCATCTATCCTTCAACCTGAAACTTGAGCTCATTTTATAGGGAAATGGAGGTAGTTTCATATCCATGAAAAGGAGGATGAATTCCTCTCATGAAGGTATTTGAGCTCCGTGGACCAAGGAATAAGCTCCATGAGTGGAGGGATAAAGCTCGAATTGATCGTGCCACTAGAAGCTTCTAGTTGGGAGAATATTCGACAATCTAGGCTTCTAGAATTTACTTTTTCTTTTATTTGAATTTTTACGGGGGTCGACAGGTAATAGTAGCAAAACGTGTGAGGGTTGCCGTGGTTTATATATGAAGTATCCGCAGACCCGCAGGAAAAGGATAGAAAAAGTGCGGAGGTGGACTTTTAAGGGTTTTAATGAGGTTTTCTCCAATTCCAAGACTTGGTTTAGGAACATTATGGTTTTTTACTTCTAAGGGAGCACAATATAGGTGGTGATAGACCTATATGGACAATCAAATGTCATGGTGACAAAATAACGTGTAACATATTTCCCCCTAAAGTGCAAAGTCTGAGGTTATGCTGAAGAGTGAAGTGGTTTATCATTCCGAGGATTGGATTGGGGACACTGGTCGAAAACTTGTAACAACATTCAATGCAAGCATATATATATATATATATATATATATATATATATATATATATATATATCATCGCTGAGGTAGGCATTCCCATACTCATATCAAAACTAACTAAATATTCTGGTACAGATATGGTTTTAGTATTACATTAAAAGTAGACACAATATAGGTGGAACCAACTATCATGGGTAGTCTACTGAATCATGAATACTAAAATTCCTTGCAAACTAGATGGTGGAAACCAGATCTAGGGTCTTGATTTCTGCTTCTCGAACTTGTACGGATCTATCCATGCGATTGATTTTGTCGAAGTCAAACATGGTAGAAACCACTTGATTACTAGTCAATGATATGAATTGTTAACAAGTGTGAAAGAAACTGACAATGGCTCTCAAAGTACTCTAGTACAATCCATGATGTGTAAATGAATTATTTGCAGTCTAAAACTTCATAGAATAATTCGATTGGAGGTCAATTATGCAGCCTGTCATCGAAGGCGAGAAACTTGCCATTAGGGAATGCAAATCCCAAGGTACTGATAGGATTCTATATCAACTTTCTAGATGATGAGTTGTCATCTATAGAAAGTGATCTGTCGTAGGAAAGCCTATGACACGAAACCATTAGATCAAGTTTTGAAGAAATATTTGTAAGGACTAAATCAGGGATGGTCAACGTGAATGGAGACAAGTGTTTTCAATGAATGGTTTAATTGAAAAATCTCTTGAACACATAAAAACACTACAAATGGCTTGGCAGCATTTGACCTAAAGCTAATACCCATAAAATAGCTAAATAATTTCAATGTGGTTTGAATAACTGTTAGGCAAAAGATTTCCCAACCTAGGTACAAGTGTGACAAAGTGTCGTGTTTAAGAGTGGCATGATTCTTTCTAAACAAGGGTGACAACTGGATTCTTTTTCTCTCATTTTTCCCCACCATTAGTGGCAAGTGGCTCTTTATTTTTGACAAGCTTGAGGAGGATAACATTTGCTTGTTTGTGTAAGCTCATCCTTCGGATGAGTTCATATCAGTATTAAAATCGAAACCTAAGAAGGAGTGTTCCGGTCAGATTGTAATCGACAGGTCTTTTACTGTTAAATTTTAACGAGTCCATTATAGTAGAAACTCGGTGTTTTTCAGTTTTAGAGAGCTACAAGAAAAACATAAGTGAACTCCATGATTGTTCTTTTTCATAAATTTAGTCTCTCAAGCCCAAAAAAGGATAAAATAATACAGGAGAGAACTCTATTGACCATGATTAGTCAACGTATACCTTTTTCGTAATTAGCCCATTTTAGTCCAGAAAAAGGGTAAACTTATACTAAAAGGACGAATATTTATTCAATTTAACGAGTTTGAATAGTCAATTACTCAGTGGTATTTCCACATTTAGAGAGTTTGAAAAGGGCTTAAAAGAGAACTCTAGGGTTTTACTTTTTCGTAATTGTAAAGATCCCGAAAAAGTGATAAAAGTATATTGAGTTGGTCGAATTTCAATTTAATTTATGAGGAGGAAAAGACTGAAAGAACTCAACATTTTCATGTGTTTTACGAGAATGAAAGATAGAAAAATAATCTCGGTATTTTCATGAGTTTAGCAAGTCTTGGAAATAATAACCAAAATTGACTCGAGGTAGGTTTCATTTTTTTATACAAGTTTGAAGCAGTGGAAAACTATGCTTGAAAGTGGTTTCATTTTTACACAAGATTTAAACAAACAAAACATTTCTAGATATTGGTTTGTTTCATTTTTATGCAATCTTGAAACAAAGAAAAAATCATGCTTGAGATTGGTTTCAATGCTCCCCAAGTGTAACCTGGAAGAGCACATGCCCCCCAAGCTTCATTTCTTCAACTAAGTAGACTACTAGTTATAGATAGGTGGATGGAATGAAGGTTTGTTTATGATATCAGATGAAAGACTCAAATTGACACTTACGAGATCTAATAAAAGACTCAACTCAATTAGGAGAGGATTTGTTTCATTTTTTAATGAGTTTGACATAGGAAGAGAACTATGCTCGTGACGTGATTCATTTTTTAATGAGGTTGACATAATAAAAGGAACTATCATCAAGGTGACCTGTTTCATTTTTTAATGAGGTTGGTACAAGAAAAGAACTATCCTCAAAAGGTTTTTTTTTCATTTCTTAACAAGGTTGACACATTAAAAGAACTATCCTCATGGAACCTTGTCATAGCTTCCAACTAGAAGAAAAACATGTCAAGGGACACTCCTCGATCATGGCTTCTAAGAGGTCTTCATCAGATGGAAGAATAGTTCCCTAGAAGGAACACATGTCAAGGGACTCAATAGGGATAATAACATCACGTTTAAATAATCCCACAGGATTTTCCATGTCAATTACAGGATATAATTCAAAGGAAGTTGAGAAAACAGTGATAGGCTCACTTGCATCAGTAACTAAAAACATGGGACTCATTGCCACATAATTAACCCATAGCGGGGTAGATACCACTTTCGTATAAGGAAAATTTAGAGATGTCGGATTATTGGTAGTCAAATCAAGACTAATGAATGAAAGCTGGTAAACAGTCACAATGTTTCCATTGTGAGGGAAATACATCACACGAAAGAGTGTCGATACGACAACTTTCATTGCATAGACATAGTCTCGCCCAAGGAGAAAATGGAAATCCAAGGGGACTCGGACTACCATAAGATCAATACAAACAATTTTACCTTCCAAGGTAATAGGAAATTTAGGAAGCATCCCTAGAGGCTCACTAATGGTTCTTTTAAAAGTTGACAGATTATGTGTAACAGTCACAAGCTGAGGGGAACCCAAAGCTTTCCAAGGAGTTAAGGATAAAGTAGTAACAGAAGCACCTTCATCTACATTTCTGCAACCCACATTCTTACCACAATCCTTCATAATGATTTGGAAAGGGACGGAGGAAGGAATACGATATTCTGTCAGTCTATTCCAATCAAAGGAAAAAACCTTAGTGCTTGGAGGTGGTTCTATAGAAACATGTGAAATGCCCCCTGGCATAGAAGAATCTGATGTAACAAACAAAACCTGAGCGGTATGAATTTCACTCTCTACAGCTAGAGTGGGATTGACTGAATGTGAAATCAAGTCGACCACTTGATCAAATTGTTTAGTCAATTTAGTGTGTCCTAAATTGCTAACATAAATTATCAACCAGGGATTCATAAGCTGACGAAGTGTGGCGCACTATATGTGCAAGATAACCTATCTCTAACTTTTTGTCATTTTTGGATTTTTATGAAATTCTAAAAGACAAGTATGGAGACAAATATTCAAGACAATGATGTCCTTCTAATGGTTTTCCAAACTTCAAAAGAATTTTAAAACACACAATGAAAAAATTAATTCCTAAAAGGAAATGAAAATTGCATCACTATTATAATCAAGCAAACAGTGAACTATTGATCATGAAACTCATTATCCTTGCTGCTGTCTAAACACAAAAGAAACTGTACTCAAAGAAAAGATTGCAAGTAAAGTAAAACTAAAATCAAATTACATCAACTCATATTCTGACCCCTCACCATTAGTTTAGCTATGGCTTTCGGAGGTAATCATAAACAACTTGAGCAATCTGATATCTAATTTGCAGAAAAAGAAACTAATATCAAACTACACACTCATACTTCAATCCCTCACCATTAGTCCAGCTATGGCTTTCGGAGGTAACTGAAAATGACATGAGCAATTTAATATATCTAACTTGTAGAAAACTAAACTAATATCAAACTACACACTCATACTTCAATCTCTCGCCATTAGTGCAGCTATGGCTTTCGGAGGTAACTGAAAATGATATGAACAATTTAATATATCTAACTTGCAGAAAAGTAAACTAATATCAAACTACACACTCATACTTCAATCACTCGCCATTAGTCCAGCTATGGCTTTCGGAGGTAACTGATAATGACATGAGTAGCTTAATATCTAATCTAACTAGTAAAGAAAATGTTCAAAACTGAAATGAATAAAACAGTACTGGAATTAAAAACTAAGAAAAAGAAATCAGCAGAAGGACAATATTGATTCCATGTCATTAGTCATTATAAAACTATGTGCAAATTCCCGGGCTGCCATGAAAAATTATGCTAAAAGCTATGATTTCAAAATGCAATCTAAGTAAGGAAATATGACAAAACAAAATTGAAAGTAACTTATCTAGAAAACATGTAAAAGCCTCCTTGGATAGCAGGGGCCCTCTGCTACCAATTTGGTGAAGTCCTTCATCTCCTTAAAGTTGTAATCAAAATAGTATCAAAGAACTGAATTTCTCTATTAAAAAGAACTCACAAATCTACATCCCATTCCATCTTGAACTTTGTTACAAAAGACTTCTCTACTACTTTTTCATTACTTCCTCATTACCTATGATAGAAGAAAGCTTCTCCTATTTATACAAAATATGAGGAGTCATCTCATTAATGGGAGTCCATGAATCTCTCCCTCCATCTCTAGAGTTACAATCAAAATAGGAAATGATAAGACACTTGTCTTTCTAGAGTTTCAACACAACTTGAGGAATGAGACACATATCCTCTTAGAGTTTCAATACAACAAGGAAGTGAGACACATATCCTCTTGATCCCATAATCTTCTCCAACCAAATTCGAATTTGGCTTTAGAGTGCCACATAAGGGTCTTCTAGAAGTCTCCTTTTGACCTACACATATCACAAAACTCATAACACATATATAGATATATGAAACTATGTTAATTTTCTAGTTTCTAATCATAAATTCACTTAAAATACATAAAATAAATAACTTTGGAAAACAAAGATCCTAACCCATATATTTATGAAAATGGTTACTTGATGTAGGGTTTTAGGTCAAATGGCTATGAAATAAGAGCTAAGTGGTTATGACATAATGGAAATATGTATGAATATGGAGAACACTTTTGAGACTCAACATACCCCCCAACTGAAGTTGTTGCATGTCCTCATGCAACTATTGCAATGATTCATTTGTTCATGAGTTGATCTTTTATGAGTTTTGACTCATATAGATTCATTCCAAACTTTGCTTCTTGATATTTTCCTTTTTGGCAAAGTATAATACATTTGATTGCAACATTTTTTTTATTTTTTTATTTTCAATGGTTGGTTCTTGTATGACAACCAATTTTTTTTTTTTTAAGCATTGGTTCTTGTGTAACAATGCTTTATTTTCTTTGTTGCATCAAAGTTCATGAAAACATTTAGAATCAATTACTTCATCAATGAATTGATCATTTGCAAGGCATATAATGTTTTGGATCATGTTGCAACAATAGTTGGTTGGGAAGTATATGTGGGTGGAAATAAAATGAAAATGTCTGATAGTGTATGACATGTGGATATAAAATGATGTCCCTTCCCCCCCCAACTAAAGATATGACAATGTGGAAAAGGGAGTGAAGAATTTTTCCAAAGTTACAATTTTAGCATTCTAATGAATTACATGACGAAAAATTAGAAAACAACATACCTTCACTTACCTTAAATGTGGATGAGTTGTGTATGTGTGGTGGCTGCAAAATTCTGATCATATTCTTCTTCAAGTGGGTGAACAAGAGGAGTCATGGATAAAGAGATAAGATGACTTTTTATTGCTTCTACTAAAACTTGCTAAATCTGCTCCAAAATGCTGAAAATAATAGTCTTCATGTCTTCAAAACTCATTGGCATAATTCCTACTATGTGAAAAGATGTTCTGATGTCGAACATAGTAGGAAATTGTTGACTTAGTGGGCATTAATGGATGCCACTAGTCAACACGAGAACTCTCACCATTGATGACAATGAGAGTCAAGATGCCCTAAACACATCTTGCTAGGTACAAATGATTTTGCTGATGTCGAGTCACCTAGAAGATTTGACGAACAAGGGACATTAATGTATTCCCATTGTTTGTCAGCATGAGAACTTGCCATTAAGGCATGCAAGCCTCAAGGTGTTTTTACAAAGAACTTAGACTCAAAGGACTATGGACTCAATAATTTGCATTGCAGCAGGGCTTATTTTCGGAATGAAAATGAAAAGAAATGAAAGATGGAAATGGAAGATGAAAATGGAAATGGGCAATAAGCATGTGAATGAGCCTCTTGCTTTTATTTGTGGGTTATGAATGGACAAAAAGAAATGGAAAGTGGATGTGAATGTAAATGGAAAATATGAAGAGGTGAATGGTTTATTATGAGGTATGGATGTGATGGAGACAATAGTATCTGAAATTTTTTCAAGTGTTTGGATCTGATTTTACACCAGCATATTTTCTCTTTGTTGCTGATCATCCTCTTATGAAACAAATTGGTCTCTTAGAGAGACACCATTCTCTTGTAGTTATTTGTCTTTCCTCCTGGAACCTGAAAAAAACTAATACTTCTTCTGCAATGGAATGTAAGATTATCAAAGGAGAGAGGTGATCAATCTCTGTAGTTATGATATTTACACACAAAACTAAGAATTTGTATTAATGAAACAAGTTCTCAAAGGAAAAATCAAAAGAATTTATACCTATTTTGAAATTAGTGCCTCAAGTTGAATGTAGCTTCTTTTAAGCAATTTATTTCATTATTTACCATTTCAAACTCTAATGATGGATTTCTCATTGTGTAGATCTTGTTGAGACCTTTCCAAAGATACTTAAATCATCAAAATCTGATTTTGTATGAGAAAGTTGGGCTGATTTGAACGATGAGGTTTTTCAGTTTCGGAATTGGAGAACAGCTGTGGAATTGGACTTTAGCTGCGGAATTGGAGAACAGCTGCGGAATTGGATTTTAGCTGCAGAATGTCGACGGTTTCTGTAGCTCAAAATCTGGAATAAAAAGTTAGTTATTCATCTTTCATCATCAGTCCAAAATTAATCAATACCTTCAGAAAAAGCGAGCAAATAACTTATTCATTTCATTGATTCAAAATTTTTTATTTTTTTTTTAGCATCAAAACAAAATTGAAAAGAGAAATGCAAATTATTATTATTATTTTTTTTTTAAATAACAAAATTGAAAAATAGAATTTTTTTTTTTTTTTTTATTATTATTATTAATTTTATTTTTTTTTTAAAATATTATATATGTTATATTTAAAAAAATATATACATATATAATTTTATTAAACAAGACAATTTATTAAACAAGGAAACTGAAACAAAAACATTGAATGCCACGATAGATTTCAGTAGCCCAAAACTCAAAATTGAATAGATCATGCGAAGAATTCAAATGCAGTCGTAAACCCTTGAAAGATGAGAGTGGTTGCGTCGCTGGTGGATCAGTGCAGGTGAAGATCAGTGGTCAGTGGAATGTGGATTGAATGCCACGAGAGACTTTGATTTTGATTAGAATTCTTCTTCTTGGATCTAGAAAACCGGATTATCAATGCAGAGTGCCATTTCCAAACTCTCCACTGTGCAAAAACCGTTTTTCCTCACGCGGTAGGCAAAAATGGACTTCAAAGAATCGAGAAATTCTCCCAGACCGCCACGAATTTCGTAAAACTATTTCTGGGTTATCTAACTGACCCTGTTGAAGAAAAAACCCATGTCGTGGATTTTTTAAATTCATCTTCAATCAATCAGAAAACGCGTTTCAAATCCACGTGTCAAATAAAATTGCATTTTTCTGGCTTCTGTTTCAGCAACAAAAATCAATTTTTTTGGATTTGTCTGCATGCCATTTGAGAAATTTGATTTGGGCATCGAAGCCAGCTTTTGTAGTTCTGGATTTCGTAATTTCAATTACAGCAATGGTGGCCAGTCTATTTGCAATTAAACAGAAAGTATTGCACTGTGCAGGACAACAGCTCTTAAATTGGGCAAACGTGCTGCGAGAAGCCATTCGAGGTAGTGGAAACCGATTATATGGCCAACAACCACTAGGGTGGTAAGATGAGATAATGATGGGCATCTAATAGAAGATTAGCCAATGCATTGATTGCCATTTCTGCCGCAGAAGTGCTTGAAGACTTCCCAAGTTCAATTAATGGTTTGACTGCACCACTAGTAGTATAGACCACATCTTTGTTAGTTTCAGTTGAGGAGAAAAGCGCTGCAGGTGCTCGAGCTGACTGCATAGCAATGTGCTTAGTTCCAATATTTAATAACTTGATTAAAAGCTTGATGATTTCTAGCCTTCCAATATTTTCCCAAATATCTTTTCTTACACGAAAAACATCAGCAAGAACTGATGCAACATTTTCTTGAGTTTCCTCTTCATAAGATTCAAGCATCTAAATTAGTGATTGGAGACCTTTATTTGCAGCACCTCCTTTCTGTATGAGCTCTTCATGAGATGCCACTGAAATGGGACTCCAACGGCGGGGATTCTTTAAGCACTGCAGGCTCTGACACACCATTACTACCCTTCTGCCTCTTACAACGAGAAAGCTCATCTCTCAAAACTGTATTTTCAGTGAAGACAAAGGCAATTGATCCTTGAAGTTAATTACTTTTCGAGCGGATCAATCAAAATGTTTGACAGTTTCAATTAGTCATGATCAGCAGGGATGGCTTGGATGTTTTGTTTATAGTTCAAAGTTTTTCAAAGGCCATGGACAATGCGTTGATTTTTATTTTTTTATTTTTTTATTTTTTATTTTTATTATTATTTTTTATTTATTTTTATTTTTTTAATTTGTTTTTGTTAATAAAATTACACATGTTATTTTAAAAATATACATATGTATTTTACTAAACAAAACAATTTATTGAATTTATTTATTTATTTTTATTTTTTTAATTTTATTTATTTATTTATTTATTTTTAAATGATTTGTTATTAAAATTATATATATATATTCAAAAATTTAAAAATATACATATATATTTTAGTAAACAAAACAAATAATTTTTTTTTTTTTCCATTTTTTTTTTTTATAATTGATTTGTTTAATAAAATTATGTATGTTATATTTTCAAAAATTTAAAAATACACATATATATTTATTAAACAAAACAATTTATTGAAATCAAAGTTTTTCATGGAAACAATTTTTTTTTTTTAAATTGTTGAATCAATTGAAATGATGAAGTTTTATTTTGTCTCCTCCCTTTTTTTTTACATAACAATTATTTTTCTGATCCTCCAGATCACACAAAGTGCAGGACGAGAGCATACTCAAGAATTATTATTATTTTTTTTTTTACATAACAATTCTTTTTCTGATCCTCCAGATCACACAAAGTGCAGGAGGAGAGCATACTCAAGAATTATTAATTTTTTTTTTAGATGTAAGAAATAAGGCTACCTAGTTACACTTCCTCGACAACAGCGCCAAAATGTTTGGTCAATTTAGTGTGTCCTAAATTGCTAACATAAATTATCAACCAGGGATTCGTAAGCTGATGAAGTGTGGCGCACTATATGTGCAAGATAACCTATCTCTTACTTTTTGTCATTTTTGGATTTTTATGAAATTCTAAAAGACAAGTATGGAGACAAATATTCAAGACAATGATGTCCTTCTAATGGCTTTCCAAACTTCAAAAGAATTTTAAAACAGACAATGACAAAATTAATTCCTAAAAGGAAATGAAAATTGCATAACTATTCTAATCAAGCAAATAGTGAACTATTGATCATGAAATTCATTATCCTTGCTGCTGTCTAAACACAAAAGAAACTGTACTCTAAGAAAAGATTGCTAGTAAAGTAAAACTAAAATCAAATTACATCAACTCATATTCTGACCCCTCACCATTAGTCTAGCTATGGCTTTCGGAGGTAATCATAAACAACTTGAGCAATCTGATATCTAATTTGCAGAAAAAGAAACTAATATCAAACTACACACTCATACTTCAATCCCTCACCATTATTCCAGCTATGGCTTTCGGAGGTAACTGAAAATGACATGAGCAATTTAATATATCTAACTTGCAGAAAAGTAAACTAATATCAAACTACACACTCATACTTCAATACCTCGCCATTAGTGCAGCTATGGCTTTCGGAGGTAACTGAAAATGACATGAGCAATTTAATATATCTAACTTGCAGAAAAGTAAACTAATATCAAACTACACACTCATACTTCAATCCCTCGCCATTAGTCCAGCTATGGCTTTCAGAGGTAACGTATAATGACATGAGTAGCTTAATATCTAATCTAACTAGTAAAGCAAATCTTCAAAACTGAAATGAATAAAACAGTGCTGGAATTAAAAACTAAGAAAAAGAAATCAGCAGAAGGACAATATTGATTCCATGTCATTAGTCATTATAAAACTATGTGCAAATGCTCGGGCTGCCATGAAAAATTATGCTAAAAGCTATGATTTCAAAAAGCAATCTAAGTAAGGAAATATGACAAAACAAAATTGAAAGTAACTTATCTAGAAAACATGTAAAAGCCTCCTTGGATAGCAGGGGCCCTCTGCTACCAATTTGGTGAAGTCCTTCAGCTCCTTAAAGTTGTAATCAAAACAGCATCAAAGAACTGAATTTCTCTATTAAAAGAACTCACAAATCTACATCCCATTCCATCTTGAGCTTTGTTACAAAAGACTTCTCTACTACTTTTTCATTACTTCCTCATTACCTATGATAGGAGAAAGCTTCTCCTATTTATACAAAATATGAGGAGTCATCTCATTAATGGGAGTCCACGAATCTCTCCTTCCATCTCTAGAGTTACAATCAAAATAGGAAATGATAAGACACTTGTCTTTCTAGAGTTTCAACACAACTAAGAGATGAGACACATATCCTCTTAGAGTTTCAATACAACAAGGAAGTGAGACACATATCCTCTTGATCCCATAATCTTCTCCAACCAAATTCGAATTTGGCCTTAGAGTGCCACATAAAGGTCTTCTAGAAGTCTCCTTTTGACCTACACATGTCACAAAACTCATAACACATATATAGATTTATGAAACTATGTTAATTTTCTAGTTTCTAATCATAAATTCACTTAAAATACATAAAATAAATAACTTTGGAAAACAAGGATCCTAACCCATATATTTATGAAAATGGTTACTTGATGTAGGGTTTTAGGTCAAATGGCTATGAAATAAGAGCTAATTGGTTATGACATAATGGAAATATGTATGAATATGGAGAACACTTTTGAGACTCAACACAAATAATGGATCATCAACCTGAGTGATATGATTTTCACTCTTTAGTGGAAGAGCGAGATTGATTGAACTTGGGATTAGGTCAATCACTTCGTCAGTTGACGATAGGTTGGGAGAAAGTTTACAGTAACCAGTTGGAAGTTTTTGTTGTGGAATATTAAGGTTTTCCAACAATTTTGAGGCTTCATCCATGTGAGGGAAAATGTGAGTTTGATGACTCCCTTTTCATAACCTACAAGGAAATATAATTTTACCCTTTTTCCCATGAACATGACAATCACTAGTTGATGGATCAATAGTAAGTCAATGGGATTTTTCTGACCATACTTCAAAGACCTTAGGAATACCAGGAGAATTGATAAGGAAGTGGCCATCCTTACAAAGCTCGCAATTGGGTTTACGATGCATGTTGGAGGTTTCGTCAACACTACTAACACTTATATCCATGGTTGGTTTGTTGACTTCTTTCTTATCTTAATTCTTCTTCTTCCTCCATTTATTGTTCTTCTTAGCCACCTGGTTACTAGAATCAAGGCTTTTACCAAGCCAAAAGGAAGAAAGGGAGGAAGACATGTTGGGAAAAGAAGGTAAAGGGTCAACATGAGGTTGGTGATGTTGAGATGGTGAACTTTGTTGAAGTGAAGCATCCGGTTGAGGTGGAACAATTTGAGTATTCAAGGCCAACGATGTTGAAAATAACCATACCAGTAAACCTATGGTAAATTCAGGTAATTATATTGTAGGCATATAAGGAGGACCAACATTTACAAAGGAAGGAAAAGTACTAGGATTCTCGTTAAGAGCAGTTCCCTGGTTAGTGAATTCCAAAACTATTTCCATTAGATTCAACTTCAGTAAATTTTATTACCAATTTAAAAATATTAAAAATTCAAATTCACAATCCACACCTAAGGTCTTTAAAAAGTAAAAACAAACAAAGGAACACACGCTATCAAATCTAGGAGTCAAATCACACATAAACAGTATGTTTCCCCAATAACAACACTAGTTGGTGATGAAATCCAATGTCGCAAAAATTAATGTGGAAAATTGGAGGTTGGAAAAGTTACCCTGACAACGTGCTTAATGAAATAGTCTGGTGCAAGTAGCTTACCTATTCCATCTCAAAGTGAAGAATATCCTCCGGAAAGTCCAAGTGAGTCTAGTCAATCTCTGCTCCAAGTACAGTGGGACGTTCCCTTCACTGTCACCTTAAAAAAAATCCTAAATATTATGGCCACTAAGGTCACCAACTGAGACAAATGCACCTGGGGGAACATTGTACGATCCAATATACACACAAGGGCAGAGTATCAAGCTCAATCCCCTTGAAGGCTCATTGTTATGGTAAATGTAAGGTTTGCCAACAAGTGACCCCATGCTCCTCGAAAATGGTTAATCTAAGGTCTACCATTTTTATTACATGCACATCTACTATCTTTACCAATGAGATAGGTACGATTACCTCACTGGTTCCGATATGATCTCGTGCTTTACTCTTTTAAGAAGAGCTTCCCAGATTACAAATGTAACAATCAAAATTTTTCCTACCACAAGATTCTACTATTTGTTTTAACTTCTTTGGAACTTTATCTAAAACCTATTCAAAAGCACTAGTCCTGAGCTATATTGGTGGAAATAGCCCTAGAAAATGTAAAAATTTCTAGATGAATTTTATTTAGTACTGTGTTATTTTGGTTATTTTTAATCAAAAGGGTAAATGGATATGAAACTAGTGGTGTTATGACCTGAACCAAAACTGAATGCAATCGAATATGGTAGTGTAATATTTTCAGTTCGACGAATCCTAACTAAAGTTAGGAGAGAGATTCCATTCACTTCAAACAATGCAAAAATTGATAAATAAGAGAAAATATAACAAATTCTCTAATGCACTAATTTCAGCAAGAAAAACTAATGCTAATCAATTCCAATTTTTATTTTTATGTTTTTAAAACAAGCATAAAAACATGTAAATTAAAACCAAAGAAACAGATCTAAATCTACGATTGATTTTTCCAGAATATAAACTATGCAGTTGTAATCGATGCACAATTCACTTGAAAACTATGCAAATGTAATATATGCACATTTTCGTTCATATTCTGAAAATGACAATTCTAGCTATGGAAATGTAATCTATTCAAGAGAATTTTTGTACAAAAGATGATTTCAAATAAGCGAAAGAACAAAAAGACTATTATCCTTCACTAATGTAATCTAAGGAACCAATCAAGTGTAGGTAAAGAAAATTGGGTGAGATTTCCAAAGATCAAAAATAAAAACACTCAAAGATGAAAAAAAATTAAGAGACTGAGACAAACCTCGAAGTAATGACCAAAGGAAATCAAATTAACAATTTCTCAAAAAAGAAACTCAAAACACCCAATTAACATAACAGAGACTGATGAGACTATAAATGGATCAGGGAAAACTTCAAGAATCAGGTTATCTGGCTCTAAAAAAGACAAATTTTAATTTTTTCAAAAAATTTGTAGGGGTTTTTCATTTATAATGGAAACCAGAGTGGTACCGCATTGTTTTTAACTAAAAGCTGCAGAGGTTACCGCACTGTTTTCAAATGAAAACCATGGAGGCAAGTAAAAACATAGAAAAAATAAATATTCAGCTTTTATTTTCAGGGATTCTTAAAATTTATCTACCCAACCCAGTCTTAGATAAGTCATAATAAAAAAACTTCCAAAATTCAAACTAAAAAATAAAGAAAGAAAACTAAGTTCTTTCCCCAGTGGAGTTGCCAACTTGTTATGCGAATTAATCCCTCTTATGGACAAGAGTGATCTCCCTAGTATTCTACGAATAGATAGAAACAAATTTTGATTTGGAAACCTTTTTCTCTAGACTAATTTCATTTCAGAATTATTATAAACAAAGAAAGAGTACATGCCCCTACCTTCGAATCCAATGTTCAATGAAGTCTTTTATCTAGTCACTCCAAAGAGGCTTCTCCAGTAAGTAGAAGTTGCAATCGAAGATAGAAAAAAGAATCAAAGCATCTGCAACATATAATAATTAAGAAAAGCTAATCCAAATTAGTGATCAAGGAGTCTAAGTATTGATTTTATTCAACAAGAAAAAGAATAACTCAATGAGAAAAAGAGATCCATATGTATTATATTGAATGAAAAGATTAACCTTACAATCTGATGCCTTGATGTTGTACATGTTTCTCTAGAGGTCCTGAACAATCGTTCCTCCTTTAGTTACACAAGCCTTCCTCTCTGAATACGAGCATACAGTTATGGACATAAGGGTGTGGTCATTCTCATGCCAACAACAACTAGTGTAGAGAATATGCACTCTTGGGAATTTCTTCAGCAACTACCATATACAAGCTACAATCCACCATCTACCCTTCAACCTGAAACTTGAGCTCAATTTATAGGGAAATGGAGGTATTTTCAATTCCATGAAAAGGGGGATAGATTCTTCTCATGAAGGTATTTTAGGTCCATGGACCAAGGGATAAGCTCCATGAGTGGAGGGATAAAGCTTGAACTGATCGCGCCTCTAGAAGCTTCTAGTTGGGAGAATATTCGACCAGTTAGGCTTCTAGAATTTACTTTTTCTTTTATTCGACAATTTACGGGGGTCTGCAGGTAATAGTAGAAAACCGTGCGGGGGTTGTCACGGTTTATAGATAAAGTATCCGTGGACCCGCGGGAAAAGGATAGAAAAAGTGTGGAGGGAGACTTTTATGGGTTTTAATGAGCTTTTCTCCAATTCCAAGACCTGGTTTAGGAACATTAGGGTTTTTGACCTCTAAGGGAGCACAATATAGGTAGTGATAGACATATCCTTAACTCAAGGAAGAGACCCTGTAACCGCCAACCCTGAACCATGTGGGACCATCTACTCAGGTGCGTATCTTAATTCATGTCATCGATTAGTCTGAAGATCGGAAATTCAAGTGGTTTTGGTAAGAATTCAAAGGACCGACCCCCCAAATCCCAACCTCTGTGGTGTCAGCTACATGTGGCAAGTGTTAATTAACTGGAAAGGGTGATACATGAAAACATGTGGACGTGCCATGTGGTTTCAATGTTTTCATCAATACAAAATCATGATGTCATATGATGATTCGGTAATGGAGACCCGTAATAGGTTTTAGAGGCAGAAACTCATTCAATCACGGAATCACTGACTTAAGCCCTTTCCATCTAGCATCAGGTTATATCCCCTAAGATATATAATTTGGTAGTGCTATAATGTTAATGGCATATGATCTGAGTCTAAAGTGAAAAGAAGGCACCTTTTTTATTTTCCCATTGTTTTGATGCTTAGTCTTTTGCATTAAAGGGAAAGAGATTAAAATAGCTTAACAAAATTTTATTTTAATAGAGTTGTAGGCATTGGAAGTTGATGAGAGTGGTGAATTGAAGCCACAAGAACTACAATTATCAGAATAATGGTCCTTGGTTTAAATAGAATTATCCATACTTGAGTATCCCTCATGCCACAAGGAAATAAAGCAAGAAAAACGTCCTAGGATTGATGGATATAATTAGAAAATAGCTTAGTGGGCCACACTTGAGTACAATTTGAGCTCTGATAGACTTAATTAATAAACATGGAAAGATTGAGAGATATTCAAAGAATTAAACAAGAAAAATTTATTGTGGTACTCCTTGAGTGTGCAGGAGGAATGAGATTTAATTATGAGGATGGAAAAACACTTCATTGTCCATTATATATTTTAATTCAATTTCAGTTCTTGACATACACGAAAATATATTAATAATATTAGCCATGTTGATAGTACAGTCAAGAAATGTGATGCACAAGTGTTCCTACATCATTCTTTCTGTAGAAGAAGAACAAAACCATGTATTACAGTAGTGCAATGTGTGGGGAAATGCAATGGAGCTTGTATGTGTGTGTTTATCAGAAAATTCAAGTGTCAATAAGCTAAATATGGTTGAATTTTCACACTGTGTGGGGATACTGATAGCTGAGACCTACTTATCGTGATGGTTATGTGAGGGATAAAAGTAGAAAACAAAGTGTTGTTGAAAAATGGAGGAAGTGACAAGAAGGTTGAGCATATGCAATTGACAAGTATAGACGACTATTAATTGGAAATGATTAGAGAATAAAATCAAGCAAATTTAGTGCCATTTCAATGAGCCAATGATTAAATAACATAAGATAAAATTGGGTCAAGTGGGTTTCATTACAAAGAGTAGTGATTTCCTCATGGAGTGTAGGTTGGAGACTACAAAACAGGGATTTTAAGCTTCCATATTACTGGATATTTGAAGAGATATTGAGGGTTGGCTCCTCCTACAAGTTGGTGCTTATGTCAAATCGAAAAAGTTACAAGTTGGTTCTTGCAAAAAATCCAACAAATTAGTGCTTCTGGTAAGTTGATCAGTTGTCTATAGAAGAAAGTAGTTGATGCTTCCTTGTAGTGGGTGCCAACAAATTATCTAAGGGAGTTGGTGCTTCCTATGAGTGGTTGCTCACAAATATTGATGTAAATAGAGTAGGATATCATATTTTACATCATAACACAAAAAAGTTGTGTTGGTTTTTCCCGTGGAAAGGTTTCCAGGTTAAACGTTGTGTGTCTTAAGTATATGTTGCTAATGGTGTGTGTGTTCATGTGTCTATTTGCAATGTTGTTATGTGATATGATGATCATAACTCAAAAATTGAATTACTTCTGAGAATTATGAGAATATAAATAAATATCAAAAATATATTTTCCGTAACACTAATTCACCCCCTCCCCTCTTAGTACTAAACATTGTTTCCCACAAACACTTTAGCCTAAAAAGGTATAGGACGAGAAGAGAGAGAGACCTCCTCAATGGGTATGAATATTAGACGTATGGGACTGGTAGAGATTCATTTCCAACACCCTGGGTAGATCGAGAATGCTAAAAATTAATTCTTGGGGGTGTTGAAATGTGTAACTAGGTCGGTCTTCATAATGACTATGTAATTATGTATTTAGTAAAGAGGAAGACAAATATAATAAATGTACTTTTTGTCTTACTTTCTTCAAGGATTTCATCAGTAAAATTTTATAGGTCAGTAGACTTATTCTTGATGTCTACTAATATTGTCTTCTAGTCACAAATGTAATTAAGTGTCATATGGATAAAGGGTCTAGTTATATGCTCCAAAACTTGGTCATGCTACCTTGAAGAAATGGCTTCTGGAAGATGCTCAAGATACCTTTGGGTGAAAATGTGAAGTTGGATTACACTTTTTGCCCTTTATTGAGAAACAACTTTCATTTTTTCCCGTTCTTCAACTTTCTGCAAGCTAAAACAATTTTTCTATTTAGAATTTCATTTTGCGATAAAAATAAAAGTTGTCAAAAATTTTGTTAGCTTTCTACTACTTATTTTTTGGAATTTTTTTATACACATTTGATATGACAACTTAGCATTTCTTTGAGTGTGTGATTTTTAAAAATCAATGGATTCATAAGAAATCATGTTAATACGCAATGTTGTATTCTTTGAAAATTTGTGGTTTTGAGAAATAAAATGTGTTACAACAATCTAGACAATGTTTAATTCGGTTTCGTCATATTTACAAAGCCAATGGATGCATATCATAATTACTAGAATTTTTTGAACTGGTCCAATATGAAAAACTACATATTTTGAATATGTTTCGCAACACAAGAAATTTCCTAACATATAAATTATAAACTAAAAATCTAAAATCTACCCATTAGAGACGACGGACCAATGTAATGTACCATAATCTTTTCATTTTTTTTAAAATGTATTTTGGAAGATACAAAATTTTGGTTTCACTAAATCGCAATGACCTTCAGAGATTGTTTGCATCCATTTTATTACAAAATTAATTAAAATTAGTAAATATTTATGAAATTTCATAGAAGTTATATTTCCTGAAAGTAGATTCAATTCTGAAAATTATTGTCTTGGTTCCGATAGTTAATTCAGAATGTTTCATAGAGTTTAATCAGTCCAAAGTTGCAGAAATGTATTCATGGCTTGGCTCTGCATAACTGGTGATGCCATAGTTCTGCCGAATTCTTAAACAAAGTTTAGTCAAACTGTTTTTTACATCGACAGCCTTTGAAGTCAAATGAAAAAGTAGTTCAGCCGAACTATTTCTAAAAATTTCGGCTGAACTTTTACCTAACTTTTTGTCAACTGGAAAGTATCGTCGAGCCCCTCCAAAAAAACATTTCGTGGCAATATAAATTTCCACAAAATCATTCATTATTTTCGCATATTTTCGCACGCTTGGTCTGATTTTACAAAATCCTTGATTTGATTTTACAGAGAATTGTTTTGGGTTTAAGGAATTTTCTTGGAGGTACATTCAAAGGACATTTCTTTGAGACACATTATTTTCATACATTTGATCTGATTTTGCAAGGAATTGTTTTTGGTTTAAAGAGTTTTCTTGGAGGTACATTCAAAAAACATTTTTGAAGACTTTTCTTGGAGGTACATTCAAAAGACATTTCTTGGAGGTATGTGATATAGTCTTTTGGATGTTTTTTGGGTTTCATTTTTTTTAAAGTATGGATTTGGGCTTAATTTCAAAAGGACATTTTTTGGTTTTGGGTTGAAGTATGATTTTTTAAAATGAGTTTTTGTGTAAATTTTTAAATGAAATTTTTTTATAGGACTTGGAAGGAAATATTTTGAACTTCGTTTCATTTTTATAAGACATTTTCTTCTTGAATTTTTTAAAGTAAGTGTTTTGGATTGGAGTATGTATTTTTTGCTAAATTTTTAAAATGAGTTTTTTTTAAATTAAATATTTTGTGATGTTTTTTCTAATTGTGTTTTTGTCTAAACTTTTGAAGGAAATTTTTTGAACTTCATACTCTATTATCATGGGAAATCAAAGGAATTGTACGAGAATATATGATCGAAAAAGAGACCCTGAGGAACATAGAGAAGAGACGAGACAATCTCGCAAATTAAAGATAGAAGCACTCTCAAATATTGAAGGGGAAAATCAACTTCAACTAGAAGTTGAAACAAGTATGGAAATGTAAATATTATGATTTTGATATATTTAAAATTTTCCTAGTGTAAAATGTGAAGCTTAATTTTTCTTTGATGAAGTAATTTGAAAAATATTTTGCAATGTAAACAGAAAGAGATATTCCTCAAAACATTGATGATGAGATACAAAATTTTGAGAGAGAAAGTGAAAGAGATATTGAACCAATGATTGAAGATGGTGAAAATGTTGAAAGAAATTCAAGTGAATAAATTGAATCACAAGGTATATATATATATATATGTTGAACACATGAACGTATTATTGAAATTATACATATATTTATCAGTTTAGTTATTTATTGAATATGTAAACTTATTATGTACTATTCATTCGAATATGTACAAATGAAATCAATGTCGATGATGATACATATTATATATATATATATATATATATATATATATATATATATATATATATATATATATATATATATATATATATATATGTTGAACACATGCACGTATTATTGAAATTATACATATATTTATCAGTTTAGTTATTTATTGAATATGTAAACTTATTATGTACTATTCATTCGAATATGTACAAATGAAATCAATGTCGATGATGATATGTTAGAAAATGTTGACACTCACACATATGGAGATAAAAAAGCTGACCATTATATATGATATCGTGTTAACTACATTTTTGAGAAGTATTTCATAAAGGAAAAGGTGACAGTTCAAGCCCAAATGTTGAAAGGTCTCCTATCATCAAGGAAATTAAAAGAAGCTGCGACTTTATTGGGTATTCGAAAATCAACCAAAGATTAAAAAAATGAAGGAAAATGTGATACAAAATATAAATAGTGCTATAAATTCAATTAGAAGATCTAGACAAAAAAAAAATTCAGTTGTACGTAGATAAATTTATATGGAAGTGGTTTCATCAAGTACTAAAAATAATCGCTTGGTAAAATCTATGGCACGAGCATTAAGAACCTCGCGAAAAAATTTGCACAAACATCGGAAATTTCGGTTGCAAATAGATGTAAATGATGAACTCGATTGTTGGAGAGCTATTTGTAGGCAACCATACAAAGATAGAGTTAGAGAAAATGTTAAAAAAATAATATGTGAATATTGGAAGAACAATTCGCGTGTTTTGCCAATGGCAAGGCATGTGATGCGAAGAAAAATAGCACAAAATTAGTACGAAGAACATGAAAAAAATTTCTTGGAAACCACTCAGATAGATTTGTTCAACAAGTTCAAAGAAGAGAATCATGAAATTAATGTTCCAATCAGTGCTTTTGTTCAACAAAAACCATGGTATGTAAAACATATCACCTACGCGACACTTGTTGTTGTCATTATCATGTGGAATTTGAGTTATATTATGACACATTCCTTGATTTTGGTAGAACATTTTGGAAAGATTCACCTCCTCCTTCCACTATCCATGACTTCATATCTCAAATTCTATATCAGAGAGAAAGCGATGAACTATTCTACGAAAAGAAATGTGTTGGTGGTAAAATATGGGATCATTATGGAAATTTGACTAAATTTCAAAACAAATATCGTACTGATATAAATGATCAATTATTGTCCAACATGAAAGTGAAATGGAAGAGATATGAATATATCCATACATCGATTCAAGGTGCAAATAGTGTTAATAGAACTAAATTACGAGAAGAAGAAATTATTGTGATAGACTTTTTGAGAAAGTTTGAGGCAGAAATTTACAAATATACCAATCATTCCCATAGAGCTTGATGGCAAGACTTGCAATTAAAAAAATCCTGTGAAGTTTTTCCACTAGGGAACATTTTGTCAGTAATTGATTTTGCAGAAAACTACACATTTATTCCACAAAAATAAATTCAGAGTGAATACTATCATTCTGACCAATTCTCCATGCTCGTCCATATTCTATATAGACATGCCGAACAAAACGTTGATCATATAGAAAGCACCAGTGAAAATCGACATATTATTAAATAATATCACTTTTATATCAGTGACGATCGTACACATGATACATATTTTGTACAACACTGTTTTGGAAAAATTTATGATTCGTTGAAAAATCATGTAATAGCATTCAATTAACATTGGATATGGTCAGATGGATGTGCAGGTCAATTCAAATCTACAAAATGATTCTTTTGGTTGTGTTGTCTTCATAATAAAACCTGCATTAAACATTGTTGGAATTTCTTTGAGACTGGCCATGGAAAAGGAGAACATGATGATGCAGGGGCATGCATAAAATGAGCACTTCAAAGATATCAAATGAACCCCTCTGCAAGCTGACTTGTGGACGTGAAAGAAGTTGTTCAATGGTGCATCACTTCTCTAAGCCATGAGACTAACTGATAAAAGGAAGTGCGAAGGTACATTCAATTTAATTTTTATTGGATATCTAATTTTAAACAATGTACATTTATCACAATGATTATCTGTGATTGTATTTTGATATCATATTTACATTCTTCTTTAGATTTTCCATATAAAGGTTTTTTGGCATATTGGGATCGAAGACCTGGATAGATCAGTTGGAAATGATGTTGAAACAATAAAAGGGACTCAAAAGTTACATTCAATTAAAGCAAAGTTGTTCAGAAATGTGTTTACAATGGATAAAAGAAAATATTCTTGTTTTTGTCATGTTTGCATAGACAACACAAAATCCAATGACATTTGTGAAAACAAAATGAATTTAAAATATTGGAAACACATAGAGCTAAATACAAAGGGAAAAATGTTCATTGCAATGTTTGAAGAAATGCAATCAGAGAAAACTACAATATCATCCGATGGTGATCTATTTTCTGATCTTGTTAGATAAGGTAACATTTGAATTTCTTTCTAATGATAAAGATCTAGAAATAAATTTGAGTATGTATAATTTTGTTAAGTTTGTTTTATTGTGCAAGAGATGTTTTTGTTGTAATTGCACCTACTGACAATGATGAAAATGTGAATTATTATTTGATGCTTTGCACTGAACAAAAAATGAAATTATTAGAAGACTATAATGATCACGGATTTCCATATGAAAGAGGATCTATTATATTGAAAGGTTGTTTTTTCAGACAAACTAATCAAAGTGGGGATTTTGTTTACTTTGAAGACTATGAACCTATTTTCATAAGTTGTCAATATAGTCACTTGGTGTGTGCAGCACGCATAAAGTTGATCGAGGTTCAATCAAAGAAAAAAAACGAAAATGAAGAAATAGAAAATGTCAAAATACGATCATGAACGGATTATTGAAGATGGCATTCCATTGGAATTTTTTTTATTGAACTGCCCAACAATTTATTCTCTTTGGATTATATGTTCTAGAACTTCCAGTACTCAATTAAAAATTGAGATGCCTTGTTATGTTATCTGTGCAAGTGTTTTCACATGTAAAAATTGTTTTGGTACATGCACACTCTTGTATCAACTGAAAGTAGCTTTTCTATACATGCATTGATGAAAAATGTTGCATGTATTGGATATATATATGTTCTAGAATGCAATTAAATATTCAATTAGTTTTACTATGTGCATTGATGAAAATTTTTTCACGTACTCAATATATATGTTCTAGAATGCAATTAACTGAAAGTAGTTTTTCTATGTGCACTGATGAAAAATGTTGCATGTACTAGATATATACATGAACTCAATGCACACCCAGTTTTTCTTGTGGGATTTTTTGGTAAAAAGTATCCACAATTTAAATAAATCATCCACAATATAATTTTGTACCAAGATTCCTTTCAGACAAGAGACTCGGAGTAGTTCCATGACTTTTGGTGGGAGTTGACCCACATCTCTATTCTTGATTGAAAATCTAGTACAAAATTTGTCTATCCAATGGTCGGATATGTTCTATGTGCATTGATGAAAAATGTTGTTCACGTATTGGATATATATATATATATATATATATATCTATATATCTGTGTGTGTGTTCTAGAATGCAATTAATTCTTCAAGTAGTTTTCCCATGTGCATTGATGAAAAATGTTTCACGTACTGAATATATATGTTCTAAAATGAAATTAACTGCATGCCATCAATTTACCAATTTATAAATCAACAAGGCTACCTAGTTGAGTGCATTAATGAAATTGACCCCAATTCAACAAACATATATCTAATTCTTATATTTCCAATCAAAATTAAAGGGATTTATATGGGAAAGAGGTAGAACATATAGCCCATGGACTACTTTAGTTCATAGGTCAATGAAGGTATCATCATGTGGGAAAATGTTTCTAGAACACTTTATCGTACTTAAAAGTAATCTTAAGATTGTTTTTGACCTCTACATACTACATACTATTGTTTGAGCGAAAAAAATTTCCAATGAAAAGAACATAGCTTTTCAATCCAACTAACCATATCAATTGAGCTCTATTTCAAAAAAAAGTAAAAAAAACCAAAAATCCAAGAAAACAACATCCTTGGTTGTTATTTTTATTGAAATAACTAAATCATATTAAGGATTCTCTTCATTGAAATTGTTTTGAGATGGAGAATCCTTAAAATATGATTTAGCTATTCCAACAAAAATGAGAACTACGAATGTTATTTTGCTGACATGTTTTGTTGCATGTTAACTTTTCTTTACTCTTTTTTCAATTAGAGCTCAATTGATATGGTTAGTTGCATTGAAAGGCTATGTTCTTCCCATTGGAAACTTTTTCACTCAAACAAGAGAAGAGTATGTAGAGATCAAAAGAAATCTTAAGATGCCAAATGTACTTCAACCATCCAAAAGTTGAATTTTAAAAACTTTTTGATTATATCAAAACAAATTACTTCACATATCATGTGATTTGTAGTTCAACTATCCAATAAAAACATTAAACATTAAACATTATATCACATGCAAAATGTAGATTGAAACCATCCAAAACTTAGTTTTAAAAACTTTTTTGATTATATCACAACATTAGTTCACATGCATAATGTACTTCAACCATCCAAAACTTGATTTTTAAAAAACTTTTTGATTATATCACAACTTTAATTCACATGCCATGACAATTGTAGTTCAATTATCCAATAAAAATATTTAACATTATATCACATGCCAAATGTAGATTGAAACCATCAAAAACTTAAGTTTTAAAAACTTTTTGATTATATATCGTGCAACATTACTTCACATGCCATGCCAATTATAGTTCAACTATCCAATAAAAACATTTAACATTATATTACATGCCAAATGTAGATTGAAACCATCCAAAACTTGAGTTTTAAAAACTTTTTGATTATATCACAACATTACTTTACATGCCATGCCAATTATAGTTCAAATATCCAATAAAAACATTTAACATTATATCACATGCCAAATGTAGATTGAAACCATCCAAAACTTAACTTTTAATTTAACAAAAATTATAGATCACAACATTACTTCACATGCCAAATGTACTTCAAGCATCCAAAACTTAAGTTTTAAAAACAAAACAAATTATAACACATCATTACATAACATGCCAAATGTAGTTCAGAAGAAAAACATTAATTTATAGATGACAACATTACTAGTAGTTCAACTATCCAAAACTTAAAAGTTTTAAAAACCAAACAAATTATATAACAACATTACTTCACATTCACATGCCAAAAGTACTAAAACCATCAAAAACTTAACTTTTTGGAACAAAACAAATTATATTAACATTGTAATAAAATATGTCCAAAAATTGTATATCTCACAAGTATCAAATATCAAGTTATATATATATATATATATGATTGTGCATCTAGATAATATATAAAAAAGTAAATTTAAGACTATCTAAATCTTGAAATCAAATCTACAAATCATGTCCATCAAATACAGATGGATGTAGTGTCTTTCCTATCAGAGTCTCAATCCGCGCGCTATCTTGCGAAGCATGGGAAACCTGTACACAATGCACATACAAACATTAAAATTTGATGTTTTAAAAATGAGTGAGAATATATAGAACTTCATGTAAAAAACAAAATATAAAAAAAAAATCATGCAATACCTCATGAGGTTCCCTCTCCATTTGTTCGCCTGCTACAAGTTCCCCCATGGGAACATTTCCAACAGTAAATTGTACAATATACATTTACAGTTAGTTATATATATATATATATATATATATATATATATATATATATATATTAAAAAATTTCAGATGAAAATGCACATGTGTACATATATAAACTTATTTTCAACAATATTAAAACGAAAGTTAGACAACTTGTTAAAATGGTTGAAATGGTGTGGATGTTCCTATCTCCGTCGCTAGAGTCTGTGGATTAAAGAAATCTTCTATAGAAACCTAAAATTCAAAATTTTAAAAGCATAAAATAACTCAAGATCAAGATCTCAATTTATAATAAAACTTAAATAAACTTCAATTTATAAATTATAACTTTTAAAAAAACATGTATATATTTAAAATGAAAAATTGAATACTTCTACACGTGAATTTGGGACATCTCCTAAGAGAGGCTTCAAAAGAATATCTCCAAAAACCTAAAATTCAAAAAATTTAAAATAACTCAAGATATAGATATATATATATCTCAATTTTTAATGGAACTTTTTGAGGTGGTATATATATATATAGCTTAAACATAAATTTTAAAAGTGAAAAATTGTCCATACTTGTTGTGGATGTGGCACATCTCCTAAGGAAGTAGAAGGTACATCTCCTAAGGAAGTAGAAGGTACATCTCCCAAGGAAGAAGAAGGTACCGCCAACCCAAAAACATCAGATGGAATCAAAATCTTTTAAAACATTTTATTATTATATATGTACATGTACATGTGTGCACAATTATTTATTTTAAAAATATCACTTAAAAGACACTAACATTTGTCAACATATCTTGATGGTGACACCCATCTTCATTGTTTGAACCAGAGACCCCAAATGTGATATTAAAATTTTCGTCGTTCATCATTTGTGACAACTGCAAATGGTGTTTTAACATATAATGATACATTGTTGTTAGATTAATGTACATAAAAATAAATGTATGCATGTACATACACATGTATTTATTACAAATTGTACACATGTATGTGTTAAAATAATTGAACCCTAAGGTCATTAACACATACCATTCCCATGCTCTCTTCCTCATGAAGAATTAGGTCTTTCCAACCACTGCGAAAATTCTTTGCATATATTCTGAGATCTTCAACACTCATGTTGTTAATCTCTTCATCTGTACAATACACAAAATTGGCACGTGCATTCTCACATGCTCTTTGTTGATTTAGACAAACATCGACTCCACCCAATCTGCTGTGAATATTATCGATGATGACATCCCTTGCTTCTCAAATTATTTGAGAAGTCGCATCCATATTTGACTGCAAAGTTTGGACCTGAAAAGGTTGACTCACCAATGGCGGCTCAGGGCGAGTTAACTCCACATCTTGCCTAGCGCCCCTATGGTCACACAATCGACCTTCCCTCGGACCAAAAAATTCTAACGGAAGGTCACTGTAATTGGGTTTCATTTCCAAAAAATATTCTGCGTAAAACAATTTTTCAAAATAAACACGAACCTCGTCGTTCCATGGGAGTCTTCCATAGGCCGCAAGGTGCCTATCATACAAATAGTGAGCTATATTGGGGTGCTTGAAATATTTCATCTTCAAAAATTTTCTTTTTGGCCCTTCCTTGAAATTAAACATTGAATTCACCATTTCTTTTGTAACTCTTTGCTTTACATCCTCCGATTTATCAGGACCCATTACTATTTTCTTTCTATTTCTCATGACTTCTATAAATGTATCAGCTGTTGGCCCAAAATTTTTGTACACATTTACTAGTTCGCCCAATGAATGTGTAACTATTTTGAGACTTTGTTGACTCTCACCAGGTAGAGTCAAAGCCACGAGATCTCTTCACAATTTCGCATGAAGTTGTTGACACCTTTCTAAGGTGCATTGCGCCATGTTTCTTTCCCATGTTATATCAGAAATGTCGGTCGAATAAGTTGTGGTAGGTAGAAAACCTTCTTCTTGAATGTAGCATTCTGCCTTGCGTCTATTTTGACCAACATTTGGAGCATTTTCAGCCTCTGCATCAATATATATAAAATTTTGTATATTAGAAAAAACACATGTAAACAAATTTGTACAAATTCAATGAAAAAAATATTGAAATTGATGGCAACCTCGACGTGGTTGGCTAGCATCTTCTCCACCCTGAAACTGTTGAGAACCAGAATGACCCTGCTGAGAACTAGAACCACCGGTCGTTGATTGGCCTCTGGGGGACTAAATATCACCACCTTCTCGCAACTTGCTATCACTTATTGATGGCCCTCTAAGGGGATTTTAACCACCACCAACCTCTCGAGAGGAGAGAGAAGCTTCATAAACAAATACAAATTTATAATCAATTGAAAAATACATGCATACATATAAATACATGTGTACATATTCATTGATTAAATTGTGTTAAAACCATACCACGACTGAGTGAAACATGGGCATCCATGGATGGAGTAGAGACCCTTCTCTTCTTATTAGCTCCTAAAAAATAAAAAATGAAACTTATTAACAACTAATTTAACTCACAAAGTTGATAAAAAATCAATTCTATATGTACACACATGTATGGAGATTTAAGATTATATTTAGATTTACCATGAACAGATCTCAAACTTTGATCCCCCCTTCTCGTAGAGATATGGGATTTTTTTGATCTTCATCGTTCATCCTCCATGATATATATATCTACGGTGGACATTTACAATTATTTTTTTAAATAACTAATTTAAATTAAATTCAAAATAAATTTCAGAAAATTAATGTAATTTAGTGTAAACAAATTATGTAAAACACAAATTTCAAAGCACTAATTGATGTGTGAAACTCAATTTAAGCAAAAAAAAGTTATAAAAATGATAAGTTCAACAAATTGTGTTTTACATGGTGGGAGCACACTTGGTATAAAATTGAAAAAAACACATTGTCATTAAAAAAGAAGTGAAACTCCATTTAAACAAAAAATTGTTGAAGTCCCCGCATTTTAATTTCATAAAAATGTGAAGTTCACCACTTGTTGCAAATGTGAAGTTCACCAAGTTTCACTTTACATGGTGTGGTGGGAGCACACTTGGTATATAATTGAAAAAAACACATGGTCAATAAAAAAGACGCATTTATAAGTACACAACACACACATATCCAAGATATGTTACAATGACCATCAATAAATTTTGAAGGAGAGCGTCTCAACACTAATTCAACTTTGAGAGATGAATCTTGAATTTTTAAATAAGAGCATCTCAAAACCAATTCATATTTGAGAGATGAATCTTGCATTGGCATTGCCCCGTATAATTCTAATTCATCTATTAATTCATCTTTGATATATGAAGCTTGAATTGGCATTGCCCCACGCAATAGATTAGCAGACATCTTATTCACATTTGTACAATGCCTTATACTAAAAAATTGAAATTGGCTAACAATATTGTTTGCTATTCCATGCAGTTCTTTTAGCCTCTCCTTTTTAACTTGGCACACGCCATTCATCTGGTTGCACACAAGTTCAGAATTGGTGAAAACTACAATTCCATTTGATCCATACTTCATTGTTGTTCCCAAGCCTTCTATCAATCCAATATAATATGCCTCGTTGTTTGTTGTTCTTCTCGGTATATTCATTTTCCTTTGGACGAATTTGCTAGTCGCAATATTGGAAAGCACATATGTAATCACTGCTTTCCCTGGATTGGGATAGCAAGAAACTTCTATGCATAATTTCCATTTTTCAACCATATTTAATGGTTTTCTTATCCCTAAAAAAAAACAAATTCAATAAAAATATATATATTAAATTGACATTTATTGCAAATGCATGGGAGAAATGAAAAACTTATATTTATATCTATTCCGGAGATTGACTGTAGGGGCATTTACTAGATATGTCACGTTTCATAAAAGATGAGATCCAGAAGCTACTTGGCCCTTTACAGACTCTGCTTATAGAACTACCATGGATATGAAAATGAAAAACTTCTAATTAGATCTATTATAGAGATTGAATGTAGGGGCATTTACTCTTAGGTTAAATATTTTTTGCATCAAATCACTTTTGGTTTCAATGGGAAACTTTTATGGCTAATTTGTGTTTTACATGTTGAATATAAAAGGTTTTTTCTCTCTCATTGTTTGATACCATGGATATGAAAATGAAAAACTATATACTTGGTTAAAACCTATGTTTTGTATCAAATTACCTTTTGTTTCTAAATACTATATACATGTTGACTATAGGGGCATTTACTGTAGCGACATTTAGATCTATTCTAGAGATTGACTGTAGGGGAATTTACTAGATATGTCACCTTTCATTAAAGATGAGATCCAGAGGCTACCTGGCCCTTTACAGACTCTGCCTATAGAACTACCATGGATATGAAAATGAAAAAATTATAATTAGATCTATTCTAGAGATTGAATGTAGGGGCATTTACTCTTAGGTTAAAACCTATGTTTTGTATCAAAACACTTTTGGTTTTAGTGGGAAACTTTTATGGCTAATTTGTGTTTTACATGTTGAATATAAAAGGTATTTTCTCTCTCATTTTTTGAGACCATGGATATGAAAATGAAAAACTATATACTTGGTTAAAACCCATGTTTTGTATCAAATTACTTTTTGTTTCTAAATACTATATACATGTTGACTGTAGGGGCATTTAGATCTATTCCAGAGATTGACTGTAGGGGAATTTGCTAGATATGTCACCTTTCATAAAATATGAGATCCAAAGGCTACTTGGCCCTTTACAGACTCTACCTATAGAACTACCATGGATATGAAAATGAAAAACTTTTAATTAGATCTATTCAAGAGATTAAATTTAGGGGCATTTACTCTTATAGGTTAAAACCTATGTTTTGTATCAAATCACTTTTGGTTTCAATGGGAAACATTTATGGCTAATTTGTGTTTTACATGTTGAATATAAAAGGTTTTTTCTCTCTCATTGTTTGAGAGCATGGATATGAAAATGAAAAACTATATACTTAGTTAAAACCTATGTCTTGTATCAAATTACTTTTTGTTTCTAAATACTATATACATGTTGATTGTAGGGGCATTTACTTTAGGGGCATTTAGATCTATTCTAGAGATTGACTCTAGGGGCATTTACTAGATATGTCACCTTTCATAAAAGATGCGATCTAGAGGCTACCTGGCCCTTCACAGACTCTACCTATAGAACTACCATGGATATGAAAATGAAAAACTTCTAATTAGATCTATTCTAGAGATTGAATGTAGGGGCATTTACTAGAGTAGGTTAAAACTTATGTTTTTTATGAAATCACTTTTGGTTTCAATGGGAAAATTTTATGGCTAATTTGTGTTTTGCATGTCGAATATAAAAGGTTTTTTCTCTCTCATTGTTTGAGACCATGGATACGAAAATGAAAAACTATATACTTGGTTAAAACCTATGTTTTGTATCAAATTACATTTTGTTTCTAAATACTGTATACATGTTAAATATAAAAGGTTTTTTTCTCTCTCATTGTTTGAGACCATGGATATGAAAATTAAAAACTTCTATTTAGATCTATTCTAGAGATGTGGTTAATTTGTGTTTTACATACATTGAATATAAAATGTTTTTTCTCTCATTGTTTCAGACCATGGATATGAAAATGAAAAACTTCTATTTAAAACTATTCCAGAGATTGATTGTAGGGGAATTTACTCTTAGGTTAAAACCTATGCTTTGTATCAAATCACTTTTGGTTTCAATAGGAAACTTTTATGGCTAATTTTTGTTTTACATGTTGAATATAAAAGTATTTTTTCTCTCTCATTGTTTGAGACAATGGATATGAAAATGAAAAACTTCTATTTAGATCTATTCTAAAGATATGGCTAATTTGTGTTTTACATTCATTGAATATAAAAGGTTTTTTCTCTCATTGTTTGAGACCATGGATATGAAAATGAAAAACTTCTATTTAAAACTATTCCAAAGATTGCCTGTAGGGGCATTTACTCTTAGGTTAAAACCAATGTTTTGTATCAAATCACTTTTGGTTTCAATGGGAAACTTTTATGGCTAATTTGTGCTTTACATGTTGAATATAAAAGGCTTTTTCTCTCATTGTTTGAGACCGTGGATATGAAAATGAGAAACTTCTATTTAAAACTATTCCAGAGATTGGCTGTAGGAGAATTTACTCTTAGGTTAAAACCTATGTTTTTTATCAAATCACTTTTGGTTTCAATCAGAAACTTTTATGGCTAATTTGTGCTTTGCATGTTTAATATAAAAGGTTTTTTTCTCTGTCATTGTTTGAGACCATGGATATGAAAATTAAAAACATATATTTAGATCTATTCTAGAGATATGGCTAACTTGTGTTTTACATACATTTAATATAGAAGGTTTTTTCTCTCATTGTTTGAGACCATGGATATGAAAATGAAAAACTTTTATTTAAAACTATTCCAGAGATTTACTATAGAGGCATTTACTCTTTGGTTAAAGCCTATGTTTTGTATCAAATCACTTATGGTTTCAATGGGAAACTTTTATTGCTAATTTGTGTTTTACATGTTGTATAGAAAAGGTTTTTTTCTCTCATTTTTTGAGACCATGGATATGAAAATCAAAAACTTCTATTTAGATCTATTCTAAAGATATGGCTAATTTTGTTTTTTTCATAGGTTGATATAAAAGGTTTTTTCTCTCATTGTTTGAGACCATGGATATGAAAATGAAAAACTTCTGTTTAGATCTATTCTAGAGATATGGCTAATTTGTGTTTTACATACACTGAATACAAAAGTTTTTTTCTCTCATTGTCTGAGACCATGGATATGAAAATGAAAAACCTCTATTTAAAACTGTTCCAGAGATTGACTGTAGGGGCATTTACTCTTAGGTTAAAACCTATGTCTTGTATAAAATCAATTGTGGTCTCAATGGGAAACTTTTATGGCTAATTTGTGTTCTACATGTTGAATATAAAAGGTTCTTTTCTCTCTCTCATTGTTTCAGACCACGGATATGAAAAAGAAAATTTTCTATTTAGATCTATTTTAGAGATATGGCTAATTTTTGTTTTACATACATTGAATATAAAATGTTTTTTCTCTGATTGTTTGAGACCATGGATATGAAAATGAAAAACTTCTATATTTATAACTATTCCAGAGATTGATTGACTATAGGGGAATTTACGCTTAGGTTAAAACCTATGCTTTTTATCAAATCACTTTTGGTTTCAATAGGAGACTTTTATGGCTAGTTTGTGCTTTACATGTTGAATATAAATTTTTTTTCTCTCTCTCATTGTTTCAGACCATGGATATGAAAACGAAAAACTTCTATTTAGATCTATTCCAGAGATGTGGCTAATTTATGTTTTACATACATTGCATATAAAAGGTTTTTCCTCTCATTGTTTGAGACCATGGATATGAAAATGAAAAACTTCTATTTAAAACTATTCTAGAGATTGACTGTAGGGGCATTTACTCTTAGGTTAAAACCTATGTTTTGTATCAAATCACTTTTGGTTTCAATGGGAAAATTTTATGGCTAATTTGTGTTTTAGATGTTGAATATAAATTTTTTTTTTCTCTCTCATTGTTTGATACCATGGATATGAAAATGAAAAAAATTCTATTTAGATCTATTTTGGAGATATGCCTAATTTGTGTTTTACATGCATTGAATATAAAAGGTTTTTTCTCTCATTTTTTGAGATCATGGATATGAAAATGAAAAAATTCTCTATTTAAAACTATTCTATAGATTGATTGACTGTAGGGGCATTTACTCTTAGGTTAAAACCTAATTTTTGTATCAAATCACTTTTGGTTTTGATGGGAGACTTTTATGGCTAATTTGTGCTTTACATGTTGAATATAAAATATTTTTTTCTCTCTCATTGTTTCTGACCATGGATATGAAAATGAAAAACTTCTACTTAGATATATTCTAGAGATGTGGCTAATTTATGTTTTACATACATTGCATATAAAAGGTTTTTCCTCTCATTGTTTGAGACCATGGATATGAAAATGAAAAACTTCTATTTAAAAGTATTCTAGAGATTGACTGTAGGGGCATT